>VXBO01007748.1:0-27304 GCA_013400135.1 Rhinoptilus africanus | reverse complement strand
GGTGGCAGAGCACTGGCACAGGCTGCCCAGGGAGGTGGTGGAGTCTCCGTCTCTGGAGACATTCAAAACCCGCCTGGATGGGTTCCTGTGCAACCTGCTCTAAGGTGGCCCTGCTCTGGCAGGGGGGTTGGACTAGATGATCTCCAGAGGTCCCAACCCTATGAGTCTATGAATCTGTAAGTCACATTTGTTAAAGTTTCCACAAGAACATCATTAATCCATAAATCCCAGATTCACTTTCATTCGGCCCAGATGTTTACCAAAGTTGTTCCTATTTCAAGGCCCCCACCTACCCTTTTGTTTTACAGAAAAAGGGAAGTTTGAATCTAGTGGTCATGGCAAAAACTTAATAAAAGCAGCAAGTAAAATTGCCAAGGATATGAAGAGAACTTTGTCCTAATCCTTCAAACTTCTTTTGATTATAATATATCAAAGGACTTAACTGTAAAGCTTTCAAGTGTCTATAAACAACCCTGAAACAACCAAAAACCAACCAACCTACCTTCTCGTGTTTGTAGATTAAGTTTTCAGCTTGTGCTAACCCAAGTGCAACCTGAGTCATTCTTTTTGTATGAATGCTTTGCCTCACTGCTCCAGCCAGGAACGGGGAGAGGAGCTGCACTGACCAGCTGTCGGGCACCAGCTGCAAAACGAGAGCCGCATCAAACTCAGCAGCGTGGTTATTCAAGAGATCCACAGCAGCCACAACTAGTGCACAATCCGGAGCGCCTGGATTTAGATACACAGATAGCAGCATATGGAAAAGCTTCCGTCTGTACTGCATGTCTCTGTTCTCAGAGTTCCATATACAGTATTCCTCAGCAGCATGGAAGTCCTTTAACTCATGGACAAGGATATGCAAAGCCTTCTCATGTTCTTCTAGTTTTCCATATAAAATTGCACTTTCCATATGAAGGTCCGTGCCCTGGATTTTGTCTGTTAAATGAGAAATCATGCAATATTTGCTCAGAAGACAACTATTCGCTCTCCCAGAGTCAATTAAACAAGCCCAAAGAATTCAACTCCTGCTAATTTTGCAGGGGTGCTGATAAGTACAAGAGTGCCTAGGTGTATGGAAACACATCTCTAACAAAAGTGCACCACAAAATAAAGGATAAAGAAATTACTAAACAACAGGTGACAAAAACAGCATCACCTACATATTTTAAATTCTAGCATGTCAGTCTTGCACATTTCTGTGCACGCTGCTACCATGCATGATAAACTAAGATGAAGCTGCAGTATCTTTAACCTCTGTTGTTCACAGTATTACAGAAAATTACAGAATAAAGTCCATAAAAGACACTAAAGATCAAATAGCACTTCTCTTTAAAAAAAGGACACTACAAACCCTTAATCCAGACTCACAGTTTAAAGTGTCAGCAACAGGCAGAAGGAATGGCAAGTTCATTTGGCACTTCAAGATAAAGTAGAAAATCCTCTACTGATTGTAAAGGTGATAAAGATTGGGCATAGGCCTCTGTAAAAGGTATGGAAATACAATGTTTTTCCTCCCCAAAATATTTTGGTTATCAAGGAGGAACACACCAGCATGCATTGATCTCACCATCGTGTAAGCTAAGAATTGTCATGTAAGAAATCCCATGCTTTGGGAGTACACTGATTTCAAGAGAATAAACCATATTTTAACTCTTGCCCTTTGAAATCTGATTAAAAATTAAAAGATGAAAAAGAGCAAGAGTTTCAATGACTGCGTTATACTTGTACATTATCTGTCATGTAATGTTTTGCTGACTGGAAAGACAAGGGAACACAAAACACTGGTAAGTTATTTTAGTTGCTACTTAGCTATTTTTATTTCCACATCCACTGAATTTTTCCACTGAACTTCAGAAAAAATATTTCACATCTTTCAGTACAACAATAAGTCATTTCCCTTTCACGCACTGGAAGGTATGTTAAAAGATAGCCACTATAAGCATTGGCTGAGGAAAAAATTTAGCTCAACTGTTGCTTGCCTTATTCCAGCAGTAAGATGTATGTTGCACTTCTCACTCAAAAAGATGCTCATATTTTGGCTTAGCATGAACCACAGTTCTCGGGGTAAGAGAGTGTTATGGACAACAAACAAGTCCTTGGTACTCAGATTCCTCAAAGCTTCGCTTCAGTTCACTGAGAAACAGACTCTAACAAATGAACTTTTAACTCTTCCCTTTGCCAAAGGCTGCCACAAGTTACATCATTAGAATGAAACTGACTATAAATTAAAGAGAGAATTGTATGAAGATGTTTTTTTCTAGATAGTTATGCTATTCTGTCTTTACTGCAGTGGCAAACATACCACTGCACCTCAAGAGCAAAGACAACACTAATGGATATGCTTTACTAAATTAACTCGTGTTTGTTAGAAATACACATGGTAAGCCTATCAACCAAACACACCTAGAAACCTCAGATCTTTTATTTTTCTATCCTTATGAGGACTTTTTTTTTGTTGTTTCCTACTGGAACTGGTATACAGCATTTGTAATAGACAACATGCATCTTACCCAAAATAAAGTGAATTCTGTAAAGATCAGATTTCTGAAGAAGACTGCGTAATTTCAACAGCAGTTCAGTTGCTTCCGTACACTTATCCAGGGTCACAGATTTTAGCTGAAGTATTGTCTCCAAGTACAAGACAGCTAGATGAGTATGATACTTTTCTTTCTACAGATGAAAAGAACAATGCTAGATCAGTTTGTGAAGACAACCCCTTCTCCCCACCAATAACAGTGATGAATATTTACATAATTACATAGAAGTGTGCTTTAATTCATTTATCTAATTCAAATTAATCAGAAAGTCTTTTGTTCATGCAGATAGACAACTTATTCAGACCAGCTTCACAAGATATACTCTACTTATCATATGGGAGGCTCTATTTCATTAATGCAGATATTTCCAAAATGTAAATATGAAACATCTTATTTCTAAACCCCACTTTACCTTAAATAAACAAGAACTAATTTTTCTTGTGCAAAAATGATTTCCTCTTGAAAGTTCACCTAATGAAAGTTGATGCAGTAAAGCAGATCTCGCTCCCTTGAATACAAGTATGATCTCCACTGTGTCTTCTCCTTTCATTTCCCTTGTAAAATGAGTAATTTTTATCTAATTCATTCTACTCCGTGTTCAGGTATGTTCTTTGACCTTTCCTATTTCTGTAATAAAGTTTGAGAAAGCCACTAAAGGCCGACAGGCACTCTGAAGGCAAGTGCTTTTTCTGTTATCCACTGCCCAATATTCATCAAAACAAGCTGATGATTTGACTCTTTGAAACACTCTCACTAAAGCATTTACAATAACCTAGCAGTTTCTAAAGAGCAAATGAATTTATAATCCAGCTTTTACTAGCAGGTAGGGCAGACTTAACTATACATTATTTTTGTTACAAATATTCTACAAGGCACTATGCTTAACTCAAAAAGTTTGTTTGAAAATGCTAATGAGATCAGAAACTAGAATATTCTTCTGTTATGGCGTCACACATCTTGATGTATTTGCAATAGCAACAGAGAGAAACCACTGATCTAGAATGTGTATTTGAAGAATGTAGATTAGTGAACTGGCCATCAGATCTACTGAGTTCTTTCAATATTCATTTATTTACTTTATTTGCAGGTCAAAGTAACTTCTCCTGTGCTTAAAATAACTCATATCCAAGTACTGTAATGTTTGGCTGCTTCTGTATTATGCTTGAAAGCCCAAGGGTCTGTCACTGTCATTTATAACTCGCAAACATCTAGAGTGGTTTGGAATTCTACAGCAAGAGGCATATAGTTTAATTCTATCATTAATTGCTCAAATCTCTCCAGAAGAACAGAATAAAATATACCTACTTGTAAAACACTGAATTAGCAATTTTAGTATATTGCTGCCATAGTGCAATAGGATTAGCACTTGCTCAACTGTTTTTCTATGATCTTACCAGACAGATTTGAGCTCCACCAGTGAAACAGAAAAGTGTGCCATAATCAGATGTAAAAAACCCCCACAAAACTCAGGAGTTAAGCAACTGTCTTGCTATCGCAAGAGTTGAAAAGTTTAAAATAATGCAGATACCTGCTCCTTATCTTATGTTTTAATCTTAAAACCACCCCTTCACCACTCTGAGTACATCTGAAAGCCTTTAAATTATGCTCAGTTCTTCTAGACTTCGGCTTTTTTCAGAGTTGTTCATCATAGTCCACGTTCTGAATCCTATGTCTATTTTTAGTATTCTTGTAGGACTCACCTCTATTTTTCTTTCCAATACTAGATGTTCTAGGTATTTAACACGTGCTTTAGGATATTTGTTAAGGCAATTGATGATATCATCTGGGTTAATGTTATTTTTCTCCTGTTCTTCCAAAGGCCTTTTGGTGAATATCTGTATGCCAACCTAGAAAGAGTTAATTGCATTTAGGAACTCAGTGGCAACCATTTAATTACCTTTTTATTTTAAATACTTATTTAATAGCACTATTAGATTAGTTAGTACAGTATTCAGGAAGATAAACACCACAAAACCCTGCTCAACACCACTAAGATTACGCTATTCGGTGCTTCCCGTGATCTTACTCACTCCCATCTCTATTATCTCAATTTGTAGTTCATATGGTGTCCAGCCTACAAACCTTGTGCTTTAGTGGAGACACAACCTCCACAAAAAGATCTGCATAACAGCAGAACAAGATACTTCAGCCCTTTGCAGCAAGAAAGTATAAGTTAGAGACCAGAACGTTCACAGCCTTATCGCTGTGTATATAATCTCATTTAAGAAACTTCTATAAGGACCAAAACAAAAGCTTAGAAATCTGACATTGCATGTAATAACTAAGCTTTAAATTAATACAAATTAGGCAGTGACAAGTTCCAACAGCACAGACTGTCTGATAGAGCGTAAAGCATCCCATTTCACGGCACACCACACTAATGGATGCTACAAAATTGTTTTTTTAATTCTGGTGGATTAAGTTAATTCTCGTAGCAATGAAATTTTGTCTTGAACGAAGGCTTTTTATTCCACATCCTAGTGCACATAGATATCACCCAACCCTGGAATCCTTTTAAAGAAATAGTATCAACAGTTAACTTGTTAGGTGATTTTTTTTTTAACTTTTATTTTTTTAAGATCTTAAAATTATCTTGCTTAGTATGAAGAAAAACAGAAGACATGTTGCACCTTTCATTGTACAGAATGACCTAAACTTTGTTTTCAGAAGAAAAAGAGGCAACTATCACTAGCACTTTTTAACAGAGGGACTTTAAAGAATCGAAAAACCTGGAAGTTTTCTTCTGTTGATCACTAGTTAACTGGCATTAAAACATTCTGCAAAAACGGTCCAATTAGTTATCAAAATGGAACAACATTAATGAAAAAACATGTTCAACCAAATGATATAAACACCACTGCAGGGAAATAATTTATATTTATGATGTTCTTGGAAAAGTATACCGATCACAAACCTCTTCATTTTTTTGTAAAACCCATTCAGAGTATTTCCACACCAGATCTTGGTCTGAGCAGAATGTAAGGAAGTCTACTATATATTCATAGAGATCTGAACGCGTAGAATCTTGAATGTCTCCATCAACTATTTTCACCCATAACTGCAACAAAACCACACAAAGATTAAAGTGCTTAAAACATGTATTAGCTCCAACTCAAAATTGATGTGAGCTACTACAACACTTAGCCACTGATCCTTGCAGAATTAGAAAGAGCTCCTAGGAACACCAATTGCAAGGGATCTATCTCACTGGTCACTAAACCCATGGAACTTCAAGTACCATGTGAGATTATTTTTATATAAATTATAATTGGGATTAAAAGGTGCCATATCTGGCAGACCAGTTTAGCAATAAACCTTGTTCCTTGAAACAAAGAAAAATATCTTGCACATGGCGAAGGTACATACCAGTTTCGTTGTCCTCACTGGTTTTCTGCTCGGGAAATTACTTTTTACATAACTGACTTGAATGCATTCAACAGCGTTATTGTGACTAACGGCACATAGCAAAGCAAACTACTTCAGGTATTGGATATGGTCTGAGACAGACATGCTATTTAGTCATCAAGAACATACTGATTTTTCTAGATGAAGCTCTGCAGACAGGAATAATGTAATCATATAGTCTGCAGTCTACAGACCACTGTTAGTCTTGGTGATATCAGAAGAGGGGGGTCCCCAAAGGGATTAACTAACCCAGCTGAAACCCACAGATCTTGCAGAATGTGTTCACTGTCCATCATCAGATAAGGAAATAAACCATCGGCTGCTGTCAGTGTCTGCTATGAGACTACAATACTGCTTTGCTGTGTGTATACAGACTAATTAGCAAAGGATATGTTCCTGAAGTCCCTCAAACACCTTTTTAAGTGCTCTCTTGATCATTTTAGCACTTCTGTCCATCTTTTAAAAGTACTAACATATGTTCTGATATGCACAGTTTTGATTAAAAAATAGCATACAAGCATCTAAATAGCTCTCATCTTCACTAAGCTCTTCAAGTTTTTCACATTCAGCATATTAATTTATTCAAAGAAGTTATAGCATAAGTTTTTCCCATATATACACACTACTACTTTTCAAACAGATAAATCAGCACCTCAGATATTTAACTCAGAAGTAAACTGGTATTTTGTAATGGTTTGCATGTGACATTAAAAGCTTTATTCTAACCTGAAGTGCTGCAGCATCCTGACCATTGTAGTGATACAGGAGACCAAGAGCAAAATACCTGTACAGAAAGACAAAATAATATTAAAATCACAAGATCTTTCCTACCAGTTTCATTATGGTTTGATTAGGACAGAATACAATAAATATTTGCTTACAGTGACATGTACACAGCCGTATCTACACTTGAACAAGTGTCTGTAGACTCTTTTTCAGGATCAAAGGAGAGCAGCTCTGTCCTAGAAATGTACCTGTGTCTTTCCTGTCTCTAAGCCAGTTTCTAGTTACTAGATCCAACTTAAACAAAGTATGTGTCACACTGGAGATGATTCCCACGCCTCTCTTTGAATTTTATATACAGACTTAACACATGACTCAAAATAATAAATATTCCTCCAACAGTTAATCAGGTACCATTAAATCAAATTTTTATGATGCTTTTACTTAAAACTCTGTTTTACCATCAGAAACATTTTTTTCTTTACTGCAGCATGAAATCAAGTCAGGCAAGGAATAGCTCTGTACAATGCCATTACAGAGAGATTTTTGTGTATTGTAATAAAAATACAGCCTGAATAAGCAACTACAACTTTAAAGCCGCTTAAGTGGCTTTAAAGTTAGTAGCTTCTATCTAAGGTAGCACATGCTTTAAGGCATCTTTTCTTTCTGTCCGAATACCACTACTGTGTCCACTCAACTCTCACATTATTTTTTTCCCCCTCAAAAATTATACCAATCCTTTATTTTTGTGTTGGACACAGAAACCTTCAGGGAGAACTCTGTATTTACCAGCATAAGACAGAACACATTTCCTTTCCCTCAGACTGTCAATTAATACTTTTTCACCAATATTTTTAAGTGACAACAAGTCAGACCAAGTTGTCTTTTGGACCTGAAAGCACAGAAACTACAAGGATTTGAACACATTGCTCTAGAAGCCAACACTATTTAAGATAATTTTCCCTCTGGTCTCATAGCTGCAATACTCAAAAAATCCACTCACTTTTTGTGTTTTTCCAGCCAGGCGGCACTATCTGTTAAAAGACAAAAGTTCTCTGAAACCAGCAGATCCAGCAGACTTTCGTGATTTGCCTCTGCATAGAGCTTGAGCAAAGCTGTGTCAATATCTTCCTTGTAGCCATTGGCAACCTCAGTGCTGCGGACTTCATTCAAGTAACTCATGAGGAATCGTTTGCATTTTGTCATCTTCTCCTGGTCCCCTTGGGTCAGCTGGTTTAAGTCCGCGTACTCATGCAGAGGGGGATGAGACCGTATAAATGAAGAGGAAGTAGGCAACAGGAAGGGGTAGAGAGAGATCAGCTCCCGGACATCAAGCTGGCCGCTTCTGCAATTACAGTGTCAAACTAGATGAAGCAAAAAGAAAGAAAAAGTATACATAGGCACAAAAAAATAACATACTGGGAATGTGTGCTCACATATGCTTAGAGTCAGGACACTAACAGGTTGTCAGTTTCTGGAAGTTATTGCCTAGTTCTATGCTGGAGAAAATATATTCAGAACAAATCTGGATTTTTTTTTTTTTTGCTATTTCTATCCAAACTTGTTTATCATTCTTTTTCCTCCTATAGATATTGAAAGCTCTGAGAACTTGGAGACTGCCCAGCCTTTTGCTTTTGACATCCCACAGCTTTTTCTGTGGCTTATACAAAAAGTCAGCTGAATAGCCTTACTGCAGTTCCTAGGACTGTCCTAGACTTCATCCATACGTGATGGGAGCTAGTCTTCTGATGGAGGTAAAAAAAAATAATGGAGAGACTGACTGGCAAGCCATTAAGACTGTGCAAGTCTAATCCTGTAGAACACTAAAGCCTTCAGAGCACTTACTTGGATTATGAAAACATTTTACCCTACCCTGAAATGCACCAAATCCCTCCTTTGGCTCACTGCTTAAGGAGGTTCTGAAAACAAACCATGGATACTGACTATGCATCCATCTAATCAATAAGTAGTAGTCTATTGTACAGACACAGGTCTTGGGTGTACATCTGCGTTGGATACTATGGATGGCTTTTCCACTTTGTATGTGAAGGGCATCTGTACGTTATGCAGGAGCAAGTTGTAAGATAGATATGCTACACAAAACATTTTTTCTTTCAGCCTAGACTGAAGAAGTTCCTCAAGAATTTGAAGAATGCATATCGTGACAGAAGAATAAAATGAGAAGTTTTTTCACACATGGCAAACAACTCCCCAGTTTTCACAGCTAGAATCACTCCTCCTCCCAGGCCTTTGGAAGAACAGTAAGAAATCAGGATTTGTATTTTATTTCACTGTCAAAGTCATTATTCAGAATTCATCTTTAAAGACAAGCATTCCTGAAACGCAGGAGATATTTTTGCTGAAAAAAACCAAAATAAACTGACAGTTCTCTAAAAGAAACCCTAGTTAGTTACTATTTTGTTGTAAATAAAATTTTTTAAAAATAATTCTTATGTATCCAGTGATCAGCAACCTCAGAAAGACTTCCCCTTCACAAACCTGATTGGAAAGAATTCCAAAAAAAACCAAGTTATAACCACGGAAGTAGATAAAGCAGCAGATTTCTGCAGGCAATAAATCGTGAGAGATGCTCACAAGCAGGCTCATCCCTTCCCTACTGCTGTAAAGTAACTAAAGCAGTGGGACATGCCTTGAGTTGTTCACTTCTTGCCAGAGACAGTTCCAAAACCCTCCAGAAAATATGAACTAGTAGGAAGCATGACCATGGCAACACCTATTTAGAACTTCTTAAAAAAAAAAGGTAAATGTTGTCCTTTGGCTGCAAAAATCTATACCAGAATTAAATTCTGGGAGACAGCAGCAACAGCAAATTTTAAAGTAACAAGTATCCTGTTTCAGAACCTAGTGATGGCAAAGCATGGGAACAGCAACACAAAAAATAGAGGAGCCACAACAGAGAAAAATCTGAACATGGGAAGCCTTCCCATGAGGAGAGATTTGAATAGCAAGTTTTTCTGATTTGTACACAGAGCTCCTACTGCCTAAGAAACACCTCTACACTACAAAGGCCAGCCTCTAACCAAGAGTAAAGTGTTCATGCCTACTTTTAGATTTCTGCAGCTGAAATTTCCTTTTAATCCCTCTTTTATGACTTGGTATTTGGTTTTGAAATTCTTACATCTACATTATGATGGAACTCACAAGCAGATGAGGATTTATTTTTAAGAGGCAGAATAAACAAGTAGCAGCTAGTGGTGCGACCCGATGGTTCGAAGAACATTTGGGGTTTCAGTATGAACTCATTACAGTAATCTAACTGCAGCTTCGGCTAGTCCAACTACTTGTGAAAGTTTAAGACTTGAGGAGCATGAGATAAAATATATTATGAGATGTATTACACTGGAAAATTAACCCTATTTAAAGAGAGATTTTTTGCCCCCCTCCAAGGTTCTTCACTGATTAGCTTTAGAACAAAAGCTAACCCATAACTTGAACAACATCAACAGTATACTCAAAATTAGTGCAGAAGCAAAGAGTCAATGAATCTGCAGAAATTCAAGTATAAACATTGGTTCCCTTGCTGGCTATGCTGTCAACTATTTGGAGATGGCCTAAGCTGAGATGGAGACTATGATTATGGAGACGGATGAAGAAGTTAAAAATGCTGTATTTAACATGCCACTTTTAGTAAGTTTTAAAACAATTTCCAACTTCTACAGTAGTTTCTGCATCCTTTTATCTTACCATCCAACTTTTCCTAGATAAGGAAGTAATCAGCTACTTCACATCTGAACTTCATGGAGTTTGGCCTTAATGACCATCTGTTTCCAAAGAAGCAGCAAAACCAGCTTCCAACTCAGGCTAGCTCAAAGCCTGGGCTGTGAATCACCAGTGGTTCTCTCAGGTCTGACTCAAACTCGCGTTGTACAGTTTTGCTCTCCCCACTGCAATGGTAATAAGCAATCAAGCAGCCTCCTTAAAAGCACAGTATCATCCAGAACAAACTTCAGAAGAACACCAAATACTAAACAATGACCCCACCTGCACGAATGCTTAACATTTATCTCAAGGCTCATGGCTTCTGGGACCTGTGGATGGCTTTTGGCTTTGGCTCTTTTCATCACATTTGGAGGAAACAGTTTAAAAGCAGTTACAAAGGACCTCATCTCCCTTGAAAAACACATTTGAGTCTCCAGCTTCTAGTGTCTCGGGTTTGGGTTTAGCAAAATATAGCTAGCAACTTACCCCCAAATAGAAAACAGGCTCTTAAGACAAGTCAAGCTTGTCAATGACAAGAGGCAACTTCCCTTTGAGTAATTCCGCATTAGGTTTTTTTGGGGCTTCATACAAACAATGCAACAGGAAGAATTTACAAGTTTTCAAAAAATTTAGATTTTTTCAGACTCTTAAATTTACAGATATCAGAGATGTCAAAGAAGCCGACATGATTAAGCTGTTTTGCCTAGATCCCACTGGCTGCAATAGAAGCCTGTATTCTTGAAACACATTTAAGCTGCAAATCTCACACAGAGGCCTACTTCTTATGTCTCCAAGTGTAAGTACGAGCAAAGTTTTAACCTTTCCAGTGCAGGAGAGACTTTAAGTCTCTCTACAGCCTTTCCCAGGTGAGACAACACTGTGAAAAGAGTTAGTACTTTGATTTGTTAAAAAGAGCAACAAAGTTTAGAGAAGTTCCAGTATCTGGTGTGTCAGCCTGGAAGCAACATCTAACCAGTGAAAGGACATAATCCAACACACTGGAAAGAAATGGTTTCGCTGTGACAGCTACCAACAGCTCAGCAGGACATCTAAAATTCAGCAAATGGCCTGCTAAATGTCACTGTTTGGTTTAACTGCACGCAGGCCTCCAATGATCGCAATATGAAATAGCAAAAATGTGATACATAAATCACAACTATATAACACACTCGCCACTCTGCTAGCGCTTACAACAGAGTGTGCCAGACCAAAGAAGCCTCAGTGCGACAGCTCACTCAGTTTAAGGTGAACGGGTCCAGCTGAAGAAAGTTCTCCTCCCTTTGCTGAACTATTTGAGTTTCAATAAAGCTACCACTTCCTTCCTTTTTGTCAGCCTTCTTCAGTATTCAGAATATCAGTATAACCAAGAGGAACTTAGCACGAAAGTATTCCTCTTAGAAGTTTCGGTATTTAAGAAATATCAAGTTAAGCACAAGATATAACTATATCATGACAAGGTTATCCAAGAAGGATTACTGATGCAAGAAAACAACACCTTTAGTCCAATAATTATATTGGACTAAAGTCCAATTAGTCCTATTAGTAATAAAGTCCTATTATAGTAGGATTTCCCCTACTAGCCTGTAACTGACAGGTATTTTCTGAGGAGTGAGATAATCTCAACTTCATATCTGGCCAGATGCAGGCCCACATCACATCGAGTTCTTGGAGGTATGGCTGCCGCTTTGTTTCACTGCTAAATCCATCTTTTCTCAGGCAGGTACCAAGTTTTCCTTTGGCATTTTAAGACTGAAGTTATTTCTGACTAACACTAGCTTGAAACCCTGCAGAGCAACACATGGGGATGGAAGGAAGTGTTTGCATAGATTGCCGTTACCTTTCTCATTTTTCCTATGGGCATCAGTAAGTCTAAAACGACCAAGATTGTTTGCGTGTATATTGGGACATAACCAGATATTACTCAATCTGGGTGCGTTCAGTAGGGCCAAAAATCAGGGAACCTGGATTCCATAATGAGTTCCCCCCCCTCCCGAGTCAACAAAATACTCTGTATAGCTTATGTATGGCTGGCCAGAAGAAAAGCACAGAAAGCTCATCTTTGCTTTCTCCCCCCACCAGACTTCAGCAATTCGTGAACAGTTGTTCTGCTCTGGAGCTGCATCTTTTAGAGGAAGGGAACACCCCGGATGCTTACTCAGCTCCAAAATTCACGCCTGGGCAGCATGTTTTCTCGTGAAGCATGTTTCTTTCTGTAGAGGAGCTCCCACAACTCTGTTAGTTACAGCTCATTTGTCAGATGGACTACTAGTTGGATGGAGGCTGCATAACTGATCTTGGTGGCTCCTTCCACAAGGTGCTGGAGCTCCCCACAAGATAACGTTTTCCCCATTTCATTGCTTTTAAAAGATCTCATGGCCATTACCAGCAAAGCAGGACCCCCAGATTAGCCCCCACAGGGAATTATTTCCAGGCAAGGTGGAATAAAGTTGAAAGAAGTTGAAGTGCGAGCCGTAGTCAAGACAGCTACAGAGCTATACAAGTCTGGCCACCTAACTACACTTAGACCATGAAGACACTTTATAGCCAGTACAACCTCAGCAAGTTATTTTACCAAAGCTGGCCACACTAGAAAAATTGAAAAAAAAAAGTCCATTGGAAAGCCACATGGAAGGGCTTCGTGGAATTGTTGTAAAGGATTCTTAACTCTGTACAGCTGGTGCTTCTACTTCAGATAAACAACACAGCAGCAATTCAGTCCAGTGTTTGGAAGATTACAGGGAGGAAGATGATTGCAAATTGCTCGCTTGCCAAAAACTACAAGGCCATAAAGAAAGTCGTTGTGGTCAAAACAAGCTACTACTAAATGCCGTTCAGGCCATTCCTGTCACACCCTAATCTTCACTCAGCGTACACTGCCCATTCAAGCCCAGTGTCTCCCATTACCCTGGTGAGCAGGAGGCAAAATGGTCAAGTCCCTTATCAATAGTAACATTCTCCAAAGTTTTACTTTCTTTGATACACTTCCATAAACCCAAGGACAACTTTTTTCCTCTACTGTACACACTTAAAATATACAGCAAATTGTCTAACCTTAATCCTATTCCATAGACTCTAAACTGATTTAAAGTGAATTTCAGCAGATAACATGGAGAGTTATTTTATGTGGTCAGCATGGATCACACTAACTCTAGACAGTGCCCCATCACAGAATGAGGCATGGCTAGCAGAAATGAAATTATCAGGTAAAATAAAGATAATGAGCAGTATTTTTTGAATGGATGTGGAGTACCAAGGTCAATTTGTAAACAAGTGACTGCTGAAACAGCTAAATCGGGAAGGTTAGTGCAGACTTCAAGAACAAAAAATTTATCTTTATGAAAAGGTCTAGCAGAGCAAGTATCAAAACAAATTCGCTATCAGCATCCTAAAAAAAAAAAATAGTGCAATAGTGTCAATAATATTTAAATTGAAACTAACTTTTAAATAGTAACTTTTTGCTAATTTTTTTTTCTTAAAAAAAAAAAAAAGAAAAAAGAACCAGGCAATTTTCATGCTGCAAATCACAGCACAGGCTCTTATAGCTTTGACCTTCATGGGCATAAAGTTAAAAAATCTCCACACACAACACTCAGATTACAGGATTACAATTTAATGCTACTGTATACCAAAAAAATATAGCATACCAAAAAAATCAGTTGCATTAACTCTTCAGTTATAAAGTTGTTTCAATGTTACTGTTTTTACCCCCCAACAAAACCATTTATCACAGTGAACTAACATCTGTATCAAAAACCATTCAAGCAACTAAGTTTTTAAAACAAAGAACACTAACTCCTTATTTAAAGAAGATAAATTAATAAATTTCTTGTCACACAGTTACCTGAAGAGTTCTTTTGCTTCAAGGAACTGAAGCTGTGCAAACTGTATAAAACCTGCTTGCTGCAGGATTCGTTTGTACATTACCTATGAAAGAGAAGGGGGGAAAAAGGTTGATTATATTTGTAAGGAGTTATTTTGTAATGCTAGTCACTACTGCAGTAACTACCTACTTAAAACACTGAACATATGATATTCAACCAGACCTGTCAAGTTACATGCAAAATAAAGCCTTCATCTTCTACATTTTAAATTGTATATACATGAATATGCTGAATCTGTTGCCCAAACTCAGTTTCTTACACAAAAGTGTGTGAACGTCAACACTGTTCACGGGTACTTACTAAAAGCAAAGTCAACAAATAGGAAGTATAAGTTTTCTTATTTGAATAATGACTTATCTGAGATCAATCTGACTTGCCTCAAGTTTTTGCTCATGGTATTTGCAAACGTAAAAGCCAACGGTCATCTTTGAAGTTCCCCAGGATTCAACAGGCATAAAAAAAAAATTGAACTCAAGGGTGGTCACACTTGACCACACACAACCAGCCTCCTCCGCATCTCGCTTCACTTCTGCACCAGCCTTGCTGGTGATTCTCATAGTCTCATCCCAGCTGATGACTCTATTTCTCACTGCCATTTCAGCATTTGTTTTGTTGGCTTTTTTTTTTTTAAATAAAAATACTTCCAAAGCAGTTCAACTTCTCCAAAATGCAGTACATTATGTAATGTACATAAAAATATAGTTAAAAAGAGGAGCACAAGTAAACCATACAAAAAGCTAAGTGTTATGAAGCGTTGTTACTGTTAAGGTCATGCCTGTACAGAAAAAAAGTTGACAAGAAGTTCTCTAGAAAAAGAACACAAAACTACTTTAAATGTTAGGTATTTATTTAATCTGAATGGTTAACCAGTTACCACAAGATTAAACGAAACCCTTGTGCCCAGAATATTTCCAATGGCAAAAGAGAATTACTAAAAGCAAGGAACCTAAATTGTGCTCTGCAAAGCATCCACTGATTGTGAAAACACTGGTATTTTGCAAATACACTTAACTACATCCGCACGCCCTCAGCTTTTCCCTTCAACTTTCTCATGACTACACAGCTCTCTAATGTTTAACAGCACACATTAATGCTGTTTCTAGTAACAGATTTAACAGTAACTCTCATTTCCCATGAAAATACCCAGAGAATCTGCAATACATTAGAAAAGTATTCCAGGCAGGAGACCTGACGCTCGTTAGCAATTCAAGTAGGGTAGACTGATTTCTAATTGGTGATTTTTCACCTTATTAAAGATTGTGGATTTACCAAGAGAAAATCTTGTCTTTAGTTCATTCAGTCTGTGCATTCTTTACTAATAGTTTATCTTAAGGAAATACTTAATCTTGATAATTAGCAAGCCATTAAAACATATTGATTTGTAAGGTTGTGGGACTTTTCTTGCCTCCTCAGCGTAGGGGAGAAAATGAGAAACAGAGGGAAATGCTATTTGGCATATCTTTTCAGACAAACATAACAATATAAAAATAAACAATACTTCATGACATCTTTATATTAACGTTACTACGCTTTACATCTAAGTGTACTAATTCAAAATAGGGAATTTAATTGCAGTAACAAAGTAAAACTACCTCAAGTGATTAAGTCCCAAAATATTAAAAATATTTTTGATTTCTACATCAATAACTGCTAATCGATGAACAGATGAATACCTATCTTAAAATAATTCTTAATATATATTCTTAAGGATGCTGGCAAAAGATTTCAATCTGGAACTTTCTGCATCTTGCGGCACCACAAAAATTTCAAAATCTGGCCTCAGCCTTCCAAGGGATGTTGAAATAAAAACATTTTTCACCCTGTTAACTCGTATCAAAATAAGTTTGGTTGGTTTTTTATTTTAAAGTTTGCTTTCAATCTTTGCAATGGAATGACCACTAATATTTACATATTTAGTGAACTAGGGTATTGGAATTATGTTTGAGTTGACCTAAGACAGTGAAAATACTGCTTTAATTGTACAGCTTAGTCTGTACAGCAATCTTTTCAACTAGAAGTTGAAAAGAGCTCGTTGGTAGTGTAAGTATAGATGCAAGGAATCAGTTTTAAATTTGAACTAAGTAAGTGGTATTCACTTTCTCATTTAAATGTTGTCATTTCTTCACTTGTCCCTTAAAGCCACACAACAAAAAAAGCTGTAGAATGTCTACAGACAGATGCTCTTCCAACTTTTTAAAGATGCAGTGATGGGATAGGGAGCATCCAGGTTGACTTTTAGCTGACTAGATATTAAGATGTCCTATGGTAAAGATTATCGAAGCAATAGTCCAGACCATCTGTTGAAAATTCAGTATTTCCTCTTTCTCATCAGGTTTTAAAAATGGGCTAGACCTATATGCCCACCACATACAGTTAAATTTTGTTTATGATAGAAAAAACATCTTGAGCTCTTCCAGACCCATTTGCCAGAATACCACAACAGACTTCTTTTTAAAAGGTACTAAGCTACACTCAGTCAAAACTCAATGCACTCTGTATTCCCCATCAATTCTGAAGAACTACCATAGGACTTGAAGTGCTTTAGGCAAATTCTATATTGTTGACAGAAATAACACTAAAAAACTAGCTACAAAAACATGAAATATGATTTGTATTAATTCGTATCTGCAAAAGTGCTAGAAAACTGAAAGATGACTGCTGCAGCTGCGACAGCTACACTGAAGCCTTAATTCTCTCAACTGCTAGAAAAAAAGTCGTTCTAAAATGGTCAGAATTACCAACTAGATTGCCAAAAAGACTTTTTCTAGAAAGTCACTTCAGCTCATGATCAATTTTGGGTGCAGTTAACTTCTTTTGAAGCTAAAAAGAAATGAGGGAGGGGAAAAAAAAAAAAAGAAAAAAGAGATACCTATGCAAGATGTGTGTCAATCTAACCAAGGTCTTCACTACCATCAACCATGATTTCTGCAAACTTCAGCTGTCCTGAAAAATTAATAAGTAGTATTCAGTCATTTCATGGTAGCATGGTAGAAAGGCCTTTGTATTCTTCTACCAAAAACTATATCCAGCAAAGCCATCTCCTTGCAACACTTTTACTTAGCTTTTTTTACCTAGCACTAACTCTTGATGCTCAAAGACAAAGGAGTTTTCATCTGATACGGCAGAAATAAATTTGCAGTCTGCAGTGACCATGGTTAAAGTAACAGGTTAGAGCACAGAGCATCTAATGCATGACCTGCTTCTTTCCAGTAACTAAATATTGGCTGTACTAATAATTATGAGTACAGGACTTTACTGTTTCAATGCCACTATCATTTTGTACTACCAGCATATGTATATTTATGCTGATTTAATACTGCTGACATAAAAAAGAGAAAGCATGCACCTCTGTATGCATGCAATGACAATGCAGTATCTAACTCTAGGAAAAAAACCCCACGTCATCAAGATCTGTCCTATAATGCCATGACTGAGTTCACGTCACATGTGAGATGGCAACATCCATTGCAAACTGCAAAAATAAAAACAGCACCTTGAAAAAGGGACACTATGCTACATATATAAGACAATTACTATCACTCTTATGCATGGATAAATTATAGTGGCTGGATCAAGTGCCTTAATGCCAAACCTATGCGCTTTTGCCCCATCTCATATAAAATGGCAAAATATGGCCTTGAAAGCGTCAGCTACTCAGGAATCAGTAAAGCTTGCAAAATAGGTATCTAAATATATCTATCAGAAGATATCCATCATCTATCTTAGAAAATACCTATTATCTAACTATCTCATATCTATTATCTGAAGATCTCTCTTAAACAAGAGTTAGAAAGGAGCGACTATGTGATCTGTTAAAGTATGCCAAAGAAACGTTGCAAAAGACATACGTAAGGCATGTAATTTGGCTGAACTCCATCCAATTTATATTATGCAAAACTACAGGAAAAGAAAGTCTGATGTGCTTGTAACAAAACTGTCACGACAGCATTAAGTATGAGAGGCACATTAGAAAGCAAGCTGAACATGTTACATTTTCAACTATAGATAAACTCTGAAAAATTGGACTAGAGTCTCAACAACTAAGCCAAGTAGAGTCATTTTAATACGAGTCAGTGGGAGACTCCATCAATTTAAGCTGGTTGCTATCAGTTTGTACATACAGCCCAGAACTAGAACAGGCTATTTTGCTTGCAAGCAATATGCTTTCTGTTTCTCAGATGTAGCATGAAATGTAATTGAACACCCTTAAAGCACATTAAGTTAGAAAGAACTTAAAATATTCTTGGAAACAGTAATTTCAGGAAGACAGACACTGTGCGCACACATGAACAGGAACTAACTTATCCCAAGGATAGAAAACTCCTAAATCCAAGAAAACTTAGGAGGTTCTACATCACCTATTTTAGATAATGAATTGCAGTTCATCTTGTGGGGAAACACAGAAAGACATCTCCTACACTAAACCTACATAAACTGGAAAGAAATAACTGGAGAATTAGAGGTCGCCTCAATACTTTTCACCTTCAAGTACTTCCAGATAGCTGCACCTTAGCAAAAGGATGGAAACACTTTCCTAAGCAAGCTTCTCACTTCCAGCAGCCTCCAGGCTGTTCATTCAATGGAGTTAAGGATCAAAATGAAAGCTAATACAAATTTCATTTACTTTAATGACTGCTTTTCAAGGGCCTTGACCACAATTTAAATGCCAAGGAATTAGAAACTTATTGAAATTTAAAAAATAAATAAATCTGGACAGACTGGATCATTTTGGATCTCTGCAATTCTGTAATTTCCACAACCACATTCCAAACTTTACATGTTCCTAAACAAACCAAACTATTGTAACAGTTACTATTTTAATAGCAACAAAATACTCCAAATTATATTTAAAAAAACAAACCAGGTTTTCTGCAGGTTACTGATCAAATTTTGCTTTTAAAAAGGGAAAGAAACAAAATCAAATATTCATTCACCTATTTGGTGAGCAGAGATTTCAAGCTACTCTTTCCAAGTTTCAGTCTCTAAATGACAAATAGGAAGTAGAATATGTATTGTAATATAAAGCAGAGGTAGAAGGAAATGAGTACAAATCTCTAATCGACACTCTAATCAAAGAGTTACTAAGATACTTTGCCACACAAAAATCTCAAATATTCAGTTACACACCAGTACAAGCACTACTTGTATGAGTTTGGAAGTAGGATGTACTTGCTTTAGATTTCCCATAACTTAACTTCAAAGTTGTACTACTGTGGAGTTTAGGACATGGTGAGAATCTCACACAAAAAATAAAACTTAAAAATTCTGATTTAAAATTCATATTTTTATAGACAGCAATAGCTGAACCTAGTAAGAAGAAAGCATCACAGTGTATTCTCTATCACTAGTTTTTCAGGGTTTTTTTTGTTTTCAATTTTTTCAAGTTACACACTTGGGAAAAAAAACCAACCCACCACCAAAACCCCAGCAGAACAACATAGCCTTTATAGGCACGTGCCAATTCAGCAGCACTTCTGTTTCCTCAGGCTCTCAGGCTGAAACCATAAAAGGTATCAGTTTTCTCTTCAACGTAAATTCCTCCCCCACCCTCTCTAGTCACTTGACCATCGGTATACCTGGCCCCACTGTGAAATCTGTACTTTCATGAAAATTAAAGTAAGGACAGACCTGAAATTTCTCTTTCGGAATATTCCTTCGAGCTCCTTTTGCTAGAACAAGGGCTTCTTCCACTCTGTGGCTAGCTAGAAGATCTTGAATCTGTTTTTCCAAAGGTAGTGGCACCAAGATATACACACCCTTATTAGTAGCAACAATCACCTTTCCTGGACAGAGGAAATGGACATAGTCAGTTTACACTCTCCACAGAAAAAACACATCTAAAGAGTAAATCTTAAAGCTTATTTTTTTAAGATACAAGAACCTGAACAGTGTTGAAGTTCTAAAACTCATCTTTGTCGTTGCCATATTTACTAGATAGTGCAGTTTACCTGTAAATTGTACCTCAGAAATACAGAGATAATGGTAAATTTATTTCTTTACAGCTTATTTTGTTCCACTATGAGTAAATTAAACTGGTTACAATCTCTCATGATGAATTAAACTGTAAATGCCACCACTGAAACTATTGCCCACATTCCAGAGAACAGGGACTTTTAACTGCCAGATATTTCCACAGGCTTACATTACAAAATTGTAAGTTGTACATTAAAGGTAACAAGTAACATACAGTTCATAGTGCTAGTGTTTGTAGCTCTGGAAATAAACAGCAACACAACATATTCCACACTTAGAAGTTCTTAACGGAAGAATAGATCAAAAGAAATTTTGGTATATTTTGTTAAACAATTTTTTAGGAAATATCCCCTTTTAAACCTCTTACAGAGGTATTTTAGAAAGGAATAGAAAATAACCATTTTTTAGATGTTAGAACTTTGTCAGGATATCTAATGGACAAATACCTGTAGCTCACAATTACTGACCTGTAGCATTAAATTAACATTGCTCCTTTGAAAGAAATAATTAAGTTACAAGAAAAAGCTCTAACTCCACAGACTCCTACCCAATAATTAATCTGACAATTAGAGCACATTTAATGAGCGGATGTTTTGTTAGAAGCGTGGAGTTTTGGACGACTAAAGCTTTCCTATCATAGTCTGCAGGAATCTAATCAGGAAAGCATTTGCAATAAAAGTTTCAACAGTTAAGGTGCTTGCTAGATATTTTGTTTAAAAAACAAACTGAAGCACCTGTGCTGCCCACAGTGCTGGTTGTTAAGAGAATTACTAATGCAAAAAAGTGTCATTTTTTAATACCTTCAAAGTCCTGTAGAATGTGACCTTCTTTAAAAGGCAGTGTTTGCTTTTGCTGCTGGTCCAGCATGCTGTGCACTGTAATGAACTCATCATCGAGAGCAACCACGTAAGGAAAGCACAAAGCTGCTCCAATCACGTTCTCTGACCAGTGCACAGGGGCGCGCTGTGAAATGCCGTCTACAGTTGCAAACATGCCTACAAAAAGGGAAAAACAAAGCCTAAGGCTCACGCTCTTTGAGACTATTGTTTTCCCAATACAAAGCACAGGTACTAAGGGACAGAAATTGAAAGTCTCAGAAGAACAGATGCAGTATCAGGTGGCATCACAACAGCACATCACGCCTTCCTGGACTTTACAGACCTGTTGGTTAGTTCAGGTAAAAAAATTTTTTTTTTTTCTTCTTTCTTTTTCACCACAGAAACAGACAACATCAAACACTGAAAAGAAAGGAATACTAAAAGAAACTAGTAAGAATTATTCAAGTTTAGTAAGTTTCAGATTTTTTTAAGTAAGAATTATGCCAAGTAGTTTGAATTCATTTAAAATCACTAACATTTAGTGAGACCCAGCATCCAAACAATACTGCCTTAGTAGGAGCTGCAGACTAGCACTGCCCGACCTATCCGGTAATACAGGCATATTTGTTCCTTGTAGTGTCAAATGTCTAAAGAGCATTTTAGTCAACAGACAGTCATTTATTTATACTTCTTCACTTTTGCTACAGCAAAGTTTTTACAGAACAAAGGTATGGCTCTTTGGGACAAGTCACTTCCTGTGAGGCACCTGTGTTTGCCATCATTTGAAAAAATGTTGCCTTCAAAATAACCATGTTAGATCTTCAATTAATTTGTGTTTTTCTTTGCCACTATCTTTCCTCCTGTCTATTCTGTCCTTCTTCCTTCTCCTAGTTTAATAGAAGTTTGGCATCCTTTTGGATCACACACCACTGGTTCTATTTATGCTACTTGGTATTCCCTAATTCTGAGACATTAATTGAAGAAAATACTCCAGTCCAAAGTTTTCAAACCTAGTTCAGTAACCCTTGGCCAGCTGAGCCCTACTGAAGCACTATGTAAACTTCTAAATATGAATTCATACCCCTTAAAACCAGTATTCTCATGCCATTAGAAAGACAAGCCCATGAAAGTTGTTCTTTAGCAGGAATGAGCCACTTGACAGCTGGTAGAATAAGTCTGAGCTCTAAAGGACAGAGGGGATTAAAAGATTATGTTATTCAATTTACAAAAATCTCTTCCAAACAGAGGATAATGAGGTAAGGGTAGCTGGGTAGGGAAAAAAAAAAACCAACCAAAAAAAAGGAAAAACAGAGGGTTGTACATTTTTATAGAACTACGGTGTAGAGACTAAGCTTCTGGATCCTTCGTAGCAGCTTTGAAACGATCAGCCCTTTCGCTTGACTGAGGGAGCAACACAAAATAAAACTTTCACATCTGAATATTAGCAAGTAATGCTATTTGTTTTTTCATTATAATGATCAGCTTCTCAATAAGAGCGCCTTACAGAAAATACTTCTTTTTGGCGTCCTACATAATTCCTGATTTCCTCTATAGATCTTGATATTCTTATGGATCAGAAGTGGAATTTTATGCCAGGCAGAACGCACTATCCATTTTTATTGCCTTTGAGTTGTTACTCTTGTGCTATAATCCCAGTTCAAAAAGTGGGAGAAACCTTGAGTTAAATACATACTAACCAGTAGCAAACTCAGGGCTAATTATATTTGAAATATTAATTCTTCGGATTTTCTATTTCTCTGACATTCTTTAAAAATATTATAAAAATCTGATTTTACAAACTCTTTTTTTTTAAATCAAAGAGCTCTTTTTTAGGTAATTTTAAAAAATTCTTTATGGAAGTGAAAGGGTATGAAGAGCAACGCACAGTACTTTTCCAAGTCAATTTATCTCTACATCTGTCTACCCTCAATAGCTAGCTAGAGCTTCTGCGGTAGAATGATGCATTTTCTGTCTTCATCTAGCTCTCACCTAAGGATAACTATAAACACGACAACTACAATCAGAAACCACGGCCTTTTTATAGTACAGGAATGTGTTTGATGAAACCAAGATGAAGTCAGTAATCAATTCTGTATTAAAAATGCATACGGTATCCAAAGGTTACAAGAGTTCCCCAAAACACAGCTACACTGTTTTCAGCACCAAGAGAACTAGAAATTTATAGAATCATAGGATAATTTAAATCAGAAAGGGTTTCTGAAGGACATCCAGTCCAGCCTCCCCACCTCAAAGCAGGACCAACTTAGATCAGGTTACTCGGGACTTTGTGGGTGAAAACAACAAGGGAACATGCTGGTTACTGTTGACCACTCTGATTTATTCAGTGTCATAGGCTATGAGAAAAGGCACTGCAAAATCTTCTATGAATCATTCTGCTTAGTACCTGTGTGCTCATTATAATTTAAAGCTCAGTTCTCCAACTCCATTTATAGTTTACTCAATCACTATACAACTGTTCAAACCAAGCACCACTGAAAAGAGTTTTTTCTGGAAAAGCAAAAGGAATAAACTAAAATTAGGTATTTAAAATTCCTGTTTTCTGGATCTCTGGAGACTTGTCTAGTCCAACTTCCCTGCTCAAAGCAGGGTCAACAAGAACAGGTTGCTCAAGACCTCTCCCCGTCAGGTTTTGAGTATCTTTTAGAACAGAGGCTCCACATCCTCTCCAAGACCCATTTCCTGGTTTGACCACCATCACAATGAGGAGTTTGTTTTCTCATGTTTAGATAGAACTTCCTGTATTTCAGTTTGTACTGACTGCCTCTCACCCTTTCACTGGATACAATACCACTGAGCAGTCTGTCTGTCTTCTCTACCCTCCACACACACATTGATAAGATCCCTGCAAGCACTTTCTTTGTCAGACTGAACAGTCACAGTGTTCTCAGCCTCTCCACATACGAACTGCTCCAATCACTCAGCTGTCCTTCTGGTCCTTCAGTGGATTTACTCCAGCATGTCCGTGGTATTCTAGGGAGCCCAGAACTGCACCCAACACTCCAAATGCAGTCTCACTACAACTAAGGGGAAAAATTGCCTTTCTTAACCTGCTGGCAGCACTTTTCCTAATAGAGTCATTTAGGTTGTAAAAGACCCTTAAGATTATTGAGTCCAGCTGTTAACCAACACTGCCAAGTCCACCACTAAATGAGGCCCAGTAGGCTGCCGGACTTCTCTGCCACAGGGGCACCTTGTATGCTCATGGTCGCTTTGCCCACCTGAGCCCCCAGGTCCCTCCCTGCAAAGCAAAGCTGCTTATCAGCCAGTCAGCCCCCAGCCTGTACTGCTACCTGGGGCTGTCCCTCCCCAGGTGCAGGACTCGACATTTCGCTTAGCTGAACTTCGTGAGGTTCCCGTCAGTTCATTTCTCCAGGCTATCAATGCTCCTCTGAATGGCATTACAACCCCCTAGTATATCAGCCACTCCTCCCACTTTTGTACCATCTGCAAACTTGCTGAGGGTGCACTCTGCTCCACCATCCACGCCATTAATGAAGATGTTAGTACTGACCTCATTAATTGACACCCTAGGCTATGTGACTAGTGACTGGCCTCCAGTTAGACTTGGTGCTGCTGACTACAAACCTTTGAGCCAGGCTTTCAATGCACCTGTTTCTGTAGTTCATTCTTCATCTATTTGTCTACAAGGACGATATGGGAGATAGCATCAAAAGCCTTGTTCAAGTTCACAATGTCACTGCTCTCCCCTCACCCATCAAGCTAGGCGTCTAATCACAGAAGACTATCAGGCTGGTCAGCTAACTTCCTTTTTTTAAATCCATGTTGATTGCTCCAAATCACATTATTGTCCTTTGTATATTTTGAAACAGCTTCCAGGATTTTCTTCATCATCCTTCTGCGGATCAAGGTAAAGCTGGCCAGCCTGTAGCTCCCTGGATCCCTTCTCTTGCTCATCTACGACAGGAGCGAAGACACTTGTTTTATTCCAGTCCTGAGGAACATTCTCCAGTCATCATGACCTTTCAAAGATTATCAAGAGTAGCCTTGCAATGACATTGACCACCACCTTCAAGCATTCACGGCTGTGTCCCTATCAGGTCACATGGATTTGTCTGTCCAGTTTAATTAAATGTTCCACAACCCTTCTCTGCTGAGGGCAGGTTTTTGTTGCTCCTTATTTTTCCACTGGTCCTAGGGGCTGAGGATTCCTGAAGGAAGGTCATACCAGTAACAACTGAGGTGAAGAAGGCATTAAGCACCTCAGTCTCTTCCAAGTCCTTTGCCATCAAGTCCTCCATCCCATTCATCAGTGGGCATTCATTAGCCTTCCTTTGCTTCTGATATGCTTGTAGAAGCTCTTTTTGTTGCCCTTAATGGTGCTCAGCAGAGTCAACGCCAGATGGACTTTGGCCTCCTCAGCCCCATCCCCACATGCTTGGACAGTGTCTCTATATCCCTCCCAGGTCATCTGGCCCTGCTATAACCTCATTTGCTTCCTTTTTTTATTTGAGTTTAATCAAGAGCTCCTTGTTCATTAATGCAGGCCTCCTGCTACCTTTGCTTGTTTTCCTGCTCACTGGGATGATGCACTCTTGAACTTGGAGAAGGTAGTCCTTCTCTCCAGGACCATATCCTGTGGGATTCTTTTAAGCAGGATCCTGAAAAAAACAGTCTGCTGTCCAGACTGTGATCTTTTGACTTGTTCCCTTCTCTCAAGATCCTGAACTTCACCATCTCATGGACACTGCAGCAAGGCTGCTCCCCTGACGTTCACATCCCTAACCAGGTTCAACAGAACACATCCCCTCATCAGCTCCTCAGTCACCTGTGTCAAGAAACAAACACCAATACACTCCAGAAATCTCCCAGACTGCTTGTGCCCTGCTGTGCTGCTGGTCTAGCAGGTACTGGAGTGGTTCAAGTGCCCCATAAGAACCAGGCAAATATACGTTTCTTCCTGTTCTCTGAAGAAGGCCTCACTTATGTTTTCTTCCTGATAAGGCGGTCTGTAGCAGACACTCACCACAATGTCAGCCATGTTAGTCTGCCCTCTAACCCTAATCCATAAACTCTCAGCTGCCGCCTCCTTCGTCCCAAGGCACAACCCCACACCTTCCTGCTGCTCTCATGTAATGGGTAACCCCTACCTCAACTGTTAACACATAACTGTGATGATTTCCCAGAAAAAGTGAGAGCTTTCACCATCACGTTGCTCTGTACACACTTCTTTGTGCGCATATGCCTAAAGCAGGACTTCTTCAGCTCTGGTTATTATTAAGTCTTTCACCCACATCATAGAATCATAGAATTGCCTAGGTTGGAAGGGACCTTTCAGATGATCTGGTCCAACCATCAACCTAACTCTGACAAAAATCATCACTAAAACACCGACCTGAGCTGGCCAACTAAGCCTACAACCACCATTACAACTTTAAATCCTCCTCACCAGGTTGGTCAGCCTGTTGGTGTGGAATAATTACTAAAATGATTAAAAATGCAGCATTATTCACACATTAAAGAAAGGTATAAAATCAAAAGGCTTCTAGGGTAGAACACAGCTGCAGCTGGTACGCAAAGAATCCACTACATCTTCAATTCCCTGTACAATATTGCTTGCAAAGCCACATAGAGGGTGGAACGGAATGGAAATTCTATGGCCAACCTCTGTGATAATACAGCAGATATGGGAACAAGATGGTACTATGGAACTGATAAGCTGCATACTGACTACCCTGAGCCAACAGCCAAATTTTGAAGAAACACTGTCCTTTGTGCGAACTTTGCTCGTTATAATGTCATTAAAATACCAAAACACACCTCCATCCCAAAAGTTACCCATCTCCAAGGTGCGACCACTCCTCCTTGAATCTGCGTCATGAATTTTTTGTAAATTATACCTTTAAATGTGAAGTCAGAGAATTTTACACCACTCATAATAAAGGTATTTATGACTAAAGTCACTCAAACTCCACCTTGAAGGTAAAAAATAGTATAAAAATAGCCCAAGAAAGGGGGAATATCAGGAAGACACCATTGTGAACAAGTCAAGGAGGACTCCATCACAGACTGCCTTTGACTTCTGGGACCAGTCAACGGGCTGACCCTTTCTTCCCCCCCCATAGGGACGCCTTTGGGTAAGACTTAGACTATACCGAGTGCTTCCTCGGGAAACTTAGAAACCTCTCTAGAGAGTCTCTTTCCGACNGGGAAACTTAGAAACCTCTCTAGAGAGTCTCTTTCCGACATTTATAGCCAGGCTGTATTG
>VXBO01007747.1:97495-116125 GCA_013400135.1 Rhinoptilus africanus | reverse complement strand
CCAGGAGTCTCCTGGACTGCCTATGTNNNCTCACTGTGCTACTTTTCCAGCAGATGTTGGGGTGGCCGCCCCAGCAGGATGGCGGCCTGTGAGCGTGATGCCCCCTGTAGCTGGAGTAAGAAGGCTTCGTCAATAGGCTCCCCTTGATCGGGCAGCCTGTAGTAAACACCAACCACAAGGTTCCCTTTGTTACTTCAGTCTCTAATTCTTACCCATAAGCTTTCAACCTGCTCTTCATACTCTTACCCATTTCTTGATGTAGCGGGCAATGCCTCTGCCCCTCCTTCCTGATCTGTCCCTTCTGTAGCCATAGCCTATGTCTGTAGCTACTGGTGGCTGCACTCTGGTCACGGGATTTGTCCCACCAGGTTTCAGTAATGGCAACTAGGTCACAGCTTTCTAGCAGCACAGTGGCTTCCAGCTCCTCCTGTTTGTTGCCCACACTACCTGCACTGGTGCAGAGGCACTTCAGCTGGGCCGTGCCACCTTCTTAGAGGAACACACCTTCATTCCCACGAGGTATTTCGCTGGTGTTACCCTCTTGGTTCCTATTACCTCAGGAGCCCCTGGCTCATCTCCGTTAGACTCCAGGTGTGCTGCAGGGTAGTCAGCATGTCTCAGAGCAATGTATTGACTAAGTTTTAAAATGCTACCTATTTTTACTGCTACACAAAGGCAGACAGCAGAGCTAAGAATGGAAGCCGCAAGATCATTCTTTCTCAACATGTTTTCAGCTAGAGTGTCTGTTTCCTGAAAATGAGCCACAGCTGACTAATACATTTATATAGTGAAGATTAAATATAGTAAGATATTTTAGCTAGCATTACAATTAACTTTTAGTACTTCTGTCTTCTACTACTGTGAGAAACTCTTTTTTGTTTGTGTTAACTGCAAGGCTAGAATGGAAATTAGTGAATTATTATAATGTATGTCAAGATAGAAATCCTTGTTTGCGCTTGTAAACGCTGCCACCCTCTCAGTTAATAAAAAATATTGTACCCAGATGGAAGATGTGATAGGATTGAAGGAAACTGCAAATTGAAGGAAACTGTAAATTTCTTCAGTAACTTCACACTGTGTGAATGCCGTTAGGGATTTCTCTGATGGGGTTGTTCCAGAGCACCAGGACTCGAAAGGTTGAAATATTAAACACCTGAGGAGGGAAGGGGACAGCGAGTGGAAAAACCAATGGCTATCCATCACAAAGCATGTCACAGTTCTCTTATAAGTATTCTCTGTTTCTAGTATCAGTAAACTATGCTGGAAGAACTGGGAAATAAATATTGTAAGATTAGCTAGTACAAGTACTGTATACACAGATAGAGCTAACTACTGTAAGCATTACTGCAGATCCAGTGTGAGATACAATCACCAATCACTTGATGAATCACTTACAACGCTGTGACGGGGAATTGCAAAGCGGAGCTGATAGTGCTGCTGGGTGTAAAGACTGTCCAGCATTTCCCTTTATAAGCCTTGGGTTTGTTCCTTGTGTTACGTCCTAACTTTCTGAGATTAAATTCTCCGTTTCTATAATGTCTGCTTGAACAATGTTTTTGCTAAAATCATATGAAAGGAAATCAGAAAAATATTTTGTTTAGACAGCATTTTTAAAAGACCCCCAAAAAACCAACCTGTTAATATTTCCTTCTTTTGAAAGGACTGTGTTTTTCAAATCATGGATCAAAACCACAAAAGGAGTAGTGAATGTTTTCAAAAGAGAGGTTTGACTATTAGAAGCATCTTCACTTAAATTGCTTCTCTGACTTTTTAAAGTCTTATATAGCTGGCTGCCTACAGATGGTGAGTCAGAAAGGCAGAGAGGGGAAGGATCACATTTTAGAAAAGTTTGAAAAATACTGGTTTAGCTCCTTAGCTCAAGAGCCTTGTGCTCCTGAGGGAGACATCTGAAGTTCTAAACTGGTGCTGCTCTGAGTGGGGGTTTGGACTAGATGACCTTAGAGATATATATATCTGCTTAGAGATATAGTTTAGATTAGTGATCGTTTTTATCAGGGATAGGTTGATGATTGGATTAGATGATCTGAAAGGTCCTTTCCAACCTAGGCAATTCCATGACTCTATAACCTCCAGAGCTCCTTTCCAGCCTGCATCTACAACTGTAAGTTGTCCAAGGACAGCCTTTGCCAAGGCATAGACATAGTCCTGGGCCCGAACAGGGGAGAGATCACAGAACGATGGAGCTACCACTGTATCAGGTAGCATGGCAGTGTGTGTGCTCTCAGGGGCAGTGCCTGCAAAAACAGGGAGCAGGGAATTGTCCACAGTGCCCTAAAATGAACACATCTGTCGGAATTTGCTCGAAGTGCAATGTTTGCAGTGTGTATAGTCTATGTATGTCCACTAAAGCTCTCCTAGATTTTAGTAGCTATTCATTCCTAGTAATTTTGTTCACATGAAGCCTGCTTTAATTTAGGTTTTCCCAGTAACTGCAGGTTTTTAGCTGCTGCAGATCATGTTTGGACATCTTAAGTGAGTCGGGCAGACTGAGACCAGTGGGAATTGTGGCTATGGGTTGCTCAGTTCTGGGGGATGATGGTGGATGAGGGGCAGGAACACCTGTGTGAACAGGCAGACAGGAGCCTAGGAGGGCAGCCATGAAGACTCCTCTGATTCTTCCCGTGATTCTTACTAAATTCCAAATAACAAAAAAGGAAAAGAAGTTGAATATTATAAATTATTATTATTAATTTCTTTTAAGTATCTGTGCAAGCCATTTGCTTCACTGATCAAATCGTGACTCCTTGAAAGTTATTTTTTGTATCTAAACCGTAAAATTTCAACCTTATGTCATTTCAGTGAAGTCATGGAAAATAAGCAGCACACACCTTTGTAGGAAAGAAAAGTAAATTATTGAATGACAAGTTAAGTTAGACCAAGGTACCCTTTAAAGGGGCCAGGTCTGGAAGGTGAAACAAAGAGTAGGCCTAAAAGATACATAAAAAATGGATCAGCTGCACAAAGAAAGCTCTCAGCCTTTTCATTTAAATGCAAAAAAATAACATCCTTAAGAACAATTTGTCAGGGTTCACGGATTTATCATGAAACAAAGCTAGAAATGCACAGTTTCATTCCCCTGTGGATGGAGTCAGCTTAGGCAGTGCCAAAGATATGCCTGAAGGCCATATTAGCATCTCAAAGCGCAGCCCACCTTGCCACAAAATCCTTCACTGTCATTCCTACTCCCTTCCATCATATCCAAATAACCTGTTCTCTTTTTTCAAAGGTGGACACAGTCCAGAGCTGGACTTTCTGCTAAATTTATCTACTCAAGGAGCAATCCCTGGCCTCAGCTCACGTGATAGAGTGGCATATGTGCACACTGACTGCTTACCTGCTTGAGAGCAGACTGCACTGATACCACATAGCACTGGGCCATGAGTATCCTCTGCTTTCATACATAATTATTATTTTGCGAGGTTTGTTGTTTCTTTGGTTTTTTGGGTATTTTTCAGATTGCAGGGTTGGAAATAAAGTGAGGACACTTCTTGAAGCCTACCATACGGGTATCTTTATAGTGTATACAATAGCATACAGGAGGCTAGAGCCTGACAAGCCCTAAAGCATTCAATTAATATTGAAAAGAGGGACGAATCCTGTGCAATTTTGTCCATACTGCTTACCAAGTTGGACCCCTGCAACGAAGCATCCGCAGCACTACAGCAGAGTTTTGTTGCAGAGGAAGCTCTTTGCTCACACCAAGAAAAACTGGGGATGAATGAATATTTTTGCAATGTAGATGATCAGGGAACCAACACGTAATAGAGCACAGACACTGACACACAAGCTCTACACCTGGCAATCATTGAGAAAATCAAGGTCTTCTCTCTTAGCAGTGCTCTGCTCCAGGCTGCTTTCCTAATTGTGTGATGAAAGAAGTGTTCCAGTTCTGTGGCTGCTGCTAAGCTCTGTCATTTTTGGCTTGCATTCTCTTTTTATCCTACCCTCCCATGTTGTTTAAACTGTGTTAGACTTCCCTTTTTAACCTTCCTAAGGCATACTGGATATAATAGCTCAGGTAGCCTGGTCAAGTTCTGGACTATACTTATCCTCAAACCATCCAAAGGTGTAATCCAAACCACCTCCAGAGCCCAGGCGGTGAAATTCTTTTAAATTTTGTTTCTCGCTTATTAAACTCTTTCATTTCTAACCTAGGAAATTTTATACATACGCTGATAGGAGAGCACTGCTTCTGCATTATCATGGCTCCTCTGGAAAGTATAGTTATTGTTACACACACCGCCTCAAACTATATAGATTCTGAGTGTCGCATATAATCTCAAATACACATAAATATATATAATCTAGCGTCTAGATCCTTGTATGCCAGACTTGGCTTATGACAAATACACAGTAAAGTGTATCTACATAACATGCGCTACCTATTAAATTGCCTGCAGTCATATAAAATCTAAATCTAAGGGTTACAATACAACACGATAAATTCTAAGTTGTAATAAATAGGTACATGAATGTAAATAATGAAGATTATTATCATGAAACAGGATTTATATACTGCGCCGGAGTTCAGAATTTTCTTGGATTCCTGGAATCTTTTTTGCAAGAAAAACAGTGCTTCTGTGCTGAGTATTTCCCAGGGTAGTAGTAAATGACTGTAGTCAAAGAGCATCATCTATATTTCATTAAAATGAAAAACCAAAATGAAAATTCTTCTGGATATAAACAAAAATCTACAAAATGCGGTTATAAAGATGAAAAATACTTCCAGCAAAAATGAAAATCCATTGCAGATGTTCTCATTGGTATTTGTGAAATATTCAAGAGATGTAGTATGAAGAAGACAGTCTGAGATACTTGAAGTCATGGAGTTCAAATTTGTTATGCCAACGAATTGTTTCAAAACGTGTAATTCATGAACAACAGATAAGAGCTCTGAAGTATCTGTTCCTCATCTGAACATAGTTCACTAATTTGGCAAACAGCTGCAACAATTTCTTCTGATTTTAATTAACTGCCTTTGAGGATTTAGAAGCAAAACCAGAAGCACTTTGTCATGTAAGCAATATGATAACCCTGAGAAGAAATATCTTGACAAAACATTTGCTGAACTGTGTGAATTGTGGTGACTCTCCTTCACGTGCAAGCCCTTCTCTTTTTCACTTCACAGCACTAGAAGTATCTAAAGCAGGAGTTGAACCCTGGAAATTTGTCCTGTTTTGTCTTAAGTGAGATGATGGCATTGGTATTCCTGGTGGGCCTAGGCAGGAGGGCTGGCAGGCAGTGCCTCTGGAGAAGAGGTGCCTCTCTGGCTTTCCTCCTCTCTCCAGAGAGTGCCCTGGACGCTGCAGCTCCTGGGCCCTTTGTACAAGGGGGAGTTTGGCTATTTGGTCACATTCCCCATTCTGACAGATAGCTTTCTTGGACTCCTCCAAGGACAAGACAGTTGACTGGATGCTTTGGTTCTGATCTGCTGATGGGATCATAAAAGCTTAAAAGCAGGGCAAATTTAGGGTGGTTTTTCTCTAACAACATCAAAGTATGGCTGCTCATGGCTTGGACAAGAGTATTCTTCACTGAGTAAAAAAGTGGCTGGAGGGCCTGGCCCAAAGAGTTGTGGTGAATGGAGTTAAATCCAGTTGACGACCGGTCACAAGTGGTGTTCCCCAGGGCTGAGTATTTGGGCTGGTTCTCTTTAATATCTTTGTCAATGACCTGGACAAGGGGATTGAGTACACCCTCAGTAAGTTTGTAGATGACACCAAATTGGGTGGGAGTGTTGATCTGTTTAAGAGAAGGAATGCTCTACAAAGGGATCTGGACAGGCTGGACCGATGGGCTGAGACCAAAGGTATGAGGTTCTACAAGGCCAAGTGCTAGGTCCTGAATTTGGGTCACAACCACNTGAGGTGTTGGAACGTGTCCAGAGAAGGGCAAGGAAGCTGGTGAGGGGTCTGGAGAACAAGTCTTATGAGGAGCAGATGAGGGAACTGGGGTTGTTTAACCTGGAGAAGAGGAGACTGAGGGGAGATCTTATTGCTCCCTACAACTACCTGAAAGGAGGTTGTAGCAAGGTGGGGGTCGGTCTCTTCTCTCTAGCGACAGGCAATAGGGTGAGAGGAAACAACCTCAAATTGTGCCAGGGGAGGTTTAGATTGGACATTAGGAAAATTTCTTCACCGAAAGTGTTGTCAAGCATTAGAACAGTCTGTCCAGGGAGGTGGTTGAGTTGCCATCCCTGGAGGTATTTAATAGACATGTAGAAGTAATGCTTATGGACATGCTTTAGTGGTGGACTTGGCAGTGTTACGCTTATGGTTGGACTTGATGATCTTTCAAGGTCTTTTCCAACTTATATGCTTCTATGATTCTATATATCATTTAGTTAAAGTACTGCTTTTCATGGAGTTTGTAATTACACCTTTAAGCACAAAAGCAAGACACTGTAGAGTTGCAGGAAAACCTGTTTTCATAACATAACTAACTTTTCTAAGATGCTGAAAAATATTTCCTGTAGCCAAAAGAAAGCAATGTCAATAACATTTAGGTGTGTTTTGTATTGAGCAAATGGAAATATCTTGATGACTTAGGAAGATATTATTATTTAATTCTTTTATGAATCTGCTTTATTAAATAAGCCGACATTTTAAAGGAAATGTGCCTTAGATAAATAAAAAATGTATTTTGCAAAATAGAAGTTAAGACATTTAAAAGAAAATGGAAAGTGTTTACCACTTTTGTAATTAAATTTCGTTGGAAAATTTTAGACTAATTTTTAATGGTGGTGGCCAAGAAATATCTGGAACACCAGAATACTTACACTGAAATGAGGCCACTCCCCAGTTTTCATTTTGCTATTAATGTTTGGCATGATTCTGCGTATTGATCTTGCAATTTCTTTACACACAGATCTTCACTGCTGTACAGCAGACCAGCACACAGTGACCCACAATCCTAGAGTTTCCGAACATGGTAGATTTTCAGGAACAGAACCCCAACCTCAGCAAAGCATCAGGTCTTTCAGTTCTCCCATAGACAAAAAAAAAATAAAAAAAAAAAATTGCAATATGACAAATCTTTATTTCCCTTATTGTAAGCCTCAGCAAAGCTGCAGAGATCATTGTGTTTAGATGGTAGATAAAGTTAGAAGATGTTTAAACTGTGTAACAACCTCAGCTAGCAGTGAGGACACTCTAGGAATAACTAAAGTCAGCCTGCTGTAGCGGCACAACCACGTCAGCGCATTCTTGTACGTGAGCTGAGAGGCAGAGCTGCACGGACTTGGCCATCCTGCAAACCTGGCCTGTGTCTCTGCACGTAGCTGCATCTTTCTGTGCGGATGTATCAGCCCAGCCAAGGCTGGCTTGGAGCTCTCTGCAACATGCGAAAGGTGAATAGGCCCTCATAAANTCCATTGATTCTATGATTCTATATATCATTTAGTTAAAGTACTGCTTTTCATGGAGTTTGTAATTACATCTTTAAGCACGAAAGCAAGACACTGTAGAGTTGCATGAAAACCTGTTTTCATAACTAACACGGTTCTAAGATGCTGAAAAATATTTCCTGTAGCCAAAAGAAAGCAATGTCAATAACATTTAGGTGTGTTTGGAGATGATTTGTATAGCTGAGGAATTCACATACTGTAAACTTTTCTATCTATAAATACTTTTCTCTACACCTATATAAGTGTATTGCTGGCAAGAACATGAAAAATCAATAATTGTTTTTTATAGTACCAAGAAAGGGAACTCCCAGCACTCTGCTTGTGATGATGGATTCGGTACTTCCATCTCTGCCATTGACCATTTCTATTTTAGTCACACTGGCAGAAATGGATAATTAAGTGGCATAATCTGTTTCATTTGATAGTTAAACTTCTTACACACATGGTAACAAAGAACCTCAAAATATAAACAAGTATCAGGCAAAATTTGTACCGTATTGCTACAACAACATAGGATACTTGTTATCACATCATCTAAACGCAGCCCTATCACAGCATGAGATTTTCAGGTACAAAGCAAGTTCAGTGTGAATACTGACATTTCAACCAGTTTTCTAGATGACAGAACAGGAAAAGGAACAATAATACCAATTCTTTCAAGGTCATGGGAAAAGGAATGGACTATTTAGATAATTTACACAGAGCTTTTGTTTAAGATTAAGGTCCATTTAAAGCAGAATGTGTCCAGCTAGAATTACTCCCAAATCCCTAATCAATTATTCCTGGTCCACCCTCTCACTAAATGTATTTATTCTGAGATGCTAAAGTCCATACCTGAAATCCACTATGTACCTGCAAGGAGGAGCTTGCTTATCCAGATAGCAACTCCTAGTCCAATGGAAGCCTGCAGCAGACGTTTGGCTGAAGCCTACAAACCACTTACATAAAGGTGGCTTAGAAAACCACTTCCTCATGCCAGCTGCCAGGGATTTGTGTCCTCCATGAAGGCAGAAACATGAATTCTGGCAGAGGATCCCACATATGAGTTTGGGTGAAGCTTCTTCTGTCTTTTCAGCAAGGATACTAAACTGCTGGTTCAGGCTCACCAATGGACAAAGTTTAGGTCAGCAGGCAAACCCAGAAACCATGACTTACTAGTTCCTTACCAAAAGCAAGAGCTTCTCTGGTTCCTTACCAAAAGCAAGAGCCACCTTCTCTGATTTTCCGCATCTGACAAACTACTTTGTATGGTGCTGACATAACTTGGGTTGAATTACACTTTGGCAGTAGGTACAGTGCTGAGCAAGTGCCATGAAAAGTACGCAGGATNAGACATTTAAAAGAAAATGGAAAGTGTTTACCACTTTTGTAATTAAATTTCGTTGGAAAATTTTAGACTAATTTTTAATGGTGGTGGCCAAGAAATATCTGGAACACCAGAATACTTACACTGAAATGAGGCCACTCCCCAGTTTTCATTTTGCTATTAATGTTTGGCATGATTCTGCGTATTGATCTTGCAATTTCTTTACACACAGATCTTCACTGCTGTACAGCAGACCAGCACACAGTGACCCACAAACCTAGAGTTTCCGAACATGGTAGATTTTCAGGAAGAGAACCCCAACCTCAGCAAAGCATCAGGTCTTTCAGTTCTCCCATAGACAAAAAAAAAATAAAAAAAAAAAATTGCAATATGACAAATCTTTATTTCCCTTATTGGAAGCCTCAGCAAAGCTGCAGAGATCATTGTGTTTAGATGGTAGATAAAGTTAGAAGATGTTTAAACTGTGTAACAACCTCAGCTAGCAGTGAGGACACTCTAGGAATAACTAAAGTCAGCCTGCTGTAGCGGCACAACCACGTCAGCGCATTCTTGTACGTGAGCTGAGAGGCAGAGCTGCACGGACTTGGCCATCCTGCAAACCTGGCCTGTGTCTCTGCACGTAGCTGCATCTTTCTGTGCGGATGTATCAGCCCAGCCAAGGCTGGCTTGGAGCTCTCTGCAACATGCGAAAGGTGAATAGGCCCTCATAAAGTCGGGACAATGCTGTGGTATTTAAGTACTTTTAAGTAATTCAAATTAACGTAGGTAGCTCACCTCAAAAGAAGAACAGATGGAGCATGGCAAAGCTGATTTCACCAGCGATGACCAGGAACCAAGAATCTTTTTAGTATGTGGCAAGGCCTGATTGTCTACTAAAAATAACCTGACAAGACTACACTTTCCCCTCTCAAGAAGTCAGCAAAATGAGAAGAGTGTTAGCAAAAACTTCTCTTAATAAACCCTAGGCAAAGTGTAGGTAAGTTGAATAAACAAGGGGNNNNTAAACAAGTATCAGGCAAAATTTGTACCGTATTGCTACAACAACATAGGATACTTGTTATCACATCATCTAAACGCAGCCCTATCACAGCATGAGATTTTCAGGTACAAAGCAAGTTCAGTGTGAATACTGACATTTCAACCAGTTTTCTAGATGACAGAACAGGAAAAGGAACAATAATACCAATTCTTTCAAGGTCATGGGAAAAGGAATGGACTATTTAGATAATTTACACAGAACTTTTGTTTAAGATTAAGGTCCATTTAAAGCAGAATGTGTCCAGCTAGAATTACTCCCAAATCCCTAATCAATTATTCCTGGTCCACCCTCTCACTAAATGTATTTATTCTGAGATGCTAAAGTCCATACCTGAAATCCACTATGTACCTGCAAGGAGGAGCTTGCTTATCCAGATAGCAACTCCTAGTCCAATGGAAGCCTGCAGCAGACGTTTGGCTGAAGCCTACAAACCACTTACATAAAGGTGGCTTAGAAAACCACTTCCTCATGCCAGCTGCCAGGGATTCGTGTCCTCCATGAAAGCAGAAACATGAATTCTGGCAGAGGATCCCACATATGAGTTTGGGTGAAGCTTCTTCTGTCTTTTCAGCAAGGATACTAAACTGCTGGTTCAGGCTCACCAATGGACAAAGTTTAGGTCAGCAGGCAAACCCAGAAACCATGACTTACTAGTTCCTTACCAAAAGCAAGAGCTTCTCTGGTTCCTTACCAAAAGCAAGAGCCACCTTCTCTGATTTTCCGCATCTGACAAACTACTTTGTATGGTGCTGACATAACTTGGGTTGAATTACACTTTGGCAGTAGGTACAGTGCTGAGCAAGTGCCATGAAAAGTACGCAGGATGCATCAGAAAGAAAATGAGACACAGGAAAAGTAGAGGAAATGGCAAAAGAAGGTGAGACAAAAGCAGAGAAGAAATAAACAGTGGAGAATTTAAGGCAACAGAACTACAGAAGAAAAGTGTGTAAATCAGTTATACCTACAGCTACTCTAATGTTAACAAAAGAGTTTTAAATCATTCTATGCACTTTTTTTTTTTTTTTTTTTTTCACGCAGTGGTACAGTAAGAAAATTAAGATCATTTTTCTGTGGATAACGTTACAAAGCCAAAAGATACTTAGAATGAAAGCTGCTACTGACTATTAAACACAGCAACATGAGTAACGTGTCTTTAAGGGATACACCTGAAGGTTAAGAGCAATCTTCTGGTACACGAAGCAACATAATACTTCCACCAGGGACCTAGACATCATTTTTTCCTCTTCATCTTGCTTTCTTGCTATAAAATGGAAATTAGTTTCCCAAACATCCTCCACACCATTGCCATCAGAGGCATCATTAGAGTCTATGATATATAAAAAGGATGTCAGGTATTACAAAACTTCATAGGGGAAAGCAAACATTAGAAAATAAAGACAGAATGAGAAGTGTTTTCCAGACCTCCCACATCTAATCCTTGAGATCCTCTGTTGCCATACTCAGACAAAGCTCTCACACAGTAATCTATTAACTCATGAATACATGCATAAAGATACAATGATTGCAGGTTCTTTACAAACGCTTCCTTTCTCTTTCCTCTGATGGTAGAAGAATAAGTCCTCGTGTACAGAAAAAAGGGGCCTGCAAGCAGAATAGGATTATGGCCAACAGTAATGGCAGTAGTTTGCCTTCCTCCACAGCTACCGTTCCTAGTCACGGACACTTCAGGCTTCTCATTGTGCTGGCGCGTACGCAAGCTGAAACAGTTCAGAAGTGGCATCCTGAGTGCTTTATGTCTTGTACCTTTAACCTGACTGTCACTTCAATGCCAAATCAAGACTGCAGGTTAATTTGTCATTAGTTTGTAATTCCACTATTTTGCTAACGCAACAGGATGGGGCGGTGGTAGTCCTCCAGAGTCTACAAGTGGTGTGCTGCGTTTGAGAATCTTGCTTCCCATAATGCCATTTTATGACAGTCAACCCAAGACGGTCAACTACTTTCCCTCTCAAAAGCAGCATATGCTTCTTGATCCTACCTGTCAAGGGTACTTCTTCCCTTTCAGGTTCAGGTAGCTTTAAGTAATGTATAGTATATGCTTTTTCTTTATTTTCCTCTTGCAAAACTTGTATGCAAAAGCATACTCTGTAGAGCAAATACTACTGATCTGCAGCCTAGGAACCATCTTAGGGTACCGGTATGGTCAAAAGACTGGTCTCAGCCTGTTCTAATTTCTTACAAGGAGGGAAAAAAGATACACAATGATCTAATGAGGGGGCAAGAGAACAAGGACAAGATTTTGGGGCTATGTTTGTTGGTTGCGGGTTTTTTTTGGTAAAGGATTATCATTATTTTATCTGTAGGGATACATTTTTTTATGAAACATTACCAAAAATTAAGTAGTACCTCAACCTTATAGTCTATGTTTAAACTTTTGCCATTTTATTAGCTTTTTAATAAACAGAGGTCCCTATCAAAATTGAAATACAGAACGTGTTCCTATTTGCTGGGTCACATTTCTAACAACGTAGTTTTACATACCTAAGTGGAAAAAAGAGGGGGAAAATATGATTCAGTGGTGTCTGTGTGCCCGAGAGCTCATGAATTTGACTGGAGGGCACTTGCTTTGAAGCAAAAAAGAAATACCCAGGATGACTTACACTACAGGGCTGGCACTGAGCCCTAGTGTCCCACGCTGGGAGGCAGAGGTTCATTTCATGCACCTCACGCAACAGATGGACTCTGATGCCAGGACTACCCCCAAAGATCTCATTCTGGGGGTCCATTGGTTCCTTAGCTAGTCCCCCGTTTCCAAACAGTACTGCAACCAGTGGACATTTAGTCCTGAATATTTTTATCAAGGAGTAAATACTCAGTAAATTCATTCAGCCTGTGTATATTATAAATATCTACAAGGCAGGTGACAAGAGGATGGGGTCAAACTCTTTTCAGTGGTGCCTGGTGACAGGACAAGGGGCAATGGACATAAGCTGGAACACAGGAAGTTCCATCTCAACATGGGGAAAAATTTTCCTTTGAGGGTGGCAGAGCACTGGAACAGGCTGCCCAGGGAGGTGGTGGAGTCTCCTCTGGAGATATTCAAAACCCTTCCTGGATGGGTTCCTGTCCAGCCTGCTCTAGGTGACCCTGCTCTGGCAGGGGGGTTGAACTAGATGATCTGCAGAGGTTCCTTCCAACCCCTACAATTCTGTGATTCTTTGTGTATTTCCACAAGCTTGATGCTCTGTTCCCTTTGCTAGGAAGACTCATTTCCAGGGACGTGCTGAGGGACAAGTTACTCTTTATATCTATCTGCTACAACTCAGCTCTCAAAGAAAGCTGGGACCATTGGCTTATCTCCCTGGCTTTTTTTCCCCTCCACCACAGCGGTTGACAGCTTCCAGCCCTCTCCTGGGCACAGTCCACTCCCTGCCATCTCTGCTGCCTTTTCAGCCAACTCCTTCATTGTGTTACATCCTCACTTGACTCCCCTGCAGGGGAAAAGACACTTATGCCACACCACGCTACCTTTCTTCCTAGCCCAGGGTTCCCGCTCTCAAGTCTCAGTCTCACACTTCACGAAGCACAGAATGATTCCATCCACCAAGACGATGGCATTACCATTGCTGAAGAGTTGCTTGCTGATCAGTGGGCATGCTACCATAGAAATATCTTTCAGGTGTAACGGTTACATTGGGAGAAATGATCCTTGAACAGAATTTACCGCACAGCTCTTAGATTCTGGTCAGGTTTACTATATAAATACATAACCTATAGATAGCATCCATCACTACTGCGTACTGCTACAAGGAGAGCCATCACAACAGAACTTTTTTTCAGGATAAAAGGTTCATCTATCACTTTTAAAATGGTTTAAATCATTGAAGCACAGCTCTGGTAGTCAGCCAGAAATATTTACATCTGTTCGGATAGCGCCAGACTGGAAATGTATTGTACAGAAATAGATTTTACCAGCCTTTCAAAATAATATTCAGAAGGGCTTAACAATATCAAGGGGCCAGTAATTATATCATCTGACTTTTCAGCCTTACTTCTATAACTGCATTTTCTTTACTATTTTTAATATTGTTATAAAGGTATTGTTTTTAATATATTACTGTTATTCCTCTTAAATTAATATTACACAGTGATAATAACAAATATAGCATGACAGTATTCTAACAAAACAAAAGTCAGATTACTTACCATTTATTTCAAATATCATAAAAATTATTTTGATTTATTTTCTTTCTGTTTGCCAGCTTTATTGACTACGTGAAAATTAAGGAGTTTTAGCTATTTAGATGCTCCTGCAGAATTACAGAAGCTAGATGGAAAAAAAAAATATCTTGATTTCGTCTCTTTAACACAATTTGTAGGAACAGCATTGGTTTTTTTTCATGCAACCACTTTATTCTACTGTGCTGATGTGTGAAAATTGTAAAATTTCTGTATGCTGTGCTTCTACAGCAGATCCTGCAGCCTGACATTTTCGACAGAAGTCAGTGAACACGTTCAGATGCCAGGGCCCTTCTCTACAGATCTGTTTTCAGGATTGGTGTCTAGTTTCCAGCTTATTATTTTTATGTTTTGATTGTAAAAAAAGGGCATTTGTTATTTTTTTTCACTTCTATTTTTAAAGGATAATCTTTAAATATTTAATCAGTTGCTACTTTATATAAACTGGAAAGAGCTTTTCATTCACATATACAGGCACACAAAATGTCAAGTTATTTCTGAACCATACTGCACTGCAAGTCCTTTGTTTTAATTAGAAATTGCTTATGCCTTTAAAATATTATAAACCAAGATATGTCTTTTTACACGGAAGTATATTCTGAGAAGAGCAGGACCAACCCCCAAAACCTCATATTTTCATTTTGTCTGAACCAACGTTGTATCTCACTTCCCCTATGGTCTGACTCCATGTGATGCAATTTAATTTTTCTTCACGCCAGCAGTTTTTCATGCTCTCTCTCATCTTTTTAGATGAACTAGGGGGAATGTCTCTCTTATCCGGTGGGTGTTCAGGTCTGATAGGTGGAAGACCCAAGTTCCAGGACCTGCCCCAATGATTCTTCCACTATTTACATCAAGAGCCTCCCAGAGATGCAGGTCACACAGGTCAGATGACCATCTTATTCACACTGCTTTGCACTAGTAGCTTAACTTCCAAACTATCTTCTTCTATGTGAACTTTAGAGAACCCATGGAATTTGAAACTATGCACTACAGGGACCGTCTTTGTACGATCTACCTTGACCAATGTTCTCCCTTGATGTAGATGGTTTAGATGGCAGATTAGGAGGCAGGGGTCTACGAAGCAGTTTTGGCTACTCAACCATTTTCTGCTTTGCCTTTGTTCCTGCTGGGTGACTGAAGATATTTCAAAAATTCAGAAAAATCTGACAAGACAAACCAAAAGAAATAGTCATCTCTAGTGTAAGGTGCTGAACTATAAATGTCAACTCAGATAAATAAAAGAATCATAAAACAGGAGAAGTATCTAAAAAGGGCATTTGTTCTCTTAGTGACTGATTCAACAGTTTTTCTAGTCATCATTAGTGTTTCAGGAAATAAAGCAGCGATATTATTAAAAAAAAAACCCCGTATGACCTATTCTTTTAACTTTTGAATGCTTGCATTAAAGAATGTTTTTCAGCACTTCTGTCACAAAAGGTGAGGCAATTGGAGTATTTAATCTCTGAGCCGAAGGAGGAACAGTAAGATAGAGAAATGCCCTATGTCTAGCATTCCGAAAGCTTCCGGAAACTGTTTTCTGCTGGATAAACAGATTTAATAAAAGCAACAGTTAACCCCGGTAAAAGGCCAAGTCTGCAAGTAGCAATTTTATGCTTCTTTCTGGCTTCCGATTAGTTTATGAATGCATAGAATGATACTGATTTCAAGCAAAGAACCCCTGATTTGGCTTCAGAAATCCTGTTATTAGTTGCCAAGTTTAGCAAACCTCTGATGCACAGTAATTTTCAAGATTATCTACATCATAAATTGCGGAGTTTGGGGTTTTGTTTTCATGTAGGGCTAAAAACATCTAAGACATCACACAGTATAAAGACTTGGTCCTAAAGAACTGGAAATCAGAAGGAAAACACAGAAGGGAAAGCACTGATGAAGGTGACTTTGAAGAAAAACTGGAAGTGCCATCAGGAAACAAATGGCTCACAGGAAACTTTAGGAAGATTAAGAAAATTGTCACACACAGCTAGAAGCAAGGACATCTCTGGGCAAAATTTTTTCAAGAATTTAATTTGAAAGTAGATAAACTTAAGACTTAGGTGCAATTTTGCATGTGGACAAGATTAATTTAAATGATGTGTAGCATTATATAAAACTGCAGTGAACAGAACCAACCCAGTCCTGAAGCACAAAAGCAGGACTGAGTTCAGATTTGACACTGAGCTAACAGACTTGAGTGACAGTTAAACAAGGGGATGGAGAGAGGAGGAAGAAGGGAAGTTTGAAAAGGAAGCCTGCAGTTCAATTATAGCTATGCTGAGTTTGAAGAAATGGTCAATCATTGCAAGAAGATGAGCTAGTGCTACCCAAAAATAACTGGAATCTGGCATGGTTCATGACGTTAACCAGAGGCCGGGGACAGCATCCTTGCAATAAACTGGAGGCATGGGAGGAAGAATATACTATTTAAAAAAAGCAACCAAACAACCCAACAGTGATGCAGGACTTCTCAAAAAGCCAAAGAAGTTGATTTTCAAGAATGGGAACAAAACACTCTATAGCTGTATCTGAACTTCCCTGGTGATATACTGCATCTTATCATTCCGGTCTTTCACTCTTCAAGATAAGGGTTCTGGCACCTGCCACATGGATCATAGCACAGGGAATAATTAATCTTGGAAGATACCTCAGGAGGTGTCTAGTCCAACCTCCTGCTCACAGCTGGGTTATCTACTAGGTCTGAGCAGATTACTCAGACCTTTACCCAAGGATGGAAACCCCGCAAACCCTCTGGGCAACCTCCGGGCCTCCTTCCAACACTTACAAAAATCAAGACATAGAGTGCACATGTGGTTAGGGCACACATCTAATGATAGATAAATGTTCTTGTTTTCTCTCATTTATAGGCAACCTGTGTTGAAACTGTCTGACAGATCAAGGATGGTGAGAAATGTTCACAGAGGAGCACTGCCTGCACATTACCCAGGAACAGAACAGACTGGAAAGAGCTAAAGGCCTAGGATGAAAGCGGAGTGAAAGAACTCCTGACAGCAAGTGTACACGCGCCTGCAGTTGGCGCAGTCAGGGAAGGAGGTGAAAGTACCAGAGGAAACTAGTTATGGAGATAAGCAGAGTGGATAAGAAGGAAAGCAGGAGACAGGGTGGGGGCAGTGGAGCAAATGCAGCGCCGAAAAGAAACCCTAGTGTTTCTGTCAAGGGAAGAAAGATAGAGTTGTTCAAGTTGCTAGAGACAGGAAAGATAAAAGCAAGCCAATGGGAGAAGGAACGTGATTTTCTCATGAGATAAAATTGACCATTATAGTTGGTGAAATTCTCAGTAAAAATCAAGATGAAAGCAGAACTGGTAAGTATAAAGGCTGTGGCCACAAAAACATGGCTGTGGTCACTACTGTAGGTGTAATTTAGTTCAACACAACCAGACAGTTGAACCAACAAGACTCATCAATGCTGAAGGAGGGACAAAAAAAAATCAGTAGTGGGGAAATTCAGCCTGGTGGACATGCAGAAGCAGAGTGAAGGATACAGGAGCAAAGCAAGGAGGTGTCTGTGACAAACCCTGCCGGGCAGAGACCTCACTGTGGGAGAAGAGCAAAGTCAGGCACAGAAGAGGGGGAGGGAAACAATTACAACAAACATATCACAAAACATGAGAGTGACGCAGAGAGACTTCAGATGTGTATGAAAAGAAACCTTGATACAGTTGTATTCTGCTCTAAGCATGGCCAAACAGCAGGAACTGTCTGCTGCGCAGTATTAAATCCAGGCTAATGTTGATCAGGAAAGAGCATCTGTTCTGTGTATCAGCTTAGAGCAAAACTCTTTACAGAGGTGCCCTTTTAAAAATGTACTTTCTTGAACAATATAGTAACTGTGCAGTGTAATACACAATAAGATACAACACTGCACTTGGTTTTGTTCTTCACCCTGACTACTTCTCACCTTTAAGGTGAAATTTTCCCTTCTTCTTATCACAGTTTCACTCACCATGCAAACCTCTCCAAATACTATACACATGCTCAGGATTTCTTGCTTTCATAGAATCATAGAATTGTCTAGGTTGGAAGGGACCTTTAAGATCATCAAGTCCAACCATTAACCTAACACTGCCAAAACCACCACTAAACCATGTCCCTTAGCACCAGGTCTACCCATCTTTTGAATACCTCCAGGGATGCTGATTTAACAACTTCCCTGGGCAGCTTGTTCCAATGTTTGACAACCCTTTCAGTGTAAAAGTTTTTCCTAGTATCCATCCTAGACCTCCCCTGGCACAACTTGAGGCTGTTTCCTCTCATCCTATTGCCTGTTACTAGAGAGAAGAGACTAACACTCACCTGCCTACAACCTCCTTTCAGGTAGTTGTAGAGGGTGATNGTTTCCTCTTGTCCTATCCCTTGTCCCCAGGGAGAAGAGGTCAGCCCCCATCTCTCTACAGCCTCCTTTCAGGTAGTTGTAGAGGGTGATTCATCCATTCCTACCCATCCCTGAGGAGCCGCTCCGGGCACTCAGTTGACAGCCCTCAGGCCGGGAGCTGAGGCCTTCTCTGGGCCCAGACCCCCAGGAAAATCCACCTTCCTCAGGTCCCCCTCAGCCACAGTCCCCTGGCGTCCCCCACCCTGCTGTAAGGCCACCGCAGCCCCCAGGGAAGCCCTGGGGCAG
>VXBO01007747.1:74694-97240 GCA_013400135.1 Rhinoptilus africanus | reverse complement strand
CGGTGCCGCCCGGCGGCGGCGGGAGCAGGGGGAGGGGCCGCGGCAGCCCGCCCGCCCGCCCGGCAGCGCCTGTTGCAGCGTCGCTCCTCGCCGGTAATTATTCTCTGCTGTTAATTATTATAATTATTTCCCCTCCTTTAGAGGGGGGAGGGCGGTTTTGAGGAAGTGGGTCGGAGGGGTCCGGCGGGCCACCGGGGGTGCGGGGAGGCGGGTGGCCGCGGTGCATCCTCGGAGGGGCTGGAAACCGGGATCGGCTGGTGTCGGTGTCACGCTCCGCCCGAGCGGACCGGGATAGCAGGTGGAAATCCCGCAAAGTGGGTCGAGCTGAGCCAAACCTCCGCCAATTAGTGTCGGAAAGATTGTTAATTTCGGAAACGGAGCCGGTGCTGCAGTCCTGATTCCCGCAAAGCCCATTTGATGGAGCGTGATGGAAATTTCGCCTGGGTATAAAGTGTGCTGTGAGCGACTTAGAAATGTGGAATAGGGCAGGGAAGGGGACTGGACAGGACAGGGAGGGGTGGGACACCGAAGTGGAGGCAGTTTTAGCATCTCTGTTAGCTGAAAAGGATCTCATTAGGTTGCATTTAGGGACCGATGAGGAGTCTGCATCTGCGTTACGTGAACACTGACCACCCAGCATCGTTTTCTGTGCCAAAAACTGCTTAGCTGATATGATACATCTAATCCTAGTATTTATTTTTTAAATTCCTTTTTGTCCACAGGGTCCCGCTAAAGACAACTTCTTTATAGCGGTAATAGTTTTCTGAAGGGCATTTCCTTTGCCTCACTATGGAAATGAAGAAGCTGGTTTGCATGTTGCAGATGACTCTGCTGTTTGTCCCCAGCCTGCAAGGTTAATGTTTCCCTACCAGGCTGGCAGCAATCAATTTCCCTCTCTTGCCTTTGCACATCTTCCACTGCGTAAAGTGAGTGGAACAGGCTGAGGGAAAAATTTGGATGCCTTTCCTCAAAAGAAACTGCATAAATGTAATTAAAGGTATGGCTGCAACGTGCGTAAAAGATGCCAGAGGGGAATTATTTATGTAACACACTAAAGCATTTACATTTTTTTATGTAATGGTCATTCAAGAATCAATACTGTGCCCGAGTGATTAATTTTATCATTGGCTTTTGTGCTTAGCGGTCTGAGGTTCAGAGCAAAACATCACAACGAAGAAATACACGTTATGTGCGCGCCATGCGACATCGTGAGCTTTCCTCCATTGGGCTGTAAGCTCGTTTGGGCAGGGCCTCTGGTGTCACCATCTTTGTACCATAGTGATGATTGCGTCTCCGCTATGGTGCGGCCACCCACTGTGTGATGCTCGGGGTTGGTGGGACACCTCACTTCCCACCCCCGCACCCCTTTCTGAGGCAGAATTGGGATGTTCATGCCTGCCTTTGGGTTTGGAGTTAGGGTACAACCAGGGCGAGCATCCAGATCTGGGAGCCCAGACATACTCCTGAGTCCCCTGGTCAGATGTAAGTGCACATGCTGAAGATGACACCCTGAGGAAAGCTAGAAGGATACCCAAAGGATACCATAATCCACCCACTGAAACATTTTGTATGTGTTCATGCCGTTGACAGCGAAATACTGGGTTGCAGTCTTCCCTTGGAGGAAAATGTGGAATTTTATGACTGGCAATAGGGATAATCCAACAAACCCTTGCCAAAATTTTTAAGTTTTTCTTTGCTGGAGCACTGACTTCCGCAGAGTTAGTAGTCTCACCAACATGTATGAAGCCAAGTGTTTGGCAGGTGGGACATCAGGTTGGCACGGGTACAGCAGGTGATGGTGCTGCACTTGGACTTGACCAGGTCCTTTCTGCCAGGTGCCCACAGGGGAAGCCTTTCCTGAAGCGCCTTCTCATGGCTCTGCAATGGTGCCTGTATGTCTGTGTGGGTCAGTGCTAAGTANAAACTTGCTGAGGGTGCACTCTATCCCCTCATCCAGGTCATTGATGAATATATTGAAGAGCACTGGGCCCAGTACTGACCCCTGGGGAACACCGCTCATCACTGACCTCCAGCTAGACTCCACGCCCCTAATCACAACCCTCTGGGCTCTGTCCTTCAACCAGTTTTCTATCCACCTCACTGTCCATTCATCTAACCCACTCATCCTAAGCTTCCCTAGGAGGATGCTGTGGGAGACCGTGTCAAACGCCTTGCTGAAGTCAAGGTAGACCACATCAACCGCTCTCCCCTCATCCATCCATCCAGTCACACCATCATAGAAGGCGATCAGATTAGTCAGGCATGATTTCCCCTTGGTGAATCCATGCTGTGTACTTCTGATGGCCTTCTTTTCCTCCATATGCTTTGAGATGACGCCCAGAACGAGCTGTTCCATCATCTTTCCACTTGGACTTGACCAGGTCCTTTCTGCCAGGTGCCCACAGGGGAAGCCTTTCCTGAAGCGCCTTCTCATGGCTCTGCAATGGTGCCTGTATGTCTGTGTGGGTCAGTGCTAAGTAGTGCACCACAGACTGAAAATCCAACTTTTCGAATACCAGAGTGTGATTTAGGCTTCCTCTCCCAAGGACGTTTTGCATCCTGTATTCTGTGAGTGGTGTGAAATTTTGCTCTTGTAGGGGTTCCTGGAAAAATTTCTCCAGGCTTCAGTGGGAGTGGGTTTTTCCTGCCTTCAGGTGAGAGGAATAAGGTGGCCTTTTTGTTTGCAAGATCAAGGCCTACCTTTTTTTGTGTTACAAGAGCTGTGCTTAAAACATCACTCAAAGGCTTGTGTGAGTTCTCCCTGGTGGGGAAAGAGCCTTTTTGCATTTTGTGTTCCAGACCCTTCCCACGGCAATGGCAGGGGCCATGACAGCAGCTGGGTGGTGGCACAGCCATCTGAGCGAGTCTCTGGTGTGACAAGACACTTGGGAGGGACTCTGGCCCAGATCCCCAGCAGTGTGTGGCACTGGTCTCCACTGGTAATCTCTCTTAGGTGACTGGTTGGATGGTGCTTCCATCAGCTGCTTCCGAAATTATCCCCTCTATTCCTTTAACAATTGTTAAGACGTACCAATTGTGAGTGAGGTCAGCAACAGTGGCAGTCCAGTAACGAAGTATGCTATACATGTTATTCTTGGGTTAGAAAACAAGATGAAACTCAGATGAAACTCCCTTTCCCACACCACCACATTACGCAGTGCTTCCTCACCATTCTTTCTCTCTTGCATCCCATCACCATCTCTATGACAGACCTGCAATTCCTGAGTTTTCCCACGTGCAGTGCACGCTTCAGGTAGCCCTTGCTAAAAAAATAAGTCCTCAGAAAACTCATACGCTTTTAATCATCAGTGCAAAATCAGAGAAAAGAGCAGGGAGGAACCATAGGCAGGGTTGTGTTGGGAGCACGTGCCCAGAGATCATGAGGAAGAACCCGGAGATAAACATCTTGTGCTCCTCTGCGTTCACATGTGTAACCTGTACTATTGCTAAATAACCAGACTTATTTGTTTATGTATTTATCTATTTTACAGATAACCTGCAGGTTTTTCTCATGAAAATACAATAATTCATCAGAAATTATAGTCTCTTCCTTGTTATTGGAGAACCCACACATTTCTGTTTTGAGGGCCGGATGAAATAAGTACCAATTGTAACAGTGGGGGTTAGCAAAATTGAATGATTTTCATTAAGAAGCAGCTAGGACCATGCTGCTAGTCCTCCTACTGACCTTTTTAGTACTGGCGTCATAGGGAGCACACAACTGGAAAACACAGAAATTGGTAATAGCATTACAAGGTGGACTTTGGTAATAGCATTACAAGGTGGACTTGAGGGATGGTTTTCTAAATTGATGGTGGACTCTGCAAAGAAAACATCCGCTTATTTTCTCTCAGTATTTTGCTTTTTTTTCAGGCTTTCCCTGTGCTGCCAGTGGGCAGACACCCTCTGGAGAGTGCCTGAGCAGAGCCCCCATCCCAGACAGCTCTCGGGACCCCTGGAGTTGGTCCCACTGCATGCAGTTGGTTGCTTAGTGTTAGGGAAGGGAATACTCCCCATGCAAACATCTGCAGTATGTAGGCTTCCTCTTTTCCTTCCTATCCTACCTAGTGACCTGGTGACCTTTAATATTTACAGTGCATTCATTTCCTTCTCACTTACTGGAAGATAGCTAGTCCACTTAATCAGCGTTTTGAATAAACCTGATTTATGTTTTAATCTGCTTTATTTGTATTTAATCTGTTTCTATTGTGATCACCCTTATACGTTTTTTTAGGATTTTATTCTGAATCAATATTTAATGTATTTCCCTAGTTAACATTTCCCTAGTTTAAAACATATTTACCTTTGTTGGTTTTCATTATTGAACCTTCAATATTTACTCTTCCTTTCCTGTTGTGATATTTTAGCAGTGGTAGACCTTTATTAGATTGTGAAGGTAGGGCCTTGACTACTACTGTTTCAGGAAGCCACTGGAGTTGTTTTGTAGGGTTTTTCTTAAAAGAAAATCTCAGAAGAAGGTCAACACCTTTCATTTTGTTCCTGCGAGCCCTTATCCTGCAGAAAGTGGACCATTTTAGATGGGAACACTCATATGTATGAGCTAAATAAGCAGGTATGCTTTTACATCAGAAAAGTTTCCTTCCTTGTAGCACTGCGTTTTAATGTAACCCTCTGAGCATGAGATTTGGGTAGGAGAACTCCAGAGGTCCCTTCCAGCCAACATATACATGCTCCTTTCTTCTCAGCCTGTTTAAAACTGGGTACCACAGGATGCAAAAGCGTGGTTAAAACTCTGATGTCGAAGTATCTGGGACAGCAGAGAGGCAGCCTGGGCCTTTCACATCACACTTAAATCAGCAAGTCCAAAAGTTTTTGGAAAAGGAGGTCAGCATCATTTCTGGAACTGATTTCCCCAAAGATAAGACACTGTAAAACTGCAGTGAAGAAATTATTTGTTTGAGAGACCCATGTATTTTACAAAATGTTTTTGTTCCCGTAAGCAGAAATAGCTGTATTTCTTATCAAAGTGGAATTTCTTTCCTCATTACGGTTCCTGTCACTGTGCTAATATGTTGCCTAACCCTGAAATAAAAGCAGTTTTTTTAACTTCGTACAAATGTTTGTTGCCATGTTGGGATTGAGTTGCCTGTCCCTCTCAGGGCAGGAAAAAAATTACAAAAAAAGTATCATTTTCTTGTGTGTAAATGGGAGGCAGTGTGACGGGTGAGGGTGGAATTAAGTGAAAAAAAATATGAAAAAAAGCCAGAGTTACTGCTGCTTTTTTTTTTTTTAATAACAGTTTTATATGGTCATCATGTTAAAAAACAAAGAAAAATGCAAACCCCAGTGTCTGCTCTTAAGCAGAAGTCTCAAGTTGAATCACTGAAGACATACCTAAAAATAGCATCTTTAGAAACAACTTCTTTGTTTTGTCATTATGTGAAGAGCATTGTCTAATTTTTATATAAACAAGTTTCTGAGTGATTGACCCTGGGAAGTTGTCAATATAATTTTTATTGCTTATGGGAAGAATTCATGAGATTTCAATGTATCTTCCAGACAAAAGGTTCTTTGCATTTACAAGAAAATAAATCATTTATGCCATATATAAAAATCTCTTTACAAACTATACAACTTTTACCCTACTTTTTTAAACCGAAAGCATCTGTACTCCTGTCAGCAGACTTTTCTAGCATTTATATCATGTACCCAGTCCTTGCTTGCTTGACATTCTGTAAAGACAAATATGAAATTCAGTTTGTGAGATTTTTATCACGAAATATTGGTTATAAACTCTTGAAATGTAACTGGCTCCTATTAGTTAGCTTTGGCAGACTATTTTTCTTTTCTTCCCCTCCCCATATGTTTGCTGTCTTTATGTACAGGCAGGTCTCATGAAGTTGCTCCTCAGTTTTTTCACCTGTGTATCCGGGCCAGAGTTTTCAAAATAAAACTTATATTTCAGATTACCCAGTTTAAGACATGAAAAAAATAGAGCAGTCTCTGGAAAGTGCTGAGCAGCTACCCTCAGAAAGCTGTACTGTACTCCTTATGGTCCCAGGGAAGAGGATGCATCCAGGCTTTCTGGAAGACCTGCAGGCTAGGAGTTTGTGGAATTCCTCGGGTTCTGGATCTCTTGAGTTCACCCAGTTATACCCAGTCTTAAACAAAACAGCAAAGACCACACAACATAAGTGGAAATAGCTTGAATTACATTTTGCAGGCACAGTGAGGTCATTTGCATGTTAGTGACTTGATCAGCTTAGCTGTAATGAGCGAAGTTAATCAGAACTGTGATTAGCACAGGAGATGCGAGCAGGGACACACGATGAGTCACAATGTCAGAATATTTATTTTTGCCTATGAATTAAAATGAAGTAGTTTATGTGTTATTTAAAAAAAAAACAAACCCACCAAACTTAGTTTCTCCTAACGGCTCTGTTTTAAAATATCCACCTTGACATTTCTCCATGAGCGTAGTTACTGCTGCTCTTGGACCCTGCTCATCGTGGGGGTCCTCACCCACTGCTCTGCTGTAAGGCTAGGCTGAGTAACTCCTCGCTTGGATGAATTCCCCTTGCTAAAAAGACCAAGAACCAGAGGAAAGCATCCTCCTCACCAGGTACCCAAAGCCAAGTGCCTCGTCAAGCTGGCTGGTGGGGATGGTGGCTCCCGTAAAGAAGCCAACTCCGAGTGCAGGAACAGGCTCCCTGAACCTGCTGGGAGAGAGCTGTGGGGGCATCTGCTGCCTGTGAAATGGTGCAGTAATAACATAGACGTCACATGGATAGATGGTTGCAAGGGGGCACAGGGGGCACTTGGGCAGAGGAAGTAACACTGTGCTAATCCCTTCCTGATGGGGTGGGGTCGCCGGCCCCTGAAGGTCTCCCATGCTTGTGGGAGCGTGTTTCTCAGAACTGACACCAACCATAGACTCTTTAAAATGAAACTGTCTTCGAATATGCACATCAGTAGGAAGCCTGATACTTGCAGAAGTTGTTGGGTTTTAGGTAGTACTGGAGGTGTCAGTATGCACAGGGCATTTAGGACAAAGAATTAAAAAAAAAAAGGTCCTGCAAAGAGAAAATAACGTTTTGCACATTTTGCTTCTTGATGATGGTAAATGCTGTACAGGATGAGGCAGTAATCAGTTTCTGCAAACACAGTTCTTATATTGTCTGTTTGCCTCAGAGAGACTGATAGGTCTAAAAAGAGATACCAGGAGAGAGACTTCTAAGAAAATGAGAAAGGGATTTAGAGTCAATCAGAGAAGGAAAATGTCCTTACTAAAGATCCTTTAGACCCACCTTCAACAGGATAACAGACACATTTTACATCTGATTTCTAGTATCAGAAGGAATCAAAATCAAAATATTTGTTAATAATAATCACATTTTTAAAAAAGAAGTAGCACCCTTTCCCTGCCTTCTTTTCATTGTGGGTGTTCATTCAGTTAAAAAAGCAGTGCAGTCTTAATGGCACAGCATTAAGACATTAATGCTTGAGACATTAAAGACTTAATGCCACAGCATTAAGATATGCCAGTGAGCCCTGGTATTTTTGTGTGCTACACACATAGATGAGAAAACAGATTTTCAAGCCGATTCAATAGCAGCCCTCAGGTGAGAACTGTCATTTTATGCTGATTTTCAGATAACCCCTGCTGGCTGCCCTTGCTGCAAAGCTGGGAGCACCCAAACATTCAACTTTGTGTGTGGTTCTCATTCGCATCCCAATGTCCAGGCTTCATCAACATCGACTTTCACAATTACGTGCCCCACATGGACCAGAAGAAAGTCGGTAGAGGAAGGACTGTCCAATGGTTAGACCACTATTTCAAACTATGGTAGATCTCTCTCAGATATGTATATTAAAAATATGTCTTTCTTTAAATAAGAGAAGCAGTATACATTAGTCAGCAGCCACTTGGTTGCTGCCAGCATTTGAGCTAGCTTCTTTAAGAAAGCCCAGGTATTTCTGCACTATTCTACGTTCAGTGCCTACCTGTCCTTAGTTAAATGGAACCAATGGTAATCAGAAAACCTAGTAGCTGCAAGAAAGGTATCCCTTTACGCTATGACCACCATGTACCTGCCATGTATTTATCCTGTCATCCTTCCTTATAGCAGCCTTCCAGTACCTAAAGGGAGCCTACAGGAAAGATGGGAAGGCACTCCTTATCAGGGACTGTAATGATAGGATGAGGGGTAACGGTTTCAATCTGAAAGAGGGGAGATTTAGATTAGACATTAGGAAGAAATTCTTTACTGTGAGGGTGGTGAGACACTGGAACAGGTTGCCCAGGGAGGTTGTGAATTCCCCATCCCTGGAAGTGCTTAAGACCAGGTTGGATGGGGCTTTGAGCAGCCTGGTCCAGTGGGAGGTGTCCCTGCCCAGGGCAGGGGGGTTGGAAATAGATGATCTACTAGATGATCTTTTAGGTCCCTTCTAACCTGAACCATTCTGTGATTCTATGATTCTATTCCTCTCAGAGGCTTTCTTGGGATGGGATTTGAGGACTCCCCTGCATCGGCCCGGGTGCACAGAAACCATGCAGTGTCATGTCCCAGAAATTTTGGACAGAAGCACACAGCCTTTCCTTAAATGTTCACTTATTTTGCAAGGGCAGGTAATAAAAGCTGTGGTTTGTAGCTGCAGATACCCGGGTGCTGGGAAGAAAGGGAGACCACAAAGCTTTGTGGGGAGGCTGCAGGGCATCTGGTACACAGGATTTTACTAAATGCATGGTAATTTCTCTCATTCATGAGTCAACATCTCTTGCATCCATTGCTGGAACATACCCTTGGGCGCAGAGTAGCTGGAGCACTGTAGTTCACATGCCAGCTGTCCTCACGGTGCCTCATTCGTGCGGCCGTGGCCAGAAATGCAGGTGTCCCTGAGCTTTAAGTAGAACAAGCCCACAGTACTGAAATCTCGCTGCGGTGTGGAAATACACTTACTTTTAAAACGAAAGGTATCAGCTCTTCATCCATGGAGGAAAGAGAGATTACAACATACAGCTGAAACTACAGGGAAGATGTAAACAGGCTGAACTAAATCTAGTCTTTGCAAAGGCACTTGAGAACCCTCTTGTTCAAATGTGATTTGCAAGGCAGAGCCTGCAGTTGAGGGCACACTTACAGAATCACTGTGCTGCACAGGAGCATGGTGGGTCTGTCTTCTCTGTGAAATGAGTCAGGAGAAGACTGGTAGGGAGTGGTTGCAGGCCATCAGAGGCAACCCCACAGTTTTTCTTCCTCTTGCAGGTGGAGGAACAGCTCACATGCGGAGGAGCGAGAGGGACCAGGCAACCTGGTGGGATTTTCTTCAGTGTGAGATCTTTGCCTAGCTCTGCTGTAGTCTGGCTGTCCAGAGTGTTTCTGACAGCTAAAATAGATATTTCATTACACACTACTCAGTCACGTAATATGTAGTGCTGTGAAGAGGTGAAGAACATATTTTGTTATACCTAAAACGTAGACACTTTCCTCACTAATGCTTAGAAAAAGGATTTAGAGTTACTGTCATGTAGGAAACTCATTGTCGCTCATGTGAAGCTCATAACTCACCAGGTGGGAAAAGGCAAAGAAATGCCTGAAGGAGCATTAAACCAGCCAAAGCAAGTTTAACCAGCGGACAGACTGCTCCTGCCACTCTTGACACTGAGCCCTCTTTCCCTTGAGCTCTTTGGTGGTTTGTGCTAATCTTTTACCTCATTCTCATTCCATTTCTCCTGTGTGCCTGTCCTTCAGCCCTGGCTAGGAAAGGGGATTGAAATAAAAACTGAAGATGCTCCTGCTTTCTTCTCCCCCCACGAGCAGCTCTTTGAATGATGGTGGTAGAGCAAACCGTCTTTCTGTCTGTCTCGTATATCTGTTTTTTCTTACCTCCCTCTCTGTTTCATCCGAGAGAGTGCAAGCCCTTTGAGGAAGCTTGCTTTCTTATCCATTGTCTTTCTTCACTCCTGGAACCACAGTGCCTGAAGGCTCCAGGAGCTCTGTTAGAAACCAGCCCTAGGAACAAAGAAGACACAAAGATGCAAAGGGGAAAACAGCTGGACACCCAGGAGCCTTCTGGAAGAAAAATTCCCGTCCCCATTACCCATTCCTCTATGCAAACTTGAGGTGCCGGAGAGGATGGTTTCTGGGCAGCATTCACAGTGACTGAGGTCATTGTCATCCCTGGGCAGTAACGTGGCTCATGGTATCTGGTTCTGAGTTTTGGAGTCGACTCCATGGCCAGTCTGTACATATTGCCCATGGCAGCGCTTGCCAGCCACATATTTGCCACTAGCTTGGAGGGCACTTGCCAGGTTTACTGGTGAGCGTCACTTGGATAGCACGGGGCTTGTCTCCTGGCTATCTGCCCTGCAGAAAGCCTTGGTTTCTAAATTCCTGACACCACTGACCAACACACACACAAGATCAACACAGTTACAGAGTTTTCATTTGCTATGGAATAGTTTAACATTTCAGTTTCCCCTGTGCCTCTTGAATGCTGTGTCAAAAGAGCAATTAAAGTTTGTTTCAAGTTTATCTAACACTTGAGAGCTAATGTTTCATGCTTGTTTTTAAGAATAGTTGTTTAGGGGCTCTTTTGACATTTGAAAACACACCTGATGACTTTGTCTCATTACTTTCGGTGTGCATTTTCCATGGCAGCACAGAAAAAGGAGCAGCTAAATGAGGATGAGGAGATGAGAAGCTCCTCTGCTTGTCTGGGAACGTGGTCTGCCCATTTTCCTGCAGTGCAGGCAGCTCCGGCACGGTACCCACTGGTGGCAACACAAGCAGCATCTCTGTGAGCAAGCTCATGCCAACTGATACACATCTGACACTTCACTCCTGGTACTTGCTTTCTAGTGGTGGATCTTCCATCTCTCTGTGCTCCCTCACTTTTCTTTCACTTTAGGCAGTCAGCAAAATTGAAGTCTAGTTTTCTTTTTTAAAATGTGTGCCTTCTGTATGATTGCTAACTTAACTACCCCAATATAGAGGGTCTTCCTGACCATATTTTAGTCAGGTGCTAAATGAAGCACTAAAATTTGCCCAGGTTGCCTCAAACTTTTTCCCAGGTGTACAAAGCCTCGCGATCTTGGCCACTGTTAGTGTGAAAGTCCTACTACTGCTCTATGTAGACTTCCAGAATAGGAACATCTCTTTGGACGAATACCCTTCAATTCTCTTGCAGAGCATATCCACACCTCTTCAACCTTACCTCAGCTGAGCTTCCAGCCTTCTCTCAAATGAGCTTACAAGACTTGTCAGTGCCAGCCACTAGGATAGAAAGGTCTGAGCAGTGGGATGGAAAAAAAAAATGCAAGGAAAAGCTCTGTTTTGCTTATTTGAAATAAGCAAAGCTGATTCTGAAAACATGGAAGGAATCATAACTGTGTTTTTATGTGGCTTGGGCTGAAGCAGAATTACAGCTAAGACTGGCTGAAATTGGTGTTCATGATTGCTCAGCCAGAGAGGGGCAGAAATGTCTCACCCTTTCCAAGCTTTTTCCCCTCGTATTTGTTAGTTTATATATGTCATGGAAGGGATTCATCCCAAATACAGGCTCTGACTTGGAGGTTTTCTTAATCACCACGTAAAAACATCTATATTAGTCAGGAAAGAAGGTGGCCTTGTAGGTATTCCTTTTCCAAAAATAGAGATGCACCTGGTAAGATTTTGTTGGATTCAGGACCTTTGCAGAAAGCCTGACCACAGATACCGCCCATGTTTAATTTCCATACTAATGCCTCCACCAAGAAATGCCCCCCAAATCTTTTTTTGTCTTCCTGCAGCTTCAGTCAATGCAGGACATGTTCATTCTGAGTGAAAGGCTGTCACCCAGTATAGCACATGGTCAGCCTGACACTGATTTTAATGTTTTTTTAATGTGCTGTAGAAAGACAGCAAGTTCCTCCCAGGAGAAGCAAACTTCCCCTCCCAACAGGGAACTAATAACTGCTTGTGCGGGTTTCTGAGCAGCATTTCAAGCCGTTGACCCTCAGGCTTGGAAAATGCAAGTGAGAGGCTGCAAAAAGAAGTGGGGCTTCTGAGCTGAATAACCTTAGAAATATTATGAAGGCAGCTGGCAGAAGAGCACCGCTAAGGCAGGAGTCAGGGAGTGGAGAAACGGCAAGAGGTGAAGGGAGAAAGGGAAAAAATATAGAAAATGTGCCAAGGGAAAATGAGAGAATAAAGGGAAACATGCCACAAAAAAAAAAGGAAGAGATACAGGAATACAGCTTTTAAAAAAGCTGAGTGAAAAAAAAAAGAAGTCAAAAGCAAAGCAAAGAGACTAAGGAGGTTAAAATTTCTAACATTTAAAAACATATAAAATCAAAACATGAGGATATATTATACAAGAAGGTATGTATGCAAGTGTGCCTGTGTGCACACAACGTTTTGTTCGATCCTGCAAGTGTTTGTGCACAGATTCTATCTGGATGCAAAGCAAATTGGATTATTCTTTTCTTGGCAAAAAGCCAGGTGCAGAGAATTTGTTCAGGAGAGCAGCTTCATTTATAATAATTGGTTGGGTTTTGTGTTTTTGGTTTTTTGTTTTTTTTTTTTCCCCCTGCCATCGCCCCAGTTTGCAGCAGAAGACAGGTACTAGAAATTCTGGTGGTGGGATGGTGGTGCCTGGGTTCCCAGCAGAAGCGGTTTATCTTTGCTGTGACAGGCGCCCTGGGCACATGGCAGAGCCCTGCGCCCACGTACTGGGGAGGATAGGGTAGGGGGCCAGGGGAAGCCAGTTTTGCTACCACGCCAAAGCCACCTGCGGTTCACTCACCAAAAATCGAGTCAGATTGAGGTTGTAAGTGTAGCAGTTAAAAGAGAAGGTTGGTTAACTATGTGAGAGCTTTTGCCAGATCCAGGTTCTCAAAAATCACGACTTTGTTTCCTCCCAGCTTTGCAAAATACCCACTGCCATAATTATTATATAGAAAACATATTTTCCATCTGTTTCTCCACCCTTTTTACTCCTGTAAACTTCTGGCCAGCTGAGCCACCGAAGTCAGGTTTTCATACTTTCCTGTCCCCCCTCCCCCCAAGGTTAAATCTTTCCTAAAAGAAAAACAAAACAGCTAGAAAACAGATTTTGGGCCAAGTTCAGGGTCTAACGAAGACTCCAGTTTTCATAGGAGTGCAAAAAAACCCAAGCCACACGTGGGAACCAATATTGTAACAGCTCCTGCAAATGACACTTCCAGACCCGTATCCTTCTGGAAATGGGTTTATCAGCTGGGCTGGTCCCTGTTCGAGAGGCAGGAGTCGGGGGCTTTCCCATGAAAGCCAGGGGCACATGCCCTCCTCCGGCAGCAGTCAGCCCACGGATCGTGGCCACTCGGTCACAGTGGCCAGGCTTTCCCAACCTCTTCTTCGCTCCCCCCCTCCAAGTCAAACCTGAGGTTAGCTCAGGCACCGTTATTAATATTTCACTAGTACTCCCTGTTGCAGCAAATGGATGGTTCTGCTCAATAATTCATGGCTGGGTGTAGCCTATTAAATTTGTAGTGGGGTGTACATTTTCATGTTATTTATTTAGCATTGCTTTCATTTTAAAGTTGGTTGGGTTTTTTTCTCCCCTGCTATTTCATTTTTCACTTGCTTAAATGCTTCTCCTTCAAAGTTCAGGCTGCTTGCAGGAAATTAATCTTGTTCCTTGTGCCTTTTAAGTAAAGCTAAGCTCTTACCGCAAGGCCCTGGGACTGGGCCATAAGGAAAACATTCAGAAACAGTCATTTCAGTGTGAAGCAAATGATGACTATGGGACTTTGGTACCAAGTCTGACAGCCTGAAGTTCATCCGTGGCCTCAGAGCTATCTGCCTTTTGTTCCACAGGGATGTTTGGCTCCTTATGCTGAGGGAACAAGGTGTTCCAAGCCCGGTGACTGCCCCGTCTCCTCCTCTGCCAGCAGGCACCGATCTCTCCTGGGCCCTTGCATGTATGTTTTGGGGACTATAAATCTTTCTAGGCTGATCGTAGGTTGTACCCCTTGCTTAGGAGTGATCTTTTGCTTTGCTTTGTGGAAACGGTCTACTCAGAGATTGTTTGATCTTTGTGGCTCATGTTGATTCCTAAATAAGACAGCCTGTCAGTGAAACGGAAATGAAGATTTCCTAAGAAGACTCAAAGGCAGGTTTTCAGAGTTAAGGGCTTGGAAACCAAAAGCTGCACAAGCACATAAAATCATACACCAATCTCCCAGCCTAGGTTTAACAGGACATTATCATAGAATTATAGAATGTGTTGGGTTGGAAGGGACCTTTAAAGGTCAATAGTCCAACCCCCCTGCAGTGAGCAGGGACATCTTCAACCTGTTCCAGTGCCTCACCACCCTCATTGTAAAGAACTTCTTCCTAATGTCTAATCTAAACCTCCCCTGCTCTAGTTTAAAACCATTGCCCCTCATCCTATCGTATCCTCCTGGCCATTCCTGTGCCCAGCTCCAGGGAAAAGGGTGAGGTTTGGAAAGCGACTCCTTCTCAGAACAACCCCACCAAAACCACGCTTTTCAGTATGAGAGAACTTCTTTTCACGTGCCTTTATCTCCAGACGTGCCAGTATACAAGCCTAGATGTCCCTCCTTGCCCGAGTATCAATGCCTTTTTGCGGGTTTGTGCTGAAGTTTGCCAGATCTGCTGTGTGGCAGAGGTTTCCCTTCATTCTCTTCACACTTGTGTAGGCATGGGCCATTACCCTCCACGCTACCTTCTCCCTCCTCCTCTGGCTCCATGCAGCAGCTCTGCCAGGCACTGCTGGGAATGCCAACACAAGAGGTCCGTGGGGGCCAGTGGGTCCTGGCGTGGAGGACGGTGGTTGCATAGGGGTCGGAAATCCTGTATCTGAGGGAGGAAGAGCACAACAGCAGACTCCAGCTGGAGGTGAAGCCCTGCCGGGGTAGGTCTGCCCCGTCCTTCCTGCATCAACAGATTGAGACACGGAGTGAGGTGCTCTTGTTGCATCAACAGATATTCATGATAATCATGATCCCACCCCCAAAAGCCCCTGGTATCCGTGTTGTGACAAGTTCAATGGGATCACCCACCGTTGCTTTGCTTTCTCAGGGCTTTTCCTGGCAGGTGTAATGCAGGAAGAATACAGCGTAAAAGGTATTATTTTCGCATGCATTCTGCCAAGCCCCCAGTCTTTATTATCCTCTCCCCTGCAGAGATCACACATGGCATTTCAGGATACATTGCTAACACAGACAGTCCCAGCAGTGGGTCAAATTACCTCCCCCGACCTGAGCACATGCCATCAGAGTAATGACTCCTGCTTCACAAGGACTCATTTACCTTTCAACAGCATTTAAGTTCTCAGGGTCCATTTTCAGAAACAAGACAGGCATTTCAGTGCCTAAATCACTAGTGGCTGCGGCAAGTGTCACTGACTTTAATAGGAACAAGAACAGGGTCACACGGAATAAAGGTGTGATTCAGATCCCATCAACCTGTAGTGGGAATTAGATCGGGTCCTCTGTACTTATGTAAGAGCAAGATATTATTTGTTTAAATGAGATCACTTTTAAATAATTTCCATTAATTTTGATTTGCCCTAGTTTTTTGTGAACCAGGAGGTTCCCCTCAAAGGGTTCATTTAAAATTTTGCTGTCTTTAAAACAAAGATACTTTGCAAGGTCTGATGGAGCTTCCCGTGTAATCTCGGACGATCTGTGCTGCTGTCCCTGCTCTGCTCCCCACCACGCCCCTCCCATCCTGTGTATGTTCTTGGATGGAGGACGTGTCCACAACCCGTGACTGTATCAGCAGTGGCAAGGAAGGGGTTGCATTATACAAAAGCGATTTTGCAAAACAGTGTCTTTTGGAGAAACTCATTCCCCAAAGCAGAAGCAGCCTGCATGAAGACAAAGATCTTGGGAGGTGGCTGTGGGAAGTTATAAGCACAAGAGCCAAGAGATGGTTGTGCCCGAAAAGGCCACTGCGGGAATACCCTTCCCTGGTTCCCACAGAGAAACTGTTCACCTATAGCAGACCCCAACTCCCTCCTTGTTTGGGGATCCCTGTAAACCCCTGCTGGGCTGCTAAGTAAGGTGAAGCTGCTGTACCTCTTTTTAGGCAGATGCCCCAGTTGCTACAAATATTATTCCCATTCATTGATGGAAACGGGATGAATAGTTCCTGCAGGCTTTTTGGGATGCCACTTACCTTGCTAAGAAATATCTGAGCATGAGGATGGGAGAAAGTGGGCAGTCGCTGCCCTTCCTAAGGCTCCCCAAGGCACCTGGGGGTGAAGGGGAGGAAGGTGAGAGCCCCTGGGCAGGTGAGGAGGAGGGAGGGAGCCCAAGCTGCCGCTCAGAGCTGCGGGGCTGAGGCAGAAGCAGAGGCAGAGGAGAGACGAGCCAGAGGCAGAGGAGGGGAAAATCCCAGGAAGAGTTTGAAGCCTGTGGTGACGCGGTCTGGTGGACCTGCAGTGAAGCGTGGCTGCATGGCACGGGCAGCAGGATGAGAGTGTCAGCGATGCAAAAGGTGCGTGGAAAGACAGGTCCTTGAGGCACAGGAAGGATAAGGGGTAAAGCTTTTGAAGTGGTGACAACAGAGGGGAAAGGATTGTTTCTGACCTGTTCAGCTGTGGCTCAGGGACATGGTCTCTTTGTAATTATAGTCCTCCCTCTGTGAGTAATTAGGCACAGTGCATGTTAATTTATGGTACTTAAGTTGTAGACAATCATCTTATCTGTTTCCTAAAGTCTTTGCCTGTAACTGGAGGAACACTCCACTCTAACTCTTCTACCTTTCATGCAAGTAAATCTCAAAGTATCTGTGTTTGGATTTTTGGCCCTAAGATTGGAGCTGTAGGTCNACAGTTTCAAGCTGAAAGAGGGTAGTTTTAGACTAGATATTAGGAAGAAATTCTTTACTGTGAGGGTGGTGAGACACTAGAACAGGTTGCCCCAGGGAGGCTGTGGATGCCCCATCCCTGGAAGTGTTTAAGACCAGGTTGGATGAGGCTTTGAGCAGCCTGGTCCAGTGGGAGGTGTTCCTGCGCAGGGCAGGGAGTTGGAACTAGATGATCTTTAAGGTCCCTTCCAACCCAAACCATTCTGTGTTTCTATGATTATTCTAATGTGAGACAGTAATGGACATTTAACTCAGTATCACAATACATCCTATCGTAACACCAGTTAGCCTGTTGGTAACCATAAGCATACTTTATTGCAAAATACAAGCTATTTATATTGAAGAGTTACGATTTAACACAATTCTAGGAAATCAATACTATAATGCTGTTCCATGTAAGAAATTACATTAGAGAGATCATTGTCATATAATCATGCATTGTCAGCAATACCACAAACAAACATCACACAGGTACAAGTTAACCAGGTACAGGTAGGAGTTACCTATTGCACCATACCAGTTAAATGTATTTCAGTGCTGCCCAATAAAATTATTTGTGTGATGCTTCAAGGATGCACAGTATTTAAATAGCATGTTGTCATGACAGGACTTCAGCTGAGGGTATGTGTAAAGACTACTTAAGTTTAATAATATTTGGTGAGACAGCTTTATTAGGTATACACAGTGACATTCCAGTAGGTCATGAAAAAAGGCAGAAAAAGGGAAAGGGATTCATGGTTCATGTGGAAAATATATAAAAGTCTTTTGTTTATATCTGCCTTATAAATCCATCATACTTTAAATCTCATCCCCACTGTCCTTGTATTTCTAAGCCTGTCGTGCAGTGTTTTAGGCTGGTGCCTATTGGTATGTACTGGTATGAATCAGTGCTGTGTACTAATGACACAGTATTGAGCTCGTTCTAAGTGAGGTGAATATAAAATATCATATGCTAGGGTGGAAAATCTGAGTGCCTCACCTACCTTCTGCAAAAGCTGTAATAACTCAAGAGAGGATATTAAGAGTGCTTAGCAAACATTTCTGGTAAGGAAACACCCACGCTTAGTTTTCCTGTGCAAGTAAGATGTTAGATTTAAGGCATGCATCCATTTGGTGACCTCTTCCCTATCTCAGAAAAGGTATTGCAGCATTCAAGAGATGTTGTGGAGAACATTAGAAATAATTAAGGATTTGAAAAAGGTCTGTAAGAAAAAAGTTGGAGCAAACCATCAGGCTGGTGCTAAATATCCTAGAAAACAAAGAAGAGGAGCCCTGGCACTGTCTATCAAATCAAGAAATACCACATGGGAGGTATCTTTCTAATAGGGGAGGTATCTTTCTAATAGAAGGAAGTCACCAAAAATGCCTGGAGCATTTTTCAATGTAATTCTGAGTACAGCGAATGTGTGTGCGCTTCAAGGATGGATCTTAACTATAGGGATTTGTTCATGAGAAGGTTTTCCTGAAGCTCTCTACATCAGCATGTAGCTGATGGTCCAGCTGGTCTGATGAATCGTGAATGATAACCTTTTTCATTAAAGCCGTTCAGTTTGCTTATTTTTTTCAGCTGCCTGTTTTCAGAAGTAAAATAATAGAAGCTGTTAAAAAAGCTGAAGGATGATTCTTCAGCCTGTGGAAAGTGGTGGGAATTTTGCTGTTAAGGCAGGACATTTCTTAAAATCCCCACGGGGCTGATGAATCACTTTTATCTATAGATCTTGAGGTTTCAGTTCTGTTAAGGCTTCTGCAACACTGCGTCATCCGGGTTGAAAGACAGCTAATATTTTCATCCATCAAGCACTTTTACACTTGACTCTCAATGTAGCTGGGAAGCATGTCCTTGAAAATGGTGTCAGTTGTGGGGTGATGTGAGGAGCACTGTGTCCTGTTTGAGGCTCTCCTGTACAAGAAAGGCTTTGACAAGCTATAGAGAGCCACCAGGATGGTCATCGGCTGGAGCACATGAGGTCCTAGAAGAGGCAGAGAGGGCTGGACTTGTTCAGCCTGGAGAGGAGAGGGCTGAGAGGGATCTTCTTGGTGTCTACATCTACCTAATTGGAGCTTATAGAGAAGATGGAGACAGCCTTTCTTCAGAGGTGCGCACTGACAATAAAAAGCAGAAGTTGCATCAAGGGAAATTCCAACCACAAGCAAGGGAAAGAAATTTTCACAACAAGGGCAGTCAAACATTGTCAGAGGTTGCCCAGAGGTGCTGAGGAGTCTCCATCCCTGGAGACACCACCCCAGGTGCCGCAGCCTGACTTTGCAGCCAGCCCTGTGTTGAGCACGGGGTAGGACTGCAGACCTTGCTGTTCTGCAAGTCTAAAGTGTGTTAGCTTTTAATTGCCAAAGAGAGAAGGGGGTTTGTGCATGCGTGTGTGTGTGCTCCGCATGTTCTTAGCGAGAGAGAAAAGAAGTAAAGAAGGTAGGGCTGAGAGGAAGTGGTACACGCCGGTGGCCCTATTGTAGGAGTAACGTGGTGAAGAGCGAGACCAGAGAAGGGTAATGCCCTTATAAAGACAAAATCTATTTCACAATGACGTTTTGTCACCAGTCACTTCCCTCTCTGGGCTCAGTCTTGGGCTTGCAGTCTTCGGCTTGACTAGCTGCTCTGCAGAAAAGGAAGATTTTCCTAGTCACGCAGCAACCTCTTTCGACATACTACTGCGCCGTTTCCCAACCTCCGAAAAGTTGGGGTTTTTTTTTTAAAAAAAGGAGTTTTCCCCTTTCCATTGGATTTGCAGCTGTCGAGCAGTTGCTCTGGCAGTTTGGACCCCCAGCTTGAGCCCAGGAGGTAAGATCACAGCACCTGCTGGGTTTTTTTTAGCAAGCCGCCCTCGTTGTGCGTATGAGCAGTTTAACTGCACAGGAAACTGTGGTCACAGCGAAAAAGCAGTGCAGGTTCTGCGTTAGCTTGAAGCATTTTCCAATTTTCTTGTGCACAGTGTTTCTACCGGCCTTTAGGAATGTGTTTGATGGATTTAATTGGGCAGAGTGGTCTTTGACTGAGTGGAGTGGCGGTCTTTGAGTGGAGTGGTAGTCTTTGAGTGGAGTGGTAGTCTTTGAATTTGCATTTGCTGGCATTTCATTAGTTTGTCGGGGTGTGACCAAGTAAGAAGCCGCTATTTATATTGCAGAGTGAAGTCCTGTAAGAGGGTAATTCTAATTCCAGTGATGAAGAACACGGATTCATAAAGCTAATGTATTTTGTCCCCTATTGTTTACAATACACTCTGCTGCCTGTTAGGACATTCACACTACGCTTTTATAAATGTAATTTTAATCTCCAGGGAATAAATCAAACTGATTCATGATGGAGCCTGATTGTAGTAAGAACTTCTGCTTTAAAAATGGTGATATGTGGTGGTCCTAACGTTATATTTGCCTTTTAAGATCTTGACTGTTGAAGCTGGTCAGGCTTGTCCCTTGTCTTCTTTAGGACTTCAGCTCAGGCTGTAGGTGAACTGTGACTTCCAAAGGTCTACAGACGTTTTAGGTGGTAGTACTGTGAACAGGAGACTTTGGGCTTAGCTTTTTGCTCTGTAAGAGCAGTAGATTTGCTGATTTTGTCAGACAGTGGTTTCCTCAGCATGTGCATTTGGTTTGAACGCTTGTCTGTACAACTGACCCTCAAGCCTGTGAGTAGCTTGACTTTTCAAGCAAATGGGACCTTTGTTAGGTCTTTGTTAGTGTAGCCAAAGTCACAGACAACATTGGCGAGCTTACCCCTCACTGCTGCAGATATCAAGTGAAGATGATCTCTAGCAAATGGCAGGCGAGACTGTGCCATCAGAAGTGCAGATGGGCGCTCAGCAGATGGCTGTTTGATTATCTTGATAAAAGTAGATCACCCCCTGAAACCTCTCATGGAGAAAAACTCCAGCATGCATCACCTTCCTCTCTTCTTGCTCATCACACAGGAGCAGTTTGGCCTCCCAAGATGGGGCCAGAGGTTCTGCAGGGGCTCAGGGATGGGGCTGGGCAAACTCTCCTGAGGGGACAGGAGATGTGGAAACTCCCTGTGTGGTGGGAAACTCCATCAAGGAGGGATGGTAGAGCCAGGAGGGACTGGGAAGTACCTGCCTGCCTGGTAGCGAGTGGGGATTTCTGCTTCAATCCTGACCATGAGGTCCAGATTTACTTAGCTCTGAAGCTGAAGACAGTGCTCACTCAATAAGTCAAAAAAGAGGTATTATGTTACTGATTTTGAATCTGCTTCCTCGGTTGAAATCAAGTAAGGGTTGGGACTGAATGCTGTTATGGTTTAAAATGTTTGAGAACCTATATGAAACTCACTGTACTTAAATGAGTCTAGTGGTCTAGTCTACTGTGCACTCCATCGTGCTGTATGATGCTATCAGGGTTTTTTTTTGATCCTGTTTCCTTCTGATTTTTGTAATGAGCACCTTAAAATGCATCTGTGTAGCATGGAGCAGAGCTATCTTGATAGACATCCTGCAGTAAAAGTCATCACCATATATTCTTTCTAAAGTATGAAAGAACTTTAGAAAGAGGTTGAATAAAGGGAAAGGAAGGAGATGGGGGAGATCAGAAGCGTACAGTGCATTCAGAAACGTAGCTGATCTTCATACTCGTAGCCCTTGCACGCAAAGCAGCAGACTCCAGTGAAGTGCTGATACAAAACGTAAAATATTTATCAAAATGAAAAATATTTATGAAAAAAACCTGAAGCAGCATTTAGGATACTGCAACCAGCTGTGCTGCAAGATGGAGTAGGGGGCTCTGCATTGGTCGCTCTGTGCATCTTTGGAGTTATCAAAGGGGAAAGCTGTAGGGTGGGAAATAAATTGCGGGCCCTGGGTGAGACAAGTGAGATGTCCCAGACGTGGAGCCAGCGCTGGCAGTGAGGCATACCTGGCAGTGGGGACTCAGGGACCACACCATAAAGCATGAGAGGAGTGTTCCTCCTGCTGCTCCACTCCCTGCTTTGGCTCCCCGTTACACGCTCAGCTCCCAGCATGGCACCAATGCAGGAGGGGGTCCCAAGCAGCAGAACAGACCACAAGGAGGTCTACGTTGAGATGTGTTCTCTGTTTTCTGGTCTGGTTTGGTGGGTGGAAGGGCCTGATCACTCAGGGGCTTGCTGAGCCCCTGTGAAATCCTGCTGAGCTCAGGGAGGAGTCCTGCAAAACTGAGGCCAGAATACAGCTCCCATTATGGGAGCAACAGCAACAGTTTCATAAATTCAGGTGGAGTCAGTTAAAGGCAAATATACATTTGTATCTAAAAATAACATATCCACCTCCCTTTTACAGCTGGAACATGTTTTTAATATTTTCCATGTACAGAGGAACTGTTTTCCTGCTAACAAGCTGGAAACACAGTCCATGTTCTCCTTTTCTTGTATCAGATACCGGGCTTCCACAGGACATTTGGGACTGAGTCAGTACTTTGCGACCTGACCTCCTGCAGTTGGGCTGCAGTACGATGACTGCCTCACAGGAACAGGAAGAAAGGCTTTTCTCTGTTTGCCCTAGGGTTTTGTGCCCCATTCGCCACCCCAGTGATGATGGGGCAGAGGTTGGGTAACTCCTTGTACCTGTATCCAAAGCAACCCCTGTAGATGCTCTCGTCTTCCCCCATTCCCCCACAGTAGTTGGCGAAGGTGGAACTTGGGTGGGGCAGGGCTTTCCTTGCCAAATCAGACATCTGCTGAATGAATGAAGTTGTTTGTCAATTTGGTATTGTTTGAAAACCAGCTTCAG
>VXBO01007747.1:9878-74667 GCA_013400135.1 Rhinoptilus africanus | reverse complement strand
GGGGGGGGAGGAGGGGGTGAGAAGAGAGAGAAAAAAAGTTATTGGAAAGCTTTTGACAATAAAAATGTTCCTTTTTCTATGGTAAAATGTTTTAACTTAAAAGCTAGCTAACTTGTGTTGGTAAAGGGGTAGAAAACCTAAGTGGTACAACAAAAATGTACTGTACTGAATCCATTTTTTCTTTAAAAAAGAATAATCTGCAGACTTTGATTGAAAAATAATATGCACATATATAGAGTCTCCCTGATAGGATGTATCTGACACATAAAAGGCACATAAAGAGAGTATTTATGGGTTCACAGCGCTGCTTCTTCAATGTCTTAATTTCCTTGAAGGATTAGCACTCCCTGCCACTGAGTGGTATATTGGAAAGAGATCTCCATTACTCTACAAGCTCTGTGGATTTTCCGTTCCTAAGCCTCGGTTGACTCGTATTTGATTTAGGGCTCAGACATTGCATTGACAAATAAGGTTCTTTATAAAACGGAACATTAAGAAAATAGCTCACGGTCATCACCATGTTGCTTTCTGAACAGCAATAAATGTCTTTTCTCTGTGTTTCTTGAAATTGTATACAAAATAAAATATGTGAAGTGCAACAGCTTAACAATTCCAGTGCCTGCATACATGGTGAGATTTTGCTGTTGCAGGCACCAGTCTTTTAAAATGCCTTTGAGGCAGAGAGTGTAATTTATTATGAGCTAAACTGTGAATCTTTATCACAGACCAGGGGGGAACTATTTGCCATAACTTCAGAAAGATTCCTCTCTCTGTTTTGTATGCTGATCTAAACAGCAAGATCCCACCCAAATTGGAGGTACTGTAATATCCAAGTTCACATTGCTAATAGAGACAAGTATTTTTCTGTCTGCTTTATGATTTAAAATTTAACTCAGCATCATTGAGGAAATTAGGAAAAGCTCTTATCCATGTGTGTATCTATACCTATTTAAATGGGGAAGTAGTCATATCACTATAGCAGCCTTCCAGTACCTGAAGGGGGCCTACAGGAAATCTGGGGAGGGGCTGTTTGCAAGGGTATGTAGCGATAGGACGAGGGGCAATGGTTTTAAACTAGAGCAGGGCAGGTTTAGATGAGACATTAGGAAGAAGTTCTTTACACTGAGGGTGGTGAGACACTGGAACAGGTTGCCCAGAGAGGTGGTGGAGGCCCCATCCCTGGAGACATTCAAGGCGAGGCTGGATGAGGCTCTGAGCAACCTGATCCAGTTGAAGATGTCCCTGCTCACTGCAGGGGGGTTGGCCTTTAAAGGTCCCTTCTAACCCAACACATTCTATTATTATAAGTGCATGGCTTGAAAAATGAACTTTTCTTTATGAACCTTCTCACCTGTTCAAAGATGCTGCAATTCTTCATGCTGCTTCAGTGATTTTCAAAGTTTCAAAGAAATGCTTCTAATTGATAAGTGGTTCAAAACCTGATGGTCTTTGCTGATGCTATCAGTCTTGGTGAATAGCTGGCTAGCTGAGTAAGTCACCAGCAAGGAGCTGAAATATGGATTCTAGTTTCTATCTTGCATCATTAGCAGAAAAAAACCCTATCACCAAAAGATGTCCACGAATCAGCCTGGAAGCTGTGATGCCAGATAAGAATAAGGGACATGGATGGGGTTGTTTTTTAGCCTAAGGTGGATACCCTAGAGCCATCGCTGAAAATTATCACTGCTCCAAACTGGCAGTAAGGGTGGGGAAATTTAGCATTAATGCTACTACCCTACTTTGTTGTGGGTCCTCAATGGATCACCTTGCTAAAGCAGGAATACAAGGAAATTATTTTGATCAGAACTACCAGAAAAACCACAGATAACAAATATATGAGAGAGAAACAGGATAATAGCAAGTACGCTGAAAATATGAAGTTTAATTGGGAGATAAACTATTCTGGATCATGCAAAAGAGTATGTGGCTGACTGTCAATAAGATGGCTTTGCCTTTTAGTTGCATTTTAGTTGAAGTTTTTTTGCCAATGAGCACAAGATGAAACTTTAAAATAGAGGAACTTCTAGGCCGCACTGTTGTGGTTATAGCATTGATTCTTCTTTCAACATGAGATCCACTGAATAATTTCTCTTTTTCTCACCCTTTAGTGTGAATGAAAATGACAAAAACTTGTCTCCAAAAGGAAAGTATTTATCAGAGCATAACTCATAAATCTTCTCTTTTCTTGTCTCCTCCTCAGTCCTTCCATACTGTAGGAAATCAGCTAAGGCCCATAATTTGAACATAAATGCATATGGATATATGGATTTACATATATCCATACCATGTGAGAGACCTTGTGAGAGAAAGGCCAAGGGAAATATTTCTGGGGAGGAATATCCTAACAGGGATACGCTCATAAGTGACCAGCATTGAGGAGGGCCCCAAAGGTGCAAGAAGTATGGGGCAAAGATCAAATATGCTCAAGATACTCCCTTTTCCCATATATTTTTCTGGCCCACAAGGTGCTTCAGATCTATCACAAGAGTTTCTACACAATTCTGAGGCCACTTCTCTTATTCCTGCATGCTGGTGGCATTGTCCAGGGCAGGCTGTGCACTGGGGGAGGGTTGCTGGTGGTGCCTCTTCAGTACCAGCTAGGGAGGAAAGGCTAATGCAGAAGAGAGCTGGGAAAGGGTTCCCCAGCCCTTATGGAAAGCTGGATATTTGGAAATTGAATTTGTGGATGAGACAAGACCGGCAAAAGAAAAGGAACTGGAGCTGTGAGCTCTGTTAAAGTAAAAGGCAGAGTTTTGTGTGCGGAAGGGGACATGGTCTTACACTGCACCATGCAACTCTTAGAGTTATATTTTGCAACAGAGAGTGTCTGTTGTTTCATCACTTCCAGAAAAAATAAACAAGTTTGAAGAGCAGACAGCAGAAGAAATAGGGAAATTTATAGATGACCAGGAGCAAACATGCCATCCTTTATCTGATCACTCTCCAACAGCTAGAAGGGTTATCGTATTATTGGCAAAGTACTAGTATGTTAACAAAATAAAGCTCTGATGGTAGAAAGTTAATTAATATTAGTAATTTATTAAACGTTCTCCGCACCAAATTAACAGTTATGTGGTTCCTGAAAACTTAAAATGTGTGTTTGTGAAATGTAATGTTACCCCATGAAATTTTCTTTCTTGCTTTGGGGAAAGGTACAACTTTATGCCTAGGTGTAAAGTGCAGTTTCATGTCTTCAAGGTTTTCATTGGCTTGCTTGCAGCGAAGTTTAAACACCAGGGAAGTGGAGGAAAATATGAAACAAGGTAACCATTTAATACAAGGCTTGGAAGCCTTTAGGTTTTAATGGTTTTGCCATTTATTATTTATACTGCATGGTGGGTACACACTTTGCCAAGTAATACATAACCAGGCGGCTTCTCAGACTACAGCTTCAAAATCGAAAGAGATGAAAGAACATCAATAACCCTGTGTTTCAATTTAGCAGTAACGTTCAGATTTTAGATTATTTTAGTTCTTCCTTTATATTCCAGACCAAAAATAGTTCGTTATTAGATTTCTTAAAACATCAGTGTGATAGTAGGTTCTTCTTAGGATAAGGTCAAATAAAAGGAGGCTTTATGGCATGGTTTGGAAATGACAGGAAAGGGAGTGCTTTGTAGAGGCCCTTTTGATATCAGTTTGTTACAATTCTCAGCAACTTAGGTGAGACCATTTTCACTTTTTTACATTAACCTGTAAATCATTGGTCCTCTGGGGAGGAAGGAGTGTATTTGCACAACTTCATTTTTGCTTTTGCCATAGCAGATTTATGCTGTTTTGCCAAACAAGAACCAAGTGTCACTTCCAGGCAATGTGTAATCCGGATGTCCTGATGCCATCTGAAGCTCGATCTGTCTCAAGGAGTCTTTTATTTACCTTCTGAATTTTTATTACCTTCCATTTCTTTCTTGTTGGCAGTTCCACTGTCTTTCTTGCTCTCACCTGTGGAGCTCTCTTCCCCTGCTCGGCGTCCTGCCGCCACATCTGAGCATGTGCTGACTTTCATCTTGTTCTCTCTGAGGAACTGCGATTCTTTCACTGATCTTCGATCGTGCCAAGTTCAAGAGCCTTCCTCCCAGCTGCTGCTGACCTTCAAATTCTCATTTGTGATGATGATAGCGAAGCTGTTTGCATTCGTTATTCCTCAAATTCCCCTCCTTCCTACCATGCCTGCCCCCTGCCCAGCTTTTCTCTTTCTTTCTTGCTGTACATCTCTGTGCTCAAAGCCATTGCTTGGTTCGCATCACCTGATTTTCCCTTTGCTCCTCACTCAGCTCTTCAACATCTGTTCCCTTCAAAGAAGCTCTTTGAATATGTTCATATTGCCTGTCATCTCCACATACTCTCCTTTGCTGTTATTCCATCCTCTGCATTTTTTTCTCTGTATCTGTCTTGTCATAGTGATTTTGCAAATGTTTTTGGAGCAGAGCAGTGCAACGTATGCTTACAATGCCTTGTGGATTATCAGTAATTGCACTATTCACCCAGCGTTGTTGGATGCCCTCTTGATGGGATGCCCAAGGTATTTTCAATTTGCATTGAGGACGGTGAAGTGCTGGAAGTGTTTGGCCCCTAGAAGCAAATGACTCTGCTCTTGGTTGATAAAATCAGAAGGAAAATATTGGGCCTGACCTCCCCCACCATTATCCAGAAACATTTTACATCTCTGTGTGCCTATTACTTTTAATGATCTATGCAAAATAAGCAGTTTATATACTGAAAAGTAACTTTTAGAAGGTGAATTTGCTCCTTTTTGCTGTGTGTTGCCAAAGCGTTGGACTTTTCTCACTTGATTTCCCTATGTTTTGTTTTTACGACTTGAATAATTTTAAAAATGTCAGCAGTTTTTAATTGGGAATAACTCTGTAGCCTTCTATTTTAATATTCTGGTTTTGATTAGTTGAGTGTAAATTTGAGGGCTTTCACACACTTCACAGAGCTTTTCTGCCTGCAGGTGAACCCAGAAGACCCGCAGTGAAGACTTTCAACTCTTTCGCTGCCTTTATTGCAGTCCCTTGCCAAAACTGTGACTAGAGTTAACCCTGAAACCTCGTCGAGGTGGTGGCTGTAAAGGGGTTTTCTTGCGGGTATGGACCTTATGTGAGAGATGTACTGTGATGGGCACCCGTGTCAAACTCTCAGGGAGATGATCCATTGTAGCCTCAGGTTATGATGCACATGACCTGCCAAAAGATCTTTGTAGGTGGCAGCACAGGGCTGGCTGACAGAGAGTGCTCATTTAAATCTCACCGCTGTGTAAACAGAGAGGGGGTTTTTAGCCAGCAATACCAGGCGATGGTAGATGGTGGGGCTGACAGGATGAGATCAAGATACACTAAGGGGACAAAAATGCAGAAGAAACTCAGTTGTGTGTTGGAGCGGGCAGTGATGATACCTCCCATTGCCCGAGTACAGCTACTCCTCTGGTGACTGAGGACCAGTTCCCATGCTCTGTGCAGAGATTCATGATTTCTCAGCTAAGTGTAGCCACCTTTATAACAGAGGGGGTAATATTGACCTAGAAAGGATGTCAGAAGGCTTCATTACAGCTTCAAGTGCTTCATCCTTTTATGTACTATTAGTATAAATGCCCACACATGTAGACTTATGTACTACTAACAGGATTCTCTGTATTTAACAGACCAGTTAGTTACTGACCAGAGGCCACAACTTCTTATGCGATCAAGAAGAGTCCATTTTATGTTGGTGCTACTTTTTTCTCAAGGTTATAAAACTCTTAACAAAGGTGATGTTATAGGCAACAACCTGTGGTGTTTATCATCTGTTAAGCTCTAGAACGCTCTTAGCGCTGTTAAAAGTTGTGTCGCAAATTATATGACTTGATCAATTGACTGGACTGGAAAGGATGATCTTGCAGTGGAATATCGATTTTCTTGTTTATAGTGTAAGATTTTCATGTGTTCAGGTGCATTTTAGGTAATCCACATGTTGCAAAAGCACATGGCATGCAACAGAAAAAGATTGGTAGTAAGGAATCGGAGGTAGGAAAGATGCTAGGAGGAAGGAGGAAGACTATGGATCTAATTTTACCCTAGTATACGTAACCCATATTGCTAGTGGATCACAGAGATTTTTATAGGTAATCCCTGAAAGTGTGGTGGTTAGAACCACTTTTCATGTTATGTTAATATTTCTGTAGCAATCACCAACTCCATCGTGCTGAAAATTGCAGTTGCGTTCTTGTGCGAGTGCATAATGGATTATCCTGCATTTCTCTACTTATGAAGGTTGGGGTGAAGGAACAGATTTTTGTCTGGAAGCTGTCCTCACCCTAACATCACAGTCATGAGGCAGATAAAGGGTGCACAACACTACAGCGAGAAGGCAGACAGGAAGCCAACCACGAGATTGCCTTTGGGCTGTTTCAAAGCCATGTCCATAGTGGTTCTCGCTGATACAAGCAATCAATGTCTGAGTTCAGGACGGCATTAAATCTCAAGCCCAGCTAGGCTGTACACAACTCTGTGTCTTTGTGTAGGGGGCTATAGCAAATCTGTAATTTTTAAAATTATCCCTGTATATCTTTCTATGAAGTTTGGAATCCAATCCTCCAGGATGCAATGTTGGTTTTATTCTGGGAATGAAGTATTTCTGATTTTTTTTTCCCCTGTGAACACTCTAGTGCCAGCACCCACTTTCTAGGATCAACTCAAGTTTCCATTCTATTCTATTTAAATGGATGCTTGGATAATTAATACTTAAAGAGACATAGCACACTAAAGTCATTCTCGCAAATATAGAATAATAGATAGATAGTCTGTCTCTTGAACAATTTCCTCATGAATAGATGCAAGGGACAGTAGGTACATGAAAAACCAGAGGGGTGTAATGGGCATCTTCTGGCAATGTATTAAATGATGTGACAAATGGCAGTAAACTACTCTCATTATTAAGAAAGGTGCCTAGAAGGGGAAAGTCTAATCCTTCCTCCTGCTTTATATCTCTGATGAGAGGAAAGGCAGGAAAACTCCTTCCAGCCACCCATTCCTGAAGTGCCACCCAACCTCAGGGACTAATTTAGGTACCCTGGGGGGCAAGTCCCTAAACTCTCTCTGTAGCCAGGAAGAGAAGTAGCCCTCTGGGAAGCCCAACCTGGTGCTCTAAATGCCTTGTGAAGGAGCTTCTCTCCATCCATCCACCCTGTAAGGGTGACCAGCCTCCTTGTTAGGTACCCAAGGGGAAGCGGTACAAATATCTCCGGGGGCTCCAGCTTCAACCCAGTGCCCCAGGAGCAGAGTGAGCCACTGCTTCTCTGCCAGTGCTGCTGCTGAAGCTTGTGGTGAATTGTGTTACCAAGGGGGGTATAACAAGAACCAGCACCATTGTCTCTGCTTTCTCCAAAAGTTAGCAGAGGTAGGATTTAATTCCAATTGAGATAGGATAAATAGAACCGTTGAGATTTTGAGCAAGGCCTGACAAAACAACAGGAGGGGCATGGATTTGTATCTATCTCATGTGCGCAGGATTTTACCACTTCACTTGATTTCGGGATGCAGAGAAGGTTTTCAGCGGTGGGTAACTGCTCTGAGACTTTGAGTCATTCTGTCAATCCCAAGGGAAACCCCCTCTTTTCCATCACAATTACAAACCTTCAAAGGCACCAAATAAAAACAAGTGCTTTCTTCTTGCAGACCTACTGCTCAGAGAAATAAGAAATGGCGTCGACAGCGCACTTCTCGGAGGAGGAGATGGCAGAGCTGCGAGAGGCTTTTGGCAAAGTCGGTGAGTACAGCAGAAGTGTGAAGCTCTTTTCTCATGTACTGGCCAGCCGTGAGGAGATGGAGCCTACTCCAGTGCTGATCTGCTGTGTCACAGAAACCACAGAAAAGTCCTTTTCCTGCTACTGCAGGCGTCCTAGATGAAACCACATCAGCACGCCGCAGAGCAATGGCCTCTGACTGGGGAGAGATGGCAGGGCAATGAGCCAGGAGGGTTTATGAAATAACTTCAAAAGCTGTATAGAAAACCATGCTGGAAACACTCTCAAGTGTTTTCCTAAGAGTGTTGTTTATTCCTGGCAAGTTATTTGGAAGGCAAAAAGTTTTTATTTTAACGTGAATTGAGTACTCCTTCTGGGGAGGAAGAGTCTGGAGAGGACAAGTGTGCAAATGGCTACAAAATTTGTAATCCCTTTACTATGACCTTTTAAGCCACATACATTTTTAAAGTGTGTGTTTCCTTTCCAAGTCTTTAGAAGTCTCACCTGATTTGTCTCCTTTAAAGTCAGGCAGATCCGTCACTGTCTACTCAAATTCTAAGAAAAGGGCCTTATGCTTCTCAGCAGCTCACTTAACTTTTATTAGCAGATCTGTCAGCCTCGCTGGGTTATGTGTTAATCAGTTGTCCTCACTGCTTCAGGTGATGGGTTGTTTAATTTCTGAGCAGACAGTAGTTCAGGCTAGTGATCTTAAACATCTGGGCGCTGTGTGTGCCCAGTGCACCCGATGCACTGACAAGGCGAATGCTGGAAGTTCTCATTCCCTTCCCAGACATTTCCCTCTCCAAGTCCAGTTCCTTCTGTTGTACGACTTCAAAAATGGTCAGGAGGCTCTTTGAAGGCTACGTTCACCCTGTGCTGCTGATGCTGAGAGCTGAGTGCCTTTTTGCTGCATGCAACAAGTGACGTGCATCGCAACTCACCACGCAGGAAATCGGCACATGCTTCTTTGAAATCACCTCGGCCTCTGGGCTGGGGAAAAAAGAGCCAGCAGAACAAGAAACACACAGATATACTAACCCCAAATATAAATATATAACCATATATAACTATATATATAACTATATATAACCATAGAGTTTTAACAGAAAATCTTCATGCAATAAATTCATTTTCCGGTTTTATTTGTGAAGATATTCACGAACTGGTACAAAAGAAAGGAGTACTTAACTTGTATTGGTGATCTTCTCATAAAATCTGGCCCTGGATCTTGTAACAGGCTCAGCAGGACTATGTGTGTTAGCACCATGGCAGAGGAACACCCAAGTTTTTATTCTAAGCATGACCATATGCACTTCCAAGCCTCTAAACTCATGACTTCTGATGATATTAGATGCAGAAAATAGGCCAAAATTACAGGTTTTATCTATGAATATATGCACATGTAAGGTGTAACTCTATATTGCATTAACTCAATTTTCCTTATCTGTTCTGTAGAGAGGATACTCCCTCTATAAATCACTTAGGTGTTTGTGTATCTGTAAACCTTGGAAAGTCAATTATATCCATATAAACCTAGTTTTTTTAAGATATTACTGTATGTCTAAGACACACAAATTCAACACCGTGAGGTTTTGTTTGTTCAATGGTGATTGTAATTTTTTTTGGGGGTGTGAATGACACTGCAGTGGTTGAAAAGACTGGATTTCAGGATAACAAATCTTTATATATATTGTACGCTTCCCGAGGTACAATAAAAACAACAGCCTTTGTGTGCATAAGATTTCATTAGGCTGATGTAGAATCTGAATGTTTGCTTTAATCTTTGCAGATATCAGTGGGAATGGCTTCATCCACGCCAACGATTTAACAGATGTGTTGAAGGCAGCCAATCTCCCTCTCCCAGGATATAAAGCCAGAGAACTCATTCAGAATTTGACAACCACGGGGGATGGCAGGATCAGTTTTGATGAATTTATTTCAGTAAGTAAGATAGTTTTTGTTTAGCAAGATTCCAGGTGGGATACTCAAGGTGGTCCCCAGGGCACAGCAGAGGCACAACCACAGGGTCTCATGTGCACGTAGTTAATCCAAGGGGTTCCCTTGCTGGAAAAGGTGAGAGCAGGAGGTAACTGAACTAGAAATCCTGCAATTAACTGGGACAAATTACAGGAATGTAAGTGCATATTGAATAAACCTAATATCTTTCAGTTTGGTTGATGCAGCAGGATGAAGTTTTTCATTTATAAGCTGTGAAAATATTAAGTTCTGGCTAGATGGTTATGAAAATTTTCATCAGATTGAAACTGAAAACTTCATGGGACATTTTTTCTATTAAAAAAGATTCTTCTTTTTCTGAACTGGGATGAAAGCAAATGATAAAATAGTGGAATTTCCACTGGGATGGAGAAACATGTTTTTACTTCTCCTTTCTTCAAACCAAAACTGTTAAATGCCCTCCTCCTGCACATTTTAGCTCCGTGGTTTCATACCATATACATTTCCATTACTTAGCTGATCTTTGTTCACTGCTTTGCAAACTCAAAAGCTGTGTATGATCCTGTTGTATCACAGCAGATACACAGATTTTACACAGAAACCCACTGAATAATACTCATGTACATAGCTTCCCTCTGTACAAAGCAGAAAGGACATGTTTCCTGGCCCAAGAGCCCACTGTTTTAGCTTGGTTTAATCCTCTGAAATCTTAAAATTGTTTCTTATGCTTGAAAGATTTTCCAAAACCTGAAGAGTGATGACGTTGCTAAGTCATTCCGAAAACAAATCAACAAGAAGGAGGGGATTTGTGCCATTGGTGGGACATCAGAGCAGTCCAGTGCTGGCACGCAACACTCTTACTCTGGTAGGTACAGCTTCTCCTACACTGGTAGCAACTAGGAACAAGCCCTTGGAGATCATCGGCACCTTATCTCAGTGCAAACCCAGGTCTTCTGGCCTCAATGAGCTTTGGTGTCCATTCAGACCAGCCTGGTGCAAGACAAAGAGTTGAGAAGGTGACAAAGCACTGGAGCAAGGTCCTTGTCAAAAGTAGTGAGAGCTGGTTTGCTGGGGTGGACAGGGTTGTGGCTACGGGAGGAAGCTCCAGCCAGCTTGGCTTCCCTTACCGTAAATGCATTGCAGCTCTGCTGGAGAAAAGCCTCCTGGCATGGCTGCAGCAGCACAGAGAGTGGCCTGTTGTTGTCCCTGCTCACCAGCATGAGTTCCCGCTGTTGTTAACCCATTTCCTTGTACAGTTTCTGGTAGCCTTTCTCACCTGTAACCAAATGGTGCATGACCTTTCTCTTAAGGGGGCATGACCCCATCAGAGCTCTTCTCCCAGCCTGTTTCTTCAAGCTGAAGGTCTGGGCCAGCCATGGTTGCTTCTGCTGCCTCCTGGGCACAGCCCACTCTGAAGCAGCTCCACAGGGAGGAGGTCCCACCCTTGGCTGTCTTCTCCAGAGGCAAGGCTGCGGAACTCTCTCTGGAGAAGGGAGAGTGGAGGATGCTTCCAAGGTCTCCACCCACCTGAGCACAGAGGACACCTTCTCTGAGTTACTGGGGGTGGTGTGAGCTGCTGCTAGTACAGGGTAGCTACGTTACAGCCCTGGTGGACTGCAGGGAACATTTGCCCATTACCCTCTGAATGCTCCTTGTCAGAGCCGTATACACCCTGGCCAGGCTTTCGTAGATATTCCACAAATGGAAGGTAGACTAAGGGAATTAGGTCTCTTTAGCCTGGAAAAGAGGCGTCTGAGGGGGGACCTAATCAACACTTATAAATACTTGAAGGGTGGGTGTCAGGAGGATGGGGCCAGGCTCTTTTCAGTGGTGCCCAGTGACAGGACAAGAGGGAATGGGCACAAACTTGAGTATAGGAAGTTCCACCTAAACATGAGGAGGAACTTCTTTACCTTGAGGGTGGAGCACTGGAACAAGCTGCCCAGGGAGGTGGTGGAGTCTCCCTCTCTGGAGACATTCAAAACCCTCTTGGATGGGTTCCTGTGTAACCTGCTCTAAGGTGGCCCTGCTCTGGCAGGGGGGTTGGACTAGATGATCTATTAAGGTCCCTTCCAACCCTATGATTCTGTGATTCTGTGATTCTGTGAAGGTGTAATGTACGATACAGAATTCACTTATTTGAACTTATTGAAAGCTATGTGGAATTTAGATTTGCACAGTGATACAACAATGCATTCAAATTATGGTGCCAGTACAAATTACACTTAGCAGAGCATAGCAACTGGACCATACGGTTGACCAAACTTCATTCATATGCCTGTCCTCAGGACATGGGGCAACCCCAGTCAGCGGGAAGGACTGTGGAAGGAGTGTAAACCGTCTCAAGCCCATTGCTGTCTTCAGCTCACTTGCCTGCCTCCTCAGAGCCTTCTTCCCTTGTAGGGTTCATTGATCTGCAACACTGATGGGAGAATCTTCTCCCCCAGGAGTACTACCTTTGTAAGGAGAATGATGGTGGACGTATTGCCCAGCAAACTGATGGATTTGATTTTGTGTCCACAGAGGAAGAAAAGTATGCCTTTGTCAACTGGATTAATAAAGCCCTTGAGAAGGACCCTGACTGTAAACACGTGGTCCCAATGAATCCAGAAACAGATGACCTCTTCCAGGCGGTTGGCGATGGCATAGTGCTTTGGTAAATAATACCTGTCTTTCTTACAGATGGGAACTGTGAGTTTGCAGTAAATGGAAGCTGCTGACTTTATATTAAGCTCATGAATCTTTGCAGATTCAGGGCCTTAATAATACTAAGGGTTTTGCTCCTTTAATCTTTAAAAATATAAAGCTTCTTTCATGTTAAATGAGAGGTTTTCTTTGCCTCTGAGCCCTTGCAATAAGATGAAGTCAATGAAATTTGAGGAGTTACTTGGTTTTATTTTTGTCCAAGGATTTTTGGGGGTTCGCACGAAGCAGCACAAGACAGTAAGTGCTTTCACAGGAATTTCTGCGCTATGAACTTCTCACACAACTTCACCTTGTGGCATTTGTGGCCTCAGACCTATAGTACAATCTGCATGTGACCCAAAAGAATTGCTCAAGTATTGCGTGTGTGTCTGTGTGTGTATCTGTGAAAACAGAGGCTGTGTTCAGTAACTCTGCAGCACTTTGGCTTGTCCTACAGTGTAGTGACAAAAGCTCTATCTGTATTTTGTGTGCACATAGCTAGTAGTGCATTTCGTCTTGTTTTTTCTTTTTTTTTTTTTTCAGTAAGATGATCAACTTTTCAGTGCCAGATACCATTGATGAGAGAACAATCAACAAAAAGAAACTCACACCCTTCACAATACAGGTACTAAAATGTAACAAGATTCTTTGCTTTTCCCCTTTGGATGCTTTGATATAATCACTTAGAGCAAAGGCTGAGGATACCATGGTCCTGCCCAACACAATCAGGCAAAGTTGTCTGTGGCAAAGTGAGATGCTCAGGTCCATGTCATAAAAACATATAGACTTATATTTCTTTTTCTTTCCAAACATATGAGCAATCTGACTAAACGGTGTTTCTATTCGTACTTAACAGAATCATAGAATCGTCTAGGTTGGAAGGGACCTTTAAGATCATTGAGTCCAATCATCAACCTAGCACTCTCAAGTCCATCACTAAACCATGTCTAATGATCTTCTAAATAGCTCCAGGGATGGTGCCTCTGTCACTTCCCTGGGCAGCCTGTTCCAATGTTTGATAAGCTTTTCAGTGAAGAAATTTTTCCTGATATCCATTCTAAACCTCCCCTGGCGCAACTTGAGGTCATTTCCTCTTGTCCTATCGCTTGTTACTTGGGAGAAGAGACCAACCCCCACCTTGCTACAACCTCCTTTCAGGTAGTTGTAGAGAGCGATAAGGTCTCCCCTCAGCCTCCTTTTCTCCAGGCTGAACAACCCCAGCTCCCTCAGCTGCTCCTCATAATGTATAATGTTTACCAGATCAAAGCTTTAGATAATTTTGTGGTTGATGCCACATGAATGCAAGAGCCACTAGATAATACAGTGACCAATTCCAGTTGGAGTAGCTCTCAGAAGGCTGAACTTCCTCTCCAAAGTCACACGAGCATGGCCATGGACTTGAATTCACAACGGCTATGTTGCAGTCTGATGTCCTCACCAAAGTATTCACTGTGATCCAGGAAGTACCGTGGTACGCAATGTGCCTGAGATGGGACCATGGCCTTTGCCAGCCTGTTACAGTCTCAACCTTGAATACTGAATCCCTTCTTTATTTCTATTATGTCCACACCTATGTGATTTAAAAATCGGACAAAAAAGCAAATTTCCACCTATTTAAAGTTTATTGTGTTTCTCACACAGCAGTATGTAGAGAGATATTTTTATATGAACAGCATCTATACATTTGGGTACAGAATATAAGTAGATATATGGAATAGATATGAACCTAACCCAGTTTAGCCCCCAGCTACTCTGATTTGATGGAACATTAGCCAGGCTCAAGTAAGCTCAGAAGCCATTAAATTGGATTTTTATGCTGTATACCACAATTTTTCAGTTCTAATAGTTTTGGTCAGCAGCATAGCTTAGTGATGCAGCTCAGATCAATCCCTGTCACACGTAGACATGATTTGATCAATATAGCTTCCACTTTAACTTAACCCTTTTACAGCTGTCTGGTGGAGAAAAGGTAATTAATTTGAAATGCTCCGGTTATTCTAGCTTATGAGAATTTACACTGTGTCTCTCACTGCATTTTGTATGTAATCAAATCTCTCTGTCATGCCAGCAGTGATGAAATTAATGTGAAAAATTGTGAATCGGTATGATAAATTGTATTTTCCAGGCTTCTTTGCCTGCTTTACTTGCCCTCTGTTTACCAAGTCACCTTTTTGAATGGGGCAGACCAGTGGGTCAGATTTTCTTACACCTTTTGTTTTAAATGGGAATGAAGTGGGGAAGGAACATAACATCCCTGAAATATCACTTTCTTTCTGCCCCTCACTGTGAATCACACAATCCCTCTGCTTTCACTGAACACTCCCAAACCGGGACTCAGTACTCCAAAGTTCAAAAAGAAAATATCCAGGCTTGACCAGTTCTGACCTTGGCTGAATTGCAAGGTTAACAATTCAGCAGATTTATTCATGCTGATTCCTATGACCATGTGCTTTTTATACATTGTCAGATAACAACTTATTTGTATCTCAGGTGTTGGGGCTTTTGCATAGTGCTCAGGGAGACCTGAGCCTGGAATATCACTGGTTGACTGGATTGTATCTCCCTTATTCCTCCATGTGTTCAAGACTGAGCAGAAGAGAGCTTGCCCCATGCTGAAGCTATGTCTGCACTTGAACATGTCCTTGTGCATTAGCTATAGAGAGATCCTGGCTTTGATAACCAGGATTGAGCCAGAACATCACTGTGAATGCCGACGTACGCTCTGAGCTCCAATGCCTTGTGACATGGTATCTTTCACCTTTGCCAAAGAGGTCCTTTCCTTCTTCATGCTGGGACCCAGAACTTGCCTGTAATCCTAGGAGATTCTGCATTCCTCTGTGATCAGACTTGTATGTAAATGCATTCCCAGTGAAGCTGCTCACAGATTTCCCTAGTTTTGGCTGTGCCTCCTTCCCCTGCCCTCAACTCTCCAGTTACTGCATGATTCAGAAGTTCTCTTCTTTCCCTAGGAAAATCTGAACTTGGCCCTGAACTCTGCTTCAGCCATTGGGTGCCATGTTGTTAACATTGGAGCTGAAGACTTAAAAGAAGGGAAACCTTACCTGGTTTTGGGTCTTTTATGGCAAGTCATCAAAATTGGACTCTTTGCCGACATAGAGATCAGCAGGAATGAAGGTATGTATGGCTCTTCATTTCAGTGCACTGCTGTTGTCACTGAACAGTCTTTAGGCTAAAGCTCTTTAAAAAAAAAAAATTAAATTTCTTCTTCAAATATTTGTTGCCTTTCTTCTTAACTGCCCTAATTTCCCCTTGCCCTTCACAAGTTCCAATGCTCCAAAGTCCAAGGCTGTGTGTAGGCCATGGCTCCTTGGCTCTGGAATGATGGTCTACACCCAGGTATTTTGTCACTAAATCTGGGATAAGGAAATGCTACACTGCATTCAGGAAGCTTTACTCTTTTCTTACTCTTGATTGCCAAATATCTCCTCTTTCTTTGTGAAAGCAGAATTATAGAATCCCAGAATAATTTAATCTGGAAGGAACCTCTAGAGGTCCACCCTGGAGGTCCTTTGGTTCAGCCATCCAACTACACAGTTACAGCTGTACCAGTCTCTGGATTAGATGATGTTGCTCAGGGCCTTGTCCAGTGTTCTCTGGGCACCCTGTTCTAGACACCAACCACTGTGGTCTTTTTTTTTCTTATATCTAGTTGGAATTTCCCTTCCTGCACCATGTGACTGTGACTTCTCATCCTTTTGCTGTGCAAAGGATTTTTGCAAGGGAAAATACAACTCTGGCCCCTCTGTAATTGTTGAAGACAATACTTGTTCCCCTCTCAGACCTCTTTCCAGGCTAGAAAAAGAAAGTTTTCTCACCCTCTTCTCACATATCACATACTTCAACCCAACCATCTCTGTCTCCCTCCACTAAACTTGCTGCAGTTTGTTCAACATCTCTCTTGTACTGGGGAGCCTCAGACTGGATACAGCACTCCAGATGTGTCCCACCAATGCCAAAATTCTCCATGAAATAGCTTCAGCGTGAAGCTATGTGTGCATGTGTACGCAGTCCACATGGCACCTCATCTTGCTGCTTAGTTCCATGCACCTATGGATAGTCCACTCATCCAACTTCTTGCCTCCAGTTACCACGTGGGTATTACTTTCATTGCTATACCCCTTGCACATTTCTATCTTTCATTGCAAGAGCTACCAGAGTCCCTGGTTCCCATTCCTTTGTAGGTAGCCTTACCATGCTTAATAGCTATTTTTTCTTTTCTGGTATTTTCTCCTTCACTTCCCATCGCAGACTTCAGTTTGACAGGAGAGACAAGCCAAGATAATTTTGATTTATTTTCAGGTCCTCTCTTTCCCTGATAGCCCTTCTCTGCAGCTGTTTCAGGTGAAATTCCCCTTTCTTGAATATGGGACACTATTTCCACTATATTCATGAGCACATAGTATCAAGGCAGCAATACATCCCAACCCCTATGGGAAATACCTGGGATGCACTAACATCACGTTTGGTTTTCCCCTGGTCATATCATGTGGTGGCTCAGGGTAGCTCAGAAGGCATCTAATACACTCAAGTTGTTCTCATCCTCTGTTCGTATAAGCTTTTAGCTAATAGCAGTTATTCATATTAATTACTTAGTGAATATCTTTGAACATAGCACTATTAAATTACATTCCATTTTTATTACAGTCATCTGTCTGGTTTCCTGATCATCCTCTGTATTGACTATGCCACCTAGTGAATATCATCACCAAATTTTTAGTACATTGCTAGTATTTGTGCCAAGATAATTGATGCCAAAAAAATTAAAACATGAATCCAAAAATCAATCCGTGATCAACACCACAAGAATCCTTCTTCCAATCTACTTCTCTCAGTGTTAACATTGTTCTTTTCATAAAATCCACTGTCTACTTTCAAATGCTTCTATTATCTCCTTCTGGTTCAGTTTAACCCTATATCAAATTATCTATGGAACTCCAGATATAGTAGGTCTCCACTGTTTCCTTTACGTAGTAAATACATATTTCTTTCAAGGAAGGACAAAAGATATTGGAAGGAGATCAGAGTAGTGTGACAATCTCCCTTTTTATCTCATTAACAATTAAATTCCATGGTATTTGTTGTTCTTGTCAAACTTGTTCTAAAGCCTTTCATGCTCCAGAGACCAGCTACACATCCTGCAGTTGCAAGGGTCGATCCTTCCCTCCTGACTCTTCCTCCTTTTATGAACATAACTACTATGTTAATTTTTCTATATAAACAGGGTATCTTCTCCAATTGACAGATGAGTTAGCCCTGCTGGCCCAATGAGCTCATGAAATCATGTGCAAGTTCTTCAGAATACCTGTATGGATCCAGTTTCAGTGTGAAAGTCACTGAGATTTCTTTCATCTAAGCTGCAGAAAGATGACGTCCATTTTTCTGATTTCCTATCTTGCCCCTGCGCTCATCATCATCTTTTCATTAAGATCTGAGGCAAGGAAATTGGGTAGTTCTTAGACCACACTGAAATTGTCTTGCATTTCTATATGATCCACTACTAGGTTCACAACTAAAAGCCTTGTCCTCATTTTATTGATGAGACCCTTTTTCTGTTTATGTCCTCTGTCATGCTAAATCAGCTTGAATTTTGGCAACACTTTGGTCACTCACTTTTAGAAATCAGGGTAGCAAAATGTGTAAGAGGGAAAACCGTTATAGATCCTCCTCTACAAGTATTCACAACATCATGATTTTTTCCTTTTTTCCCTGCTTAGCCTTGATCGCTCTTCTGAGAGAAGGAGAGAGCCTGGAGGATCTGATGAAGTTGTCTCCGGAGGAACTGCTGCTGAGGTGGGCAAACTATCACCTGGAGAATGCAGGATGCAACAAAGTCAACAACTTCAGCTCAGACATCAAGGTATGAGAAACACTGACCAACAGCAGCCAAACAGCAGCTCCACATCCGAATCCCTGTCCTCCAAACAGGGATTGTGCACTGAAACAACCCAAGCAGCTGAGACTGCTCTGCTGAACACGTGGGGCTGGGTACAAAAAATCATTTTGGTGGGGGTTTACCTTTCCGCTCAGCAGTATTCTTCCTCCTCCCAGTCCTCACTGCCAGCACTAGCACACCATATGCCTGGGAAAGGAAAGGCTGCTGAATCTGGACAGGGCATTATGGATTCTACCACTGTATTTTCAGTTCCCTGCTTCTATTGCTCTCCTCCTTCCAAAATGTCTTTAAATGCCTCTTGACCTGGCTTTGGTTTGGGAAAGGCTGGACTTTACCCAGACACGTAACTAGGTGTAAGGGAAGAGGATGGGGCTCTTCCAACTCCCCCACTCGATCTTTCATTCAGTAAAACACCTGGGTTATGTGCTCCTCTGTCCCAGTGTTTCCTATAATCCTGAAAGCACTTACTTGCAAGTTTTAGTTCAGTGGGACTATTCAAAGTAATAGAGCTAGATGGTGAAGCACTTGCAAGGACAGGTCTAGTCTGTAAAGCATATTTCACTTGGGACTTCATGGGCTTCTGAGTGCAGATTTCAGCAGAGCTCTCTCTGTAGGACCTTCATTCTTCCTAGACAGATGTGACAGGACAAGAGGGAATGGGCACAAACTTGAGCACAGGAAGTTCCACCTAAACATGAGGAGGAACTTCTTTACCTTGAGGGTGGCAGAGCACTGGCACAGGCTGCCCAGGAAGGTGGTGGAGTCTCCGTCTCTGGAGACATTCAAAACCCGCCTGGACGCGTTCCTGTGCAACCTGCTCTAAGGTGGTCCCTTCCAACCCTGTGATTCTGTGATTCTATGTATTTGAACCTCAGCGGTGCACACTGATGAGTTTCAAACACTAAAGCTACAGCGTGAGGCCCAGCCAGCATCCCAGGGCTGTAGCAGGCATTTCAGGGAGGGTGTCGGAGCTGGCTTCCAGGCAACTCAGGGGCTGGCTGGCACACTGCCCTCACCAGCCATGACCCAACCTGCCTGCTCCTAGCGTAGCATGGGAAAAGCCCCGCTCCAGAGATGCCTGGTTGTAGGCTTCACCCGGGACTGAAGCATGTAAAGTCATTTACCGTGACTCGCTTGACACACAGGAAAAAAGCACCAGGGAAGGCAACAGGAGAGCCTGAGAGTCACATTGGACAACACAATTTTTATTGTAACAGGTTTTTGATTCACTGGGTGGAGGTGACTGGAGAATACCAATGGAAAGGGAAGGGAATGGAGTCTTTCCCATCTTTATGTAGGCTGGCCCAGAGGACTATAATGCAACTTATTAAATCCTATCTGCAATTGAAAGATAGATCGCACTTACCGTATTTACAGTTGGAAAATAAGGTGTACATTTACCTCTCAGAGACCAAGATTTCAGCCTTTATAGCCGTTCTCTAATTAGGTGTGTCTTCTCACCTCACTTCTGTTATAAATAACCACTTCCTAGATATGTTGGATAGTAATGCAAATGTCAAAGATTTAAAATAATTCAGGTAATATGCTTTATATTTTGAAGAGCATTAGCTGGGTTAGTTCGTCAAGTCCCTAGACACTAAGACGTGGCTTTATTTTCAGTATTTTGAGTAACATTACATTTCACAAAAGATTAAAGACACAACATGTTAAATCCTTGTCTCGTTCCTGCCCTTTTGCCTGAAAAATGCTGATACTGTTGTCAGTTTTAACTTTTGTCCTTGAAAACTATGCTTTCTCTTCCATAACTCTTCCAGCGTTGCTTTGAAATCCGCTTTAAACATCTGCTTTCTCCTTCTGCATTTTCTTTTATTAAATGCTCAGCAGCCTGACTTCTACAGCATTATAAAGGTATGCATTTTCTTATTTCTAATTTAATGTTCAGATTAAGTCAATTTTAATATCTCTTTGTTGTTGCTGTCCTTTTTTGTTAGTGCAATACACAGCATTTTGCCTCGTGCATTGAGTGTTCTGCAGCATATATGTATTGGCTTAGGGAAGAAAAAGATCTGGCAAATACAGCATAAAGTAGGAATCGCTAAGTGCTTCCAGCTTAATTAATTTAATTATGTAGCCCAATGATTGATGTAATAAAAATGAAGTATGCAGGCACATTGTTCAGGGGAGCACTGGCATGCAAAACCTGAGCCTTAGATGTAATTTTTCCTCCCTGTAATTTCTCTGTCTGTCACAGGACTCAAGAGCTTATTACCATTTGCTGAACCAAGTTGCCCCCAAGGGAGATGAAGAAGGCATTCCGGCTATTACTATTGACATGTCAGGATTAAGGGTAAGATGAGATAAGTTTAGAGTAAATGCCAATATTTTCTGTCTGTTACTTGCATTGGTGGCCAACAAAGACTTGCACCAGGATGCCAGAACAAGTAAACTCTTTTTAGCATTGCAACATGATCTTGTGTTTCAGAAATCAAAGCTTTCAAAGAATTAAATGATGTGTTTTGCCTTTCGTTAGATATTACCGCTGAAACTTTAAAACAACCACACCAATAAACTACTGACATGTAACAAGTATATTTAAATACATTAATTTGGGAATTTCATCAAACCATTCCCTTTTATATGGAATATAACTGTATAAGCAATACAGTGAGATGGCTGGATTGTAGGTAAAGCCCATTTGAAAACACAGACCGGCTGATAGTAAAAGTGGGAAAGGAAATAGCTGTAAATCTGACAAGGACCTGCTTTGATGGCCCCACACCAAGGTCCACACATGGAGACCCCGAGCGGGTCCTGCGTGCGGTGCCAGGCGGTGGGGTGAGGCTGATGGCCCCATTTTGTGCCGGCGCAGGAGAAGGACGATGTCCAGCGAGCGGAGTGCATGCTGCAGCAGGCGGAGCGGCTGGGCTGCCGGCAGTTCGTCACGGCCACCGACGTCGTCCGGGGGAACCCGAAGTTAAACTTGGCCTTCATCGCCAACTTGTTCAACAAATACCCTGCCCTCCACAAGCCAGAGAACCAGGACATCGACTGGAGCTCTATTGAAGGTAAGGAAAATGCAAATTAAGGATGTTTCTGGACACCCTTGGCAGAGTACCCCCAGCTCTGAGTTGATGATACGTTAACCTAACCTTATGTCCTTCAGACAAGTATTCACTGCACCATTAGCCCAGGCAGCCTTGAGAAAGGGAGGCTGCTCTTTACATGCATGTAGCTTCTGGTATTTTGGGGGTCTGTTCTGCAGATAGCACGTGTCTGGACCCATATGGACTATTGAACGTGCTTGTTAGCTGAAATTAGAGTTGCTCTGTAAGCCCCTTAATTGAGAAGATAATTTAAAAATCAGATCTTGCATCAACCTGCTGTCTGCTTGCTCGGGGCTGGGGTCAGGACCACTGTTGTATGGATCATCTGCTGAGCTTCAGGTCCTTCTTTCTCAGCCTCATAGCGAAACTGTTCATTCCAGGGCACAGGCTGCTCTTGAATTCTTGAAGGCTTTTCAAGGCCAATCTGCCTAAATACTATAATATATAGGCCATGAAAAAATATTACAGGCTGCACCGTGCTCTCTTATTTCGCATGTCAACCAGTGTCTCCTTCTGTTTATGGTTCAGTGCACTGTAAATTCTGAGTTATGGTTTCATCACAAGACATTTATTTTACTGGAGTGCTGTGTTTCGCAGGCCTGATGATTGATGTATTTGTTGTTTTAGGTGAGACAAGGGAAGAGAGGACATTCAGGAACTGGATGAACTCCCTGGGTGTTAATCCACGTGTAAATCACTTATATAGGTAAGAGGAGGTATTACATTTCCTTCGGATGATAAATACAGACAGCAAATTGTTTACAAAAACATGGACCCTATAAGAATATATGATTTTTTTTTTTAGGAAACTAAGTTTACCTCTACTAATAGTTTAGTTGGGTTCCTTCCTTCTGTTCTTTGGATAATGATATATAATTTTTATTGTTTTCAGTGACCTGTCAGATGCCTTGGTTATCTTCCAGCTCTATGAAAAGATCAAAGTGCCAGTAGACTGGAACAGAGTGAACAAACCACCATATCCTAAACTTGGTGGCAACATGAAGAAGGTACAAAAAGCTGGAATAGCTCCAGTAGTGATGCCTTATCCTCAAAGGATGTCCATATCATTTCAAACAGCAATGTGTGCACTTGTGTTGCTCTCAAGTCCCAAGTACAGCACATTAAATGATTTTTTGCCTAGTCAGTGAATAATTTTTCATCCTGAAAAAGAAACATGCATTTGACTCACTGGCTATGTTGACAGGTGAACAATATTTGTGAAGTAAAAAGACTTGACACCTTTTGTGTCAATATTTAAAAACTGCACTTGCAGACCGCTTTTGCTACCGTCTTCGTCTCCAATTATAGTGCATCTTCACCATGAGTCATACGGCACCAGCTTAATTGCAGCTGTCTGGATCACTGCCCTCCACGTCAAATGAAGACAGTGATGATAAGCATTCTTGACCAGATGCCTCAAGAACCGATCACAGAGTTGCTGCTGAATACAAAGCTTTTTCCCAGCTATCTGGATGAGTAATTCCATCCAGTTAGGCCAGAGTGATTAACTGACCTAAAATATTGACTGGGACACTAATCCTTTGTCTCAGTGCAATGCCGTGATGCTGGAGGTAGCCATAAGCCATAGATTCATATCTTCCAGCATAATCTGTTTTTCAGGCTCTGGTGATGAAGTGTAACATTTCCTTCTATGTTAACTATTTACCATGGTATTTTTGGGATGGAACTGGCTGCTGTTATTATCACAGGGCCCCAGAGCTCCTGTTTGCCCAGGAGAACCTGGACTAAGCGATCCAAAGACTTTAAAGTAATGGCGTCTTGTCTTCTTCTTTTCTGTATTTTTGTACCGCACTAATTCACCCTATCATTAACAGCTTGAAAACTGCAACTATGCAGTGGAGCTGGGAAAAAATCAAGCCAAATTTTCCCTTGTTGGCATCGCTGGGCAAGATCTGAACGAAGGAAACCGTACGCTCACGCTGGCCTTAATCTGGCAGTTGATGAGAAGGTATGGCAGCCAGACACAAGCTCCGGAGTGTTTCTGTACACTCAGCTTGCATTATAATAGTTTCCTGATGCTATCGCTGAGAAGGCTCTACAGGCTACAGCTTTCTCACTCCTCTGTTTGCACTTATATGCAAAGACAGATTAACCTTTTGCTTACTCCTAGTTAGAGATGTGATCAGGAAGCACATGGTCTTGTGGGCAAGGCCATTACAGTCAGCTCATGCAGAAGGTTATTATTGTCACTATCTGTATAGCATGGATAAATGTTCATTGCATGGAAGAGAGAAAAAGAAGCTGAAAGGTCTCTGTATCAGAGAATGGGGAGAATCTACTGGAAACAAGGAACTGATGCAGAAATTTCATAATCTGCTACCTGAAAAGGATGCAACTCAGTAGCTCTCCCCACTTTAATGTAATTCTGTCTCTGTGTGTGTGTTTTTGTGTTTAAGAGCTCCGTAATGGGGTGTAAAGAGACCCAGTGGTTAGGAACTGAATACAGACCAAGTTCAGTCTATAAAGCAAGGTACAGGTTTATCAGGCAGGTAGTTAATCTAGGGATGTGGTGATTACTCACCATCAATTTGGGATGTCTTTCCAAGGTGTACGCTGACGTATAAGCAGAATATTCCGGGCTTATGTTTATGCAGAAGGACAATCTTAGATGAGCATAACAATTCCCTTCTGGCCTTGGATTCAGTGATTATTTTTTAAATACTGTGAGAATGATTCATTTACACTTAGATCCAATAAGAAGGACCTTGTAGGAGTTTTGGATATCAAAACCTTTTGAGTCTCCCAAAAGAGTGATTAGGGAACTGGATGTGAATTAGACGCAATAGATGAATTAGCATGTTATGATATATTTCATATATACTGTAAGCATGTGGGAAGCAGGGAAATATCAGGTCTGAGAGGACTGTTGGGGTGATCCCAGTTAAGCACGTACAGGATGGTTCTGAGGTTACGGTAGACTTTGAGCAAATGCAGGTATTCTGGCTTCCCTCTGAAGGTATACCCTGAATATCCTTGAAGACATTGGTGGTGGAGAGAAGGTCAATGATGAGATCATTGTCAGCTGGGTCAATGAAACACTGACTGCAGCTGGGAAGGACTCAACCATCTCCAGTTTCAAGGTACAGTTTTTTGTTGGAAGTCTCTGCTTAGGAATCTCTTAGTCAGTGTGTTTGTGTGTATGTTATATACATTGCCTGTATATATATATATATAAAGGCACATATATATATATATGCACAGACAATATATTATGATATAATTAACTATATAGTTTGATTATTTTTGCCTTTTAAAGGCATGTTCAGATATAGAGATTTTATTCAAGGGCTTTATTAAGAAAAGGTAACAGAAACATGATATGAACCTAACAGGAAACACCCTGAATGCCAGTTTGACACAGGAAATCAAAGTATGGAGCCAAGAATAATTACTGGAATTAAGCAGGAACTGCCGTGCTGTTGATTATTAAATGAGAACAATTACAAAAAGAACAATAGCAATACTTTTATAATATGGTAGTACCAGTCAGGGGTGATGCCCTATTTTGCAAAGCACCTTATAAACACAGAGACGGTCCAATTCCAGAGAGCTTCCAATTTTGCTAACACATCTGAGACACTTCCCAAGCTGGGGAACATTCAGTGGATGTAAATCAGCGGTTTGCACCAAGCGAGGACAGATCCATCAGACTTCACATAACTAACTCAGAAGTCATACAGATTCACTAGCTCGGCACCCCATCTTTTGATTTAATGATGTCTCATCCACTGGGGGAAAAAACAAACCAAACCTTGAAAGGGTTCTTAGTCTGCCTTAGGTGAAAAATGATGCTAAACAGCCCTTTGTGAAGATCTAAATGGTATTTGACTGAGCTGTCCATTGCCCTTGAGCCTAGACTCTGGCTTTGTAGAAGATCTGTCATCCTGTTCTTGCATCTAATTGTATTTTTCATCTATGCAGGATAGCAAAATCAGCACCAGCATGCCAGTCCTGGATCTCATTGATGCCATTCAACCAGGATCAATCAAATATGACCTCTTGAAAACAGAGGACCTGAATGATGACGAGAAACTAAATAATGCTAAGTACGTTCATGCCAAGTGACACCTAATATGCGCTAGCTGCTCAGGCTTGCCTGACTCTGTCTTTGAAAACTGCTCTGCTATCATTCTCATCTGGCACAACCTCAACTGAGAAATACCTCCAGATTTCAAAGCATGAAGGCTAGGCATTAGGCAGTAAAAAAGATTATCAATGGAAATGAAGTGTGTAATGTTATAATTCCTGCTTTAAAATTCCCTTGAAGGTATCAAAATCACTTGGCTTCACAAGCTCCTATTTTCTCTTGTTAAATTTAAAATTCTTTCAGAGATCAGGGAACAATGCCAGCAATACTGAGCCATGGAAACCAGTGATTAGAGGTCATGGTACCTCATTAGTCACATACAGGTGGAACAAGGGCATATTTAAGAGAGAAGGGGGAGGACAGGATTCATGCCTGAAAGACTGGTTTTATGGATGTGGATATTGGGTTTTTTTCCCAAGTGAAAACTATTTCCTATCAGAGAGCGAATCCTGGGGCATCTCCCTCTCCTTTCAGAGTTACACAGATCATGTCCTGGTCTGATCATCAGTTTAGCTTCTCCTTTGCTGTGTGGCAACTACAAAAGAAAAAAGGATGACCGTAAGGCAATCAGAGCTGCCATCAGTTTTATAAAGACTTTTCCCACTGTTTTTTTCCCCTTTCATTTCCTACCATCTGTTCTCTTTCTTTCCTTGCAATCCTACATGTGCTTCTCCCATACTTAATTTCTTCATCCCTCAGCTGATGTTTTCCTCTGTTCCCTTCCCTTTCTTTCCCCCTTGCCCTCAATGTGTTGCTCTGCACTTTGGGGAGAATTTCACAAATGTATGTGCTCTGCAGTGGGAAGAACCTGGGATTTTCGAGCTTTTTCCTGAAAAAGTAGAGAGAAGGGACATACCCACTGGAGAACATCCAGTAGCCGTGCAACAGTGCAGTCTGAGGAGGGAGATGGGAAGGTCAGCTTGCAGATTCTGGGTACGACTCAAGCAGAAGAGAAGTCCCTGAATGCTGATTTTCCAACAACACAGATCTCCACCAACATCAGCCTTCTGCTTTCCATCCTCATGAGTTTGTTTATGTGCAAAGACTGAGCAGCAGAGGTTGAGGGGAAACAAGACCAGAATGTTAGGGTAATCTTAGGATAATCTTAGGAGACTTCATCACCCTCTACAACTACCTGAAAGGAGGTTTTAGAGAGATGGGGGCTGAGCTCTTCTCCCTGGTGACAAGGGATAGGACAAGAGGAAACGGGTTCAAGTTATGTCAGGGCAGGTTTAGATTGGATATCAGGAAACATTTTCACACTGAAAGGGTTATTAAACATTGGAACAGGCTGCCCAGGGAGGTGGTGGATTCCCCATCCCTGGAGGTGTTTAAGAAAAGGGTAGATGTGGTGCTTAGGGACATGGTTTAGAAGTGGTTTTTGTCAGGGTAGGTTAATGGTTGGACTTGATGATCTTAAAGGTCCCTTCCAACCTCATAGATTCTATGATTCTATGGTTCTATGATTCTTTCAGGGGTTGGGAGAGTAAATGTTTCATACCAGACTTTGACCCGCAGTCTCCCATGCTGCAGGTAATCAGTGCTCTAACCATCAGGGAATACACTCTACCTTTCACTAGAAATTAGTTCTTTATGAACCTGTCTCATACATTCCTATAGAAAAGTTTAGTTTTGTCAAATGAATAAGAAAGTTCCCAACCCGCTCTGGTACTGACCACGTAAAAAACTTTTTAACAGAGGGAAAATTAATGCTACTGTACTAATTTATTTCTTTGTTTTGTTTTTTCTTCACTCCTGCAATGCAGATATGCCATCTCTATGGCGAGAAAAATCGGAGCAAGAGTCTATGCCCTTCCAGAAGACCTGGTTGAAGTAAAACCCAAAATGGTCATGACGGTGTTTGCTTGCCTTATGGGAAAAGGCATGAAGAAAGTTTAAAGCACAAAAGACTTGTACTGATGCCTGGTATTCACCCTTTCGATTCCCTCAAACTGGATGCTCTTCTCCGTATCAAGGAAATATGCAGGGTGCTCATGTTTCTAAGGCATGAATGTTATACACGGTTCCACATCATATAAAGTTGTGTATCCAGGAAATGGTTTGTTTTGAACAGTAATGTGTGCTTGATTTCTTCGCTTTGTTTTCCACTTTGCTAGATATAACCATTTCATATTCCTGAGTAAGTTTTCAATAATGAGGCCTATACATATCCTTCTATTAATGGATATCAGAGTTTTCTGTTTAAAGTAATGGCGTCTTGTCTGTCTTGGGAGGTACAGAGAGCTTTTAGGATTATGAAATGTTATATACTGCTTCTGCCTGAAGATGTCTTCATGCTTCTAGTAACATTTCTGCCATACTTTCCTTCAGTTTGCACCTGGGATAACAAAAGGGCTTTCCCCAAGCCAATGCAAGTATTAGTGATGATATTTTTGTAACAGTAGGATCCTCTTAGGAAATTCTTGTGGAAAGAGAGAAGTGTTTGGAATCTGCTATGTGTTGCTGATATATGAACTGAGCAGTATTTTTCCCTGCAAGGTATGCCTCTGACACCAGTGGCATTACTCACAGAGTATATTACTACTCACTGAAAAAACCCATACCGTAACCTAGTCCTCCAAGAACACCCAAACTCTGGAACCTTTGCAAGAAATGCTCTCCAAAGAATAATTCATTTTAATGTCATAATACACCTAAAACATAAGCAGATTGCAAAGCATGATAGAAATGAAAACCATGTTAAAGAAACTATAGGGACACAGTTAGTAGCAATAAGATAAGAAGTGAACCAAAGGGACGCAGAATAAAGTATTTATGTAGTGAATAAAAATTAAACTCTGTTAACTTGCACTCAAAGGGCTGTGGCCCTCATTCAGGAGAGCATTTAAATGCGTGCTTGTATATGAAACACATACTAAAATGTTCCCCTGAACCCAGGTTGGGATCCTCAATGGAGCTAAATCAGCATAGCTTTGCGGCTAACAAGGCGCTGTCAATTTGCCTCAGTTGAGGACCTAGCCCTGTCTGCAGATAGTCAGTGGGATATATTTGCACTGAATCTCTTCCTTGGCTTGAGTCATTTACTGGTTTGGCCTTTACATGGATTTTACTGTGCTGAAATGTGGAAGGAGGGAATTTTGCCTTAACGCAATCCTGTTGACACAGTCTCTGTTCCCTCCCTCTCCCCCTCCCTCCCCTCCCTCCCCTTCAGAATTGCCTTAATAAAGATCCAATATTCAGTGATGTGAGAAGCCTCTCCAAATAAAATGTTCTATAAAGCCAAATGTGTTACCTTTGTTTTTAGTAATGCACGTGCTAATGGGGATATGTGTATCATATATCTGAAATAGGGACAGATTTTAAATCGCTAAGGATGTGTCTTTCATATTGCTATTGAAACCACAGATTACAGAAAGGGCAAAGAATTATTACCTAGGTCATTTCTGTACATGCCACTCTGAGACACTGCCAAAGATGGGACACTGTGCTGGCTGGACCCGCAGCCTGACCCGGTACGATTTTCCCCATTCAACACAATACCCGTCATCCGCTTCCTTTGCTCATATACTCATAAACTTTGGGGTTTTTTATGTGTTCTACAATGCAAATGTGGCACTGGGTTTCTGTACTAAAGGTCAGATCCTGTTCCTGATTGGATCTGGCTGCCTTGTTCCTCTCATTAACCTAGATATTTAATACAGGGTGAGAAAGGAACAGCATCCCAAGACCCATCCCATATGGTCACAATATTTCCCAGTGCTGGCAGAGGAGGAGAACATCTTGAGTGTTATATGAAGGAGATGTCACCTCAACTTATTGCCCATCGAGGAGGAGGTATCAGAGCATGGCCCCTGCACTGCTCCTCCTTTTTCTAAGTATAAGACCCATTGTTGCCACGCAGAATGGGTGGCACTGAAAAGGTGGCTGCTCTTCCCTTATGGAAGGGAAGTCCCTTATGGAAGTCCAGCAGAGGTAAACCAGAGGGAGGAAACTGCAGGCAGAAACTGTGACCACAGCATTTCCCTCGGGTGGGATGACCGTGTATTTTGTGTGTGTTGCATGCATGCGTGTATGTTTGCAAACTACAAGGGCCATTTTTGGCTGGACAGACAGTGTAGATCTGAAAAGGTCTGGTAATCCTGCCTGAAGACAGCCCTGCTCCAGGATTCCCGTCTCGGGGAGATGCCCTTGCCCCAGACGCAGGGGCGGACGTGAGGGATAAAGCAGACAATGGATGGGACACGGCAGCAGCACCAGGATGCAAGGAGAGGCTTTTCCTTTGGTCCCAAATGAATGCTGGCACTTGCTATCCCCACAGAGAAGAAGGGATTTTCCGACACAGCCTTTCCCATTCACCAGCTCTCAGCAACTCAGTTTTTTGCATGAGGGTAGGATTTTTAGAGGAGCCTGCTGACAGAGGCAGGGAGGGGAGTCTTTCACACATCATGCATTTCCCATTGGCAAGATGTAGGACATCAGTGTCCCTGGAGATCAAAACCTGCCTCTAGCTCAGGCTCTGGAGAGGAGCCAGGTGATGTACGCTGTTATTCGAAGCACGTTTTGTGAAGGGGGCTGCTTTTCCTCCTCCTCCTCAGCATCCCAGCACCGGAGCCAGGTACCCAACAATACAGCCCTCCCTCCTAGTCCCCTGTCCCCAGGCTGCATTTTGAGGCCCTCCCTCCTAGTCCCTTGTCCCCAGGCTGCATTTTGGGACCCTACCTCTGAACCCCAACCTGCAGCTCTGCACCAGCGATGAGCCCTGGCACCAGTGCAGCAGGGAGAGAAAACCACGAGATGGCAGTCACTCTATCTGGAGTCTGAGAGACTGGCACGCACGAGCTCTGAAAAATGCTCTCCTCTGGAAAATGGAGAAAAAATGGGATATTTAACTCTAGGCAAAATACTAGCACCTTTCAGTATGCAAAAGGGAATAGGCAGCGACACTATAGTTAATGCCTTACCAAATCTTCACCCCTATCTCTTTAATCTCCCACGAAAAATAAAGCTGTTGCGGACCCTAAGGCGTGCAAATAGCCACATTCTGGAACAGCTGTATAAACATTTTCACTTTTCAATGCACCTCTGTTTAATTGAGTATTCCTGGTTTTTTGATGGACTTGAAGTTTTGCTTTCATAAACTGGAAATAGTAACCTGTAATAAAGCTCCCAGCAATTGCTGAAGGGGTTAAATCCAATCACAAACATCACAAAAAAACCCCAGGATCTGGAATTTTTTGCTGTTGCTTTTCTCCAACTTTTCCCATCACTCTTAGAGAAAGCAGCTGTCTTTGGGATTCACTCCCAAATCAAGCTGGCTTTGTAAGCACTTCCATTATTGATTTTCATTGCACGATTAATCATCATTTTCAAGGCTTCAAAGAGGCTTAGACATTCATATGCATAAAAATAAAGCATCAGCAGTCAGATTAACTAGGAGAAAAAAACCACGAGGGCAATCAATCCACATGCTTCAGGATACAGCCTGATCACCAGATGGACTCAGAAGGAAATATCCCCCCATGGTGTAGTAGAGCGTAATTAGGTGCATGATGAGGATTTTACACCTCCTTGTAAATCATCTATTCTGGCTTTAGAAAGGGGATAGCAGGTAAAGTCATGTTTCTGATTCCGCCAGAGATGGAATTGAACCAAAAACCCAACCTGACATCACTTCTTCCAAGTGCAGCTTAATTCTGCTGTGAGTCTGATCATAAACTTCAGGTCTTGGTGTCCATTGCTGCCCAACCACGCAGCAGCTTCAGTTTGGCCCCTACTTGTAAAGGAGGACCCTGCCTCTGGGAGATGGCTGCAAAAACCCCCACGAGCAGCACCGGTCCTACAGCAAGTCCTCAGCTACTGCTGCTGTCAGCTGGATGGAGAAACAAACCCTGATGCCTTCGGTCTTGCAAACCCATGTGTTGACTTGCTAGTGAGACTCTCCAGTTCCCCATCCTCTGCCACTTCTGGCAGCCTTGTCCACCATCTGGAGAATGGACTTGTCAAGAATTCGGGAGCGTTTTTCCACCAAGCTGCTCAGCCACTTTAAGTCCAGTACTTTTCAGGCAAGTGCACACAGTGAGCAGCAGAGAGTAGCGTCCCTGAATGCCTGAGCCTCATTGCCTATTGTGTGGTGAGCAACTCCAGAATTAAAATTTATACACAAGCCTAAGAAGCTGCTCATTAAGCAATGCAGTAGATAGGGGAGCTCTGTGTACTGGTAAGGTGATAGATTTTATATAGCTTAGTGTGGGCAAACTCTGAATTAGGACCAAAATAAAAATAACTTAATAACGTTCTCCCTTTTTTTTCATATATTTTATGTGTATCAATGCTCTGTGGCAGTTCTCTTCTGCCACCAGGAAAATGATGTTCTCCTGATGGTTCCTTTGCTGCTCAGGAAGTAACACACAGCTCTGAAGTAAAATTACTAGTTTTAAAGTATTGTTTTTCATTGCACATTTTTTATTTTTTGTGCCCTGATCACTTTTTAAAGGCAATGGTATCTTACAGAAAAACTAACTTGCTCCCAGGGTGCAAGCCACTGTTGCTATTACAGATCTGTCATAAATTGCCCAAAGTTGAGAAGGGCCAGAATTCCCACAGGCCACGTGCTCCCAGGTAATGATATGTCTGAGGTTTGTGAAAAGGGCAGAAAGCTACACAACCAATCATGCATATAAGCACTGAACTCCCTCAGGGCAGGCACTTATTTAGTGCACGTGTTAAGGATCTAAAGGAATACAGCAATGAATATCTGGGAGCACACAAAGCATGGGAAGAAACCCCACACATCCACCCGGGAAAACCTCCCAGCAGGTGATTGACATGCATGGTGCTGCTTTGATTCCTGCAGGCAGAAAAGCAATGTCCCATTGCCAGGCACTTCTGGAAGCCTGTTAAATTGTCCTGGCTCTTCACTGCAGTTAAGCAAACCGGACACCTCAGAGCACGTGTTGGTTTGTGGCTGAGGGGGGAAGATGTCTTCTGACCAGCCCCTCAGTGAGGTGTTCCCCGCCTTGATTTTGCAGCGCTGGAGGAGAACACCCTGCACGTCTGAGGGGTGGTGGATAAGCCTTAGGTGCATCAACCTCTCCATGACTTCTCCTCAAGACCTGCATGTGCTTGGGTGCTAGTGGCTCCATCAGCCACATCAGTGAAAAGTAACAGAGATCTCTGAGGGTAGATGCAGGTCCTCACCACCAGCCCTACCTCCATTGCTTGCTGCACTGCCAAAGTACATTTCACGTTAGGCAAGTGTGGCATCCCATAATGCTCCATTCACAATCCTTCTCAGACTGACATGGAACAATGTTGCCCATGTGGTGTTCAGACCTTGAAGAATAGTCAAATGTGTCTAGAAACTTCCCAAATTTGCTGCTGGAGACAAATTCTAGGAATATAGGTTCTGCTAATTATAAAGGTTGTGTACTGTGCTAATGGGACCTGTACTGCCAGTAACCTCCTTGGCTTGCCAACCTTTACAACAGGTGGCAACAACCTACTAACAGAGGTTCATCCTCTGGTGACCTGGTGGCATCCATTTGGGAGCACCCAGAGGCTTTGAGTTCAGTAGAGGGACAAATTCTCATAAGGTCATTTCACTCCACACTTCTAACACAAGCCCTGGGCAGGGGGTCACCCAGCACTGTGACAGGAATACGTCCCTAGCCTACACTGATCTCCTAAAGGTTTGGAAATGACACCCCAAACAGGAATGATGGGGTTCTCAGAGCATGGTCCTTGGCTGCAGATGGCAGAAGGTTTCAGCACAGATGCCCTCAGCTGCTGGAGCAGTCGCATCACGCTGGGCCAGAGCAGCCACAGAGCGGTGTCACCGCTTTGCTGGGGGTCTGCAGCTCCAACACCGAGGGTGCACTGCAGGAAAGCTCACCTCTCCCCTTCCCCATCCTTGCATGGACAGAAGAAAAGTCAAGGGCCTATTTTGATGCATTTGTGATATGGTTTGAGAAACCCACAAAAATTTATTGTCGTTTACACAATTATGCTATCACTTCATGACTCCTCCCCATCCAGGAAGGGGAATCGAGAAAAAACAAGGAAACCCGATGGTTGAAATATAAACAGATTTAATAGGACAAGACTAGATAATCAACATTAATAACACTAAGGAACCAATATTGATCCTGATACCAATATAAAATATAGAAGGATTATCCTTAGCCCATTCTATCAGCAGAAGCTGTGCACTCCCAGCAGGGAACAGCAAATGTCGGACACTGCGAGCGCTGCAGCTTCGGGAGGAAGGGAAGGGCTCAGGGATCTGGCACCAGGGCAAGACATTCTCTGGACTGTTGCCATCAAAGGAGACAGAGCACTACGCAGCAAACTTTCTAATTTATATGGAATGTGACGTTCATGGTATGAAATAATCCTGTTGGCCAGCTTGGGTCAAGTGCCCGGGTATCACTCCTCCTCATCCCTGCACCCAGCGAACTCAAAAACACTGAGACCTTGAAAGCCACATACCATAGCTGGCTATAAAGTAATTTTGACAAATCCAGACACTAGAGTCTTCTAAAAGTGCAGTTTTCCCAAGAAATAGAAGAGAAATTAGTCCTGTGTCGCTCAAACCAGGACAATTTGTACGGTTCTGCTGGGAGAGTGATGAGTCTCTCTGCAGTGTGGATCTACTTGTGGAGACTGGTGGTCAGCATGGGCTGAGAGGGAGAGGTGCTTCTCCGAGGTGGGGACCACACCAGCCATGAGTGGTGAACAATAAGGGGCAGGAGCTTTGCTCCATGGAGCTCCTCTTCACCAGCATCCTCAAACAGGTCCCAGCATCCTCCAAAAGCCCAAAGGAAGAGCCCACTTTTCTAACCTCTGCCAGATGCTGTGCAAGCAATGCGAGCAAGAGCAAGCAGCACAGAGAAGAGCAGCAAATGCTGCTGATGCACTCAGAGACAGGCGGAACGCATCATCACAACTCCAGGACTAATTGCATTCCTGATATGGACAATCATACCTACATTCGTAGAGAGGGGCACCGCTGTGCATCCATTCACTTGAGTTTTAGATGAAGTGTGCTCTTTGTACGTCGTACTTGGAGCACCTTTCTCAAGCACTCAGTAGCTCTGCCTGGAGTGCTCCTGCAGGTCCCTTTGATATCCTTTGTTTAAAGGATAAACTTGTTTTGGAAGTGCTTCTTGTTAAGATACTGGCAAATAGATCAGTATCTCTTTGCAATAAGAAAACATGAGTCACTTGGACAACATGTTTGGGTGGGAGTTGATAACAGACCTTCAGGAAACAGAGCTCATGATGAAAGTCTTTAACCAGTCCAGATGCTGCCTCACCTCCCCAAAACAGCACATACGCTACAGGATCCTTCCGCTGACCCTGAAAAGCTAAACAGCAAGGGGAATAGAGTAAAAAAATGAATAAAGTAGGTTGGCATAACTGAGTACTCAAAACAGCAAAGTGAGCAATGTGTTTTCAGCCTCTGCTCATACCTATCAGCTACGATTGATACGTACTGCCCAAACAGCACTCACCCAGGGGTGAGAGGTCTGTTCCTCCCAGCTTAACCCATCGGTTTCTAGCACAGTTTCTAGCACGGTTTCTAACATCTGATTTCTGTATTTGGGAATGACACGAGGCAGAAATGACAGAACCACAGAAATCTAGACATAGCCCAGATTTTCCCCTCCTGGTGGTTTCATGGACTGCAAAAATGTTTCCAGAATGAAATGACAGAGGTTGGTGACATTGGCCATGTATGTAAATGATCACAGTGTCCTATGGAGATTAATTGGTTCATGAATAAAGATGAGGAGCTGAGGTGTGCAGGGAGAAATCATTTATCAATTATATGCTTTGGAAAACTGAAAGATGATGCGGCCTTAACGGCTGAATGGGTTTGAAAGGGAGACTTGTAAATTGAGTTCTAATTCTGTTCTGCTGCATTCATAATAAAGAGCTGTTAAACTAATTGCATCCTTGTGTGGTTCATGAGCAACAGCACTCAGCTGCACCGCACAGCAAGCAACGGAGATCAGAGTTTAGTTAGATTTCAGTCGTCCTTTACCTCATGCAGGAAGGAGGTTAACCAGTCACCTTTGGCCTCATCAGTAGTGATAACGCACCAAAAAAAAAGGGCAAGAGCCTGTAAATATTTTTCAGGAGATTAATTTTGCACTTGAGTCTGAACTTAAAGAACCAAGAAGGACAGCACAGACTCACTTGGCTTTTGTGTTCTGCTTCAGTCACATGGATCCATCCGAGTGATTACCCATCCCTGGAAGGACTACTTGCTGATTAACTGGAAAAAAGAAGATTCTGGAGGATCCAAACAATAGCACAATATGCTAATCCCAAACAGTGAAAAGGATCTGGGGGATGTGGCTGCTGGTAACAGTGACCTCCCCTCCTCCTGCCCCTTCTGTGTGCTTGTTAACTGGTTTACTGTTATCGACAGACAGTACTAACCTAGCATGAGATCTGGCACATGCTGATAAACAGACTCAGATCTGAGAATCTCGAAGCAGAATGAGGCTTGTTATTTAAAAATCTTGCTGCTGGGTAGTCTGCAAGCCCCAGGATCAAAGAGGACAGCCACACTCAGGCCCTGGCTAAGCTTTGACGAAATCTCATGAAACTTGATTGCTGTAAGTCAAGGGTGCCAGTGATGGGGGTCACTGGAGATTAACCAGCAGCACTCCTGCAACTGCTCAAGACCCTCTGGCTGCAACAGTTCAAGCAGTTCCTCCTTTGACATATTTTATCTGACCACTTTCTGGGGTCTGGCTCTCCTTCACCAGCAAAAGCAGCTGCAGGAGCCCAGCACAACAGCCAGGCACAGCCCAGCATCCCAGCGTATGCTGGTCCAGAGGGTGCTTGAGCAATGGGTATCATTGTTAGCTGGGACACGGGTGCCTAGCCTCTTCTGCTGCCACCTTTTTGGGCACTGACATCTTAAACCACCACATAAAGATGTGCCAGAGCCTGGTCTGGGTGAGGTACAACACCTATGCCACACAGAATCCTAGAATCATACAATCATGGAACGTGTTGGATTGGAAGGGACCTTTAAAGGTCATCTAGCCCAACCCCCCTGCAGTGAGCAGGGACATCTTTAGATCAGATGGCTCAGAGCCTCATCCAGCCTGGCCTTGAATGTCTCCAGGGATGGGACCTCCACCACCTCTCTGGGCAACCTGTTCCAGAGGACATGGGTGTTACTACATGTCAATGCGGAGAGGGAGGGGAGAGACAGCAGCTTCAGCCAAAAGAGTGGAAATACCTCTTTAGAATTGCCTGTAAAGTGTGATTATACTTTAAAAAGCAATATAGTAATGGCACCAGGAGGCTTTATATACTGCCAGTCCTAATTCCCACATGCATAGTTTTCAACAAAGAAATCAAGAGAGTACTTCGTTAGTTATCTGCTCTAAAAACTAGGAGCTGATCAACTCTTTTTAAATAAAAACCCGTGCATGTCCCAAAGCTACTCTAAAAGTTAACAGAAACCAACACAGATCAAACTGTCCCCCATTACTGCCAGGCTGCTGGTCACCTCTGCTATGGTAACACCTGCAGTTCGGCATAGCCCAGTCTACCCAGTGTAGAAGTAATAATTAATCCAGGTGCAGCAAAACCTTTGAACTCAGGCAGAATTTTCCACCAAGTAGCTCTTAATCAGGGAATGCTGAATCACCAGAAATAAAAAGCTTTGCTGAAAAGGCTTAGTTTTGAAGAATTTTCCAATTAGAGAAAAATATATTTGTTCAAGAAATGAAGCTTTCAAAGGGCTGAAATCTCCCCTTGCAACATACCCTAAATGCAATCGTATTTCCTCCAGGTCTTTGAAAAAATGCATAGAAATGGTAGTTAATTTTCAATAAAATTAAGAAAAAGCTTTTGAATTAAATAAAAATCAAACTACCGTTGAAATTATCAAAATTAAATGTTTTGATTAACCCATTTGTTTTTATAGTTACTCTTCCTCATGTTTTTTAAAACCGCATTTTAATTCCCAGCTTAGGTGGGAAATACTTCCCAGCTTCTCAGAAATGTTTGAAGGTTAAGAAACAATTTGCTGTTGTAGGTAGAGCAAGCGCATCTTAATCTATGACTTTGGCAGCCCAGAACACAGCAAACTGCTCCTGACCACAACGAGCACCTGAAGCGTCCAAGATGAGGGAGGCAGGCAGAATCCATAGGATTCACTGGAACAAACACAGCCTCCTGCCTCTGAGCGAGTCATCCCAGCTCCAGTGGCCATGAATAAGACCAGGTGATTCATCACCCTCTGAGATGTCCACAGGAGGTCACAGAAGAGCTGCTCCTGACAAGTGCCCATTTCTCCACAGTGCCTATGCAAGTGGCGTGAGATGGTCCACTCAGATATCACAGTTTGCACTGGGAAGGGCTAACATTAGAGAAGATGATTCTCTCTTCCCAAGTGCATGAGATGAGTGGATAGGGGGAATGTCAACATATCATTCAAAACCCGCCTGGATGCGTTCCTGTGCAACCTGGTCTAAGGTGGCCCTGCTCTGGCAGGGGGTTGGACTAGATGATCTCCAGAGGTCCCTTCCAACCCTGTGATTCTGTGATTCTGTGACAAATGATAACCCCCAACAGCTGGGTGGAAGCAGGGAAGTTAATGCTTAAGTTTGGTGTCTAAATGTTTTTCCATCCCTTTCTATTATGTCAGTAGCTTTTTTTACTGATGTTCTTGCCTTGGCATGGCTAAAGAGCTCCTCAGCAGCTCCCAAGGGGAGTAATCAATAAAAAGCTGGTTGCTCATTAGAGCTAACAGTAGCAACACAGTAGAAATAGATCTTATAAGGAAAGGAAATCTGACCTGCTCCGAGACTGAATTGTCACAGAAATTGTCTTTGTGTGTGACATGTGTCTTTGTGTGAAATTGTCTTTGTGCGTGACATGTGTCACTCCATAAATATCTTTGCAATGGGAACCTCCATGCATTCAAAAATCAGCCCACTTTATGGAGGTGTTTACTTACCAGGAACCTCATCTTAGGCACCCAGATGCAAACATCTTGGCTGCTGCTGGTGGGGTGGTGGTGCTGGGATGGAGCTAGGGGCTGTAGTGGATGTTGAGCTGCCATCTAGTTACCCAAGGACAGTGACCAAAGATGGTGAGGAGGATGTTGTCTGCATTGTTTAAATACTAATGGGAGGGAAAAAAAAGAAGAAAGACAATTGATCCAAAAAAGCAATTGCATTGGGTTTGCATGACAAGATTTTGGTAGCGCAGTGGCTCCAGGGGTGGCTTCTGTGAGAAGCTGCTAGAAGCTTTCCCCATGCCTGATAGAGCCAATGCCAGCCGGCTCCAAAATGGACCTGCCACCGGTGAAGGCTGAGCCTGTCAGTGACAGTGGTAGCACCTCTGGGATAATATACTTAAGAAGGGGGAAAAAAAACCCCAACTGCATGGCAGCAGCCAGAAAAGCAGAATGAGAATATGTGAGAGCAACAGCTCTGCAGGAACCAAGGTCAGTGAAGAAGGAGGGGGAGGTGCTCCAGGCGCCGGAGCAGAGATTCCCCTGCAGCCCATGGTGAACACCATGGTGAGGCAGGCTGTCCCCCAGCAGCCCATGGAGGTTAATGATGGAGCAGATGTCCATCTGCAGTCCGTGGAGGACCCCATGCCAGAGCAGATGGATGCCTGAAGGAGGCTGTGACCCCCGTGGGAAGCCTGTGCTGAAGCAGGCTCCTGGCAGGACCTGTGGACCCATGGAGAGAGAAGGCCACTCTGGAGCAGGTTTGCTGGCAGGACTTGTTGCCCCGTGGGGGACCCACGCTGGAGCAGTCTGTTCCTGAAGGACTGCACCCCATGGAAGGGACTCATGCTGGAGCAGATTATGAAGAACTGCAGCCCGTGGGAAGGACCCACGTTGGAGCAGTTTGTGGAGGACTGTCTCCTGTGGGAGGGATCGCAGGCTGGAGCAGGGGAAGGGTGTGAGAAGTCCTCTACCTAAGGAGGAGGGAGCAGCAGAGGTAACGTGCGATGAACTGACCACAACCCCCATTGCCTATCCCCCTACGCTGCACAGGGGGTGGAGGTAGAGAAATTGTGAGTGAAGTTGAGCCTGGAAAGAAAGGAGAGGTGGGGGGAAGGTGTTTTAAGATTCAGTTTGATTTTGTCATTACCCTACTCTGGCTTCTAATTGGCAATAAATTAATCTAATTTCCCCAAGCTGTGTCGAGTCTGTTTGGCCTGTGACGGTAATTGCTGAGGAATCTCTCCCCATCCTTATCTCAACCTATGAGCTTTTCATCATATCTTCTCTCCAGCTGAGGAGGGGAGTGATAGAGCTGCTTTTGGTGGGCACCCGGTCTCCAGCCAGGGTCAACCCACCACAGCAATATCCAGCACCTGCTTAAGAGGTGAAGGGTTTGTGTCCTATCATGAGTCACAAGACAAGCAAGAGGCACAGAGATATATATATTTGCTTCCCGGTCAGCCACATCTTCCATTTATTTTTGTTGTTTATTTTTTTCATCTTTCATCCTACATTTGCTTTTTCATTTATTGTGTTTTAACCTGTGCAGTGCCTTAACCACCACAAGACTCCGGTTTGTACTTCTCTCAGAATACCCTCTAGTGCCTTTAGTCTCCCCAAAACGAATTTTTTTGCTTTTTTTGGTGTGAAATATTTCCAGTGCATACCAGAATCCAAAAAGCAAGTAGGAAATCAGCAGCTTTCGAACAGCATATGAACAATCTCTTTGCAGATGAGCTGGAGAACCCAGAGGAAAAGCAACCACCATAGAAAAATGTCTGACACCTACTACGTGTCCAAAAGTTTCTTCTCAGGTAGACAGCAGAAACTGTTCCCTTTCCCCACTTAATTAACACTTTAAGACATAGAGAAATAGGATCCTTTTCTTTCCTTTGTTATCAGCAATCCCACTCCGTTGGCTTTTCAATCTCCTCTGTTACACCTATCTCAGTAGATCCAATTTTTCTTTAAATTCAATCTGCACATAAGAGTTCCAGATGAAAGTGTGCCTGGGTAACCAAGTTTCATGTCTTGTATTTTATCCTCTGCTGGCAGCTTCCTTTGTCTCCGTAAGGGAAGAGCATCTGAACCATCGGTTTAAAAATTAACCCCTGTGGCAGAGACCTCCCCACTGCCCTTTCTGGGAACAGCCTTGGTACCTTACCAGAACTTCCTATTTGTTTGAACAACATCTAGAAAAGATAAAATAGGAACTACAAAATCTAGGTAAGGTATCAGTGATTTAGCTTCCGGTGAGACTTTTTTTTTTTTCTTTCCCTCTTGTGTACAGTTTCTGCTTAACTATAGTTTGGGGATTTTAAGTGTTTGTGTATTTTCACAGAGACATTAACAGCAGGGTACTCACTGGGGAGCACGATTCACCTCTGCTGACTTCAGCCACCTAAAACGTAGCTGTCTGGCTTCTTAGAGCAGGTCTGTCCGCCTAAATAAAAAAGAGTCAGGACTGAATTTGAGCTCTGAAGCCCTGACTGCCCACCTAACTGGAGCAGTGGCTCTGATCCGGACCACCCCAGAGCTGTTGGTGGATGCAACTGAGTCCATGTTACCTAACCTTAGCTCCAGGGCACACTCCCAGGCATTTTTCACCCAGTTGTATAGCTATAATCCTAAGGTACACCTACAGCATCAAATAATTTAGTTCCCCCAAACAGTCCCAGGTCTTGGCTCCCTAGTGTCCCCACTGCACATATGTTGATTCACTCCTCAGTCCTCTTCTGGAATGAATTCCCCCTGGAAGAAAACCATATTGTGTTTTTGAGGACCACTCATCTGAAAAGCCTTTTGTACCAGACTGCACAGACGAAACTGCCCCAGGTTTGGCTCCCTCATTCTGCACCTATATGACATGCTCAGCCAAGGGCTAACATTAGGGTGGGTCTGACGCTGGAGATATAAATGAGCAGTTCTTCTGCACATCAGGCTGCGTTAGGGTGTTCTCTAACAAGTGCCATGCCTTGAACTGCTACATTGGTGCGTGGAAGAAGAGGACTTGGACCATGTACTAAGCCTGCCGTGTCCTAGTCAAGTTGGATTTACTGTTCAAGCATAGGAGATAGACAGAGATCATCTATTCTGGATGCATCAAATTCATTCAGCTTTTCAGCATGTCCTGTCTGGACAGCCATGGATAGAAATATATAAAGTAAATCTTGGGGGATACAAAAATTAATAATAATGAGATGAAGCGTCACTGGTATTTTTTCTTGAAAAGCTAATACAGTGTGACACATGGAAAATACATGGATGTCAGAACATCACAGAACAGAAAGCACGGAGCAACAAAAGCAATCTGAAATCCTTGGATGGACTGGGTGTTAACCAAAGAGGCAGAGGCCAGCTGCAGAAGATGGAGACCCAGTCGATGTGCTCCATTCTGAACTAGAAGAATGGCTCTCAGTTGCAAAAGCATCACATACCACTTCCTCCTTGTTTTCTCTGCTAGGAAATGCCAGCGAAAGAAGCTTTCCTGCTCAGGAATGTTTCATTTGGACTTAATAACCTCATTCCCACTCACCCAGCTTTACCCAGGCTGTGATGTGCTACAGGAGTGCTGAATGCAGAGCACACTGCTGGACCCCCATACATATTAGAGGATCACAAAAACTTTGTGCTTGGTGTTATTTCTTACGTCTGTGGTTCGTATCCATAATGAAATGACACGAAGGCTGAGATGACAAAGTGACTTGTCAATATGAAAATGTCCAATGCAGACCTTATCCTTTCATGGATGGACGACACCAATAGGAGCAGGACGTCCCCAGGGAGCTCTGTCATATTGACTTAGCCACCAGGAGCTTGGGGTTGGGGTGAGAGACAGTATTAAATTTTAACCACTCTTTAAATAACATTTTAAAAATCAATAATGTAGGTACTGAACCCTTGGCTTTCCAATTGCATTTGGGTTCATTGTGGATGTCGTGAAGATGAAGTTTTACCTGCTCTTTTTTACCCTATTTATATGGATTCAAGAGAAGCATGTCTTCACTCTTCCAAGGTAAATATCTGATGGTGCTACTGGGTTTTTAGTGTGTGGTGAGTAGGACAGGGAAAGTACTGACGTAAAATAACTCCAAGTTGCATAAGAAAACATTTGGCAAAGGTTGACATTTATTTATTGCTCTTGTAATTGGATATGTGGTTCAATTTAACATATAGATGGTGGAGAAAATGAAATTATTCTAAGTCTTCTTTGCATCCATAAATCCTATGTTTTTAATCATATTAAAACTATTCTTTTCAGTCTAAGTGCAAATCAATTCTGTTCATTCAGTGCTTTTGAGTGCCAATAAAGGGCATTCTGAAACTTAATGGGAAAAAATAATTTGCTTCATTTGCCTTAAAACAAGACCTTAAATGAATTACTTCTTGAAGTAGAGAGAGAAACCATTTCAGAAAGTGCTAACAATCTGTTTTCTTTCTAAAGCAGTTTTTATGATTGTTTTTCCAGTCATAAATCATTTTTGAATAACCATTTGGTATTTGTACAATGTTTCAGAAACCGCTTTATTGTTACCTATTGATAAAATTCAGAAATGCCCTGAAACCAAATGCTTTGCTAAAACATGAGGACATACGTCAGAGATGAAGACAGCCAAAGTGCTTTTATTTTCTACATGTACAGCCGGTTTAAAAACCTGAAATGTTTTAATAGGTTTAATAGGAACTAAGAGGATAAGCCCTTCCTGGTGATACTAAGCAAGATGAACAACCTGTAGGAATCACGATTAAACACAGCCTGCTCCCAGGACTGAAATACCTACACAAATAACAGTGAATTATGTCTTACAGCCCTTCTGCAACTCTGCACCATGAGCCAGTGGGCAGACCTGTGACAGGTGAACATCTCTTGAGTTCACACCTTAAAAAGAGGATCTATCATCTCTGTTTGTGTGGCAATCATTTTTTGTTGTAGATTGCTATGGAGGTGTGAGGGTTACAGTAGGGGGACAGTTAAACATGTTTTTATGTGAATTCAGTGGAGCGATATTGCTCTGTGCTAGTTCAAGGCTCATTTATTTCATGTTTAAATAAAACACTGAATATCTGACCCTTACAGCAGAATATGTCATTTCCCACTGTAAAGCATGAGTCTAACCCTCCCAACCCCGGTTATGAAAATGGCTAAAATAATGAGATTTTAAAGGTGATATATTAAATCTGACTTTTTACTTTTATTTGAGTGATAGTGTTGGAGGATTTAACAGTCATGTATTAATGCTTCCCTTTGCAAGGTTATAGTGTGATTACTGCATCTGGACTTTTAAGAAAAATACTGAACATTGTGAGGCTTGTGAAAGAGCTGATAGCAGTGGGAAGACACCTTGCTCCCTCGCAGGGAAAGGGTAAGGTTGGAGGCTGTTGGAGAGACAGCAAGGTGGGAGAAAAGAGATCCCACAGGCAGACATCTGTGCTCCAGGCAGACGAACAGCTTACATGGTCCAGGAGAACAGGAGAAGATGCTGGCAGCACTCCTCTAGTGACACTGCTTGCTAGAGCCAGGGAAAGACATTCAGCTGGAGGCAAGTAGGAAGGCCTCTCCTCTGGAGGTGTTTGTCAGAAAGAACACGCAAGGTTTAAATGAAGCCAGGCTATGAGGACAAAGAGATACATCCATGCTGATGCCTTGTTTTTGTGGACTGGTGTGATACGTGCTGCTGACAGCCTTCCTAGTGACTGAGAAATTAAATGGAGAGGAGGGATGAAGAGACTGAGATGCCTCAAGACAGCTGGCACTGCTTTATATCTATCTGTGAGATGATGGACCCTGGATGGGATTCATCTGACTATATGGGATTTACACACAGTTCTGCATGGGAGCGAGTCCCCTTCACCTTCCTGTACAGCTAGTGGAGGAAAATGTGTGCATTCAGGTTACAGCACATTCCAATTTAACACACACATTTGAATTAGCTCAGGTTAGCTGGACCCTGAAAGTGCTTGTTTCTTCATTAAGAGAGTGACTAGCTCAGATGAAGATATCAAAACAATCTAAAATGAGCTGCAATGCATTCCACTCACTCTGTCACACCTACAGGATGAGACCTGAGCATTGTAGTGTGGTGACGGCAGCTGAACTTCTATTCACCCTGATGTAAAAGGGAGAAGAAAAAGAGATGGGGAACAGTGACAGAGTCCAGTAGGACCTTGGCAGAAAGTTGGAGGAGAGGAATGAGAGGGATCCTCTTAAGGACAAACTCAAAGAGCAATAGGGAAGCTGGGCAAGAAGACAGACGGTGAAAGAAAAGAGGTGTGTTTGACAAACATGTTCAACTGTACCAGGGCAGCAGGCAGGGCAAGGAAGCTGGGGGTGGAAGGTCATTTCTGAGATTAGTATAAAGGCAATAATTAGAGCTTTTGTCTGGGTGTTTTCTAACAGGAGTGGGAGCAGAAGACAGATGAAAGAGGGTATAATGTTAAATCAAAGTAGAGGGACTGAAAAGCCCAACAACTACAATTTTGGCTGTTAATACTCCCCATGTTACATGATCACGAGAGCAAGAGCAGAATTTGGCTCAGCTTGTTCAGAGCATTCAGGTCCTGCCAATGAGAGCTATAGAGGAATTGCTGCTAGCTACCTCCTGTCCAGGCCTTACCACACTCAGCTGAAATATTTGTGCAACAAATGGTGGGGCACAAGTAAATACCGGCTTCCTCATTTTGGTACTCTCAGGCTGTGGGAATCAGGGTGAAACCAGGTGCAGCAGCCCTTTTCTGGTCTGCCCTGTGATTCTCCAGATATAAGAAGACAAATTCATTTTTAAAGTAGCCCCAAACATATGCTTCGGAGAGCACTTGCCTAAAGAAATAGGCAAACTGCCAACCCTGCCAATCCCTTGATTGCTTTTTGATGCCCTGTCAAATGATGGTGGGGGCAAAACCAGGGCTAGTATATTATTGGTTCTACATGAGAAACACCAGTGATTGCTTGGAGCCTGGCTAAAAGTAGAAAAGATGAATCACCTGGTTGCCAGGTGCTGTCAGGTCTCTGCTTGAAATCAGTCACAACAACGAGTTGTGACAATCATGTTATGCAGCTTGAAAACACTAGTTTTGAGAGCCTTCCCTGATTTCTTTTCAACAGTCTTTGCACACAGGGCTGGCAGGGACTTCCACAGTGCCTGGTTTATGTGCTGCCACCAGCTCCACACGATTAGAGGGCTGAAAGCCAACCCAGCCCACACAATGGAAATAGGGGGTCCAATGTTCACCTGTGTCTCCTCTTTCTATACACACACAATTATTTTAATTATCCACCCAGTGCAATTTTTAACTACTTGGCTTGCAGGGCACTGAAGATCAGGGCTGGCTTTACAATGCAAAGTAGTATTTTTTCTTCCCAGAAAGTGAATTTCACTTCTGTAACTGATGGTGGGGTCAGGCATGGTGTAACTGGGAAGGGCCATCTAATGTGCAGCGTGTCCAGACCATGGGTTTTAAGAAGAAGGGGAATATAAGTTACCGATCCAAGAAGGGGAGGACAGTGGTATAAACCAACTGAAATCACAGAATCATAGAATCATAGAACCGGTGAGGTTGGAAGGGACCTTTAAGATCATCAAGTCCAACCATTAACCTACACTGACAAAAAACCCTTCTAAACCATGTCCCTAAGCANCTGCTGGCTCATATCCAGCCGGCTGTCCACCAACACCCCCAGGTCCCTTTCTGCCGGGCAGCTTTCGAGCCACTCCACCCCGAGCCTGTAGCGCTGCTTGGGGTTGTTGTGACCTGGCAGAGGGACAGAAATGATGAGATCAGAAAAACTGGACTGGAATAGGAATTATGATGGTAGTAGCCTCTGCACACTACAAAACATCATACTTGGCTTTTGCAGGAGACTGGGAGGGCTCGTGCCTCTGCTGAACAGAAACTGAGACTGAGAAACTCAGGGGAGAACAAAAAAGCTGTCTTCCACTTCCAGGCTAGTTTTCCACCAGTGATGTGGCACAATGGACTAGCTGGAGCTGGCAGCTCTTGTGCTGGTGCCAGCTCCCAGGAGTGATCTCAGAGTCCAGTAGAAAATACTGGCTACCAAAGCCCTGCACCACCTCTTTCATGGATTTTACTGATTGACAAAAGCAGAGGCTGGAACAGGGCTCAGCATCTTCACTACTGAATCTTCTTTGAGTTCTTGTCAGCCAAGGCAGGGAAGACAAGAAAGGCCAAGACTGCTTCTCTACTTTTGCATAGAGTAGTTCCAAGTACTGTGCTTTACCTAAATACCCTTGTTTTTCAGGGACGAAGTTTTGTGGGCTCTCCCACAAACAGATGAACAGGTTGAAGCCCTTCAGGATTTACTGAACACCACTGAGGTAAACACAACCCTCTGTCTCTCTGGTCTCTATGCCAAATTCTTCCCCAAAGTGCACTGTTTCCCTCAACAGAGAAAGATTTAGCCCATTTTCACTCATTTGTCCTAATACAGCAACTCAGCAAACACTTGGCTTTCATTGCTCCACTACCTTCTGATTTACATGAGGAAACATCTGCTTTATAATGTTATAGTAGTGCATTGTATCGGAGCTCAGATTCCTGCAATTGATTTTGTGCAAAACTAGCAAAGCACCAACACACAGTAAGTAGGAACACTTTTGCTAGGGAAGCTCAGCACTTTAGACCAATGCAACCATGACCTATATGACTTTTACAGCTTTGAAGACTTTTGTGGTATTTTTCATAGAATCATAGAATGGTTAGGTCGGAAGGGACTTTAAAGATCATTTAGTTCCAACTCCCCTGCCCTGGGCAGGGACACCTCCCACTAGAGACCAGGTTGCTCAAAGCCCCATCCAGCCTGGCCTTGAACACTTCCAGGGAAGGGGCATGTACAATGTCCCTGGACAACATGTTCCAGTGCCTCACCACCCACATAGTGAAAAATTTCTGCTTAATATCTAATCCAAATCTACCCTCTTCTAGTTTGAAGCCATTACAACTTGTCCTATCACTACATGCCCTTGTTACAACCCCCTCTCCAGCTTTCTTACAGGCCCCCTTCAGGTACTGGAAGGCTGCTATAAGGTCTCCCTGGAGTCTTCTCTTCTCCAGCCTGAACAACCCCAACTCTCAGCCTGTCCTCACAGGAGAGGTGCTCCAGCCCTCTGATCATCTTTGTGTCCCTCCTCTGGACTTGCTCCAACAGGTCCATGTCCTTCTTCCGTTGGGGGCTCCAGAGCTGGATGCAGTACTCCAGGTGGGGTCTTGCAAGAGCGGAGTAGAAAGGGAGAATCACCTCCCTTGACCTGCTGGCCACACTGCTTTTGATGCAGCCCAGGATATGGTTGGGCTGCAAGCGCACATTGCTATCTTATGTTGAGCTTCTCATCCCCCAAATCCTTCTCCTCAGGGCTACTCTTAACCTACCCTCCACCCAGTCTGTATTCGTGCATGAGATTGCCCCAACCCACATGCAGGACCCTGCACTTGGCCTTGCTGACATTCATGAGGTTTGCACAGGCCCCCATCTCAAGCCTGCTGAGCTCCCTCTAGATGGCATCTCTTCCCTCCAGCATATTGACTGCTCTACACAGCTTGGTGCTGTCAGCAAACTTGCTGAGGGTGCACTCAATCCCACTGTCCATGCTGACAACAAAGATGTTAAATAGTACCGGTCCTAGTACCGGCCCCTGAGGAACGCCACTCGTCACTGCTTGCCACTGGGACATTGAGCCATTGACTACAAATCTTTGAGTGCAAAAAACTCGAACAAAAGAAGCGCATTGTTCTTACAGCACATGCATTGCATGTAGCATCCATCAGAAAGAACTCAGACACCTAAACACCTAATCTTTTGTAGCTGCCCCTAGGGCAGTATTGGCCGTTGCTGATGATGGGTAAAGAGACCAACAATCACATCTATTATCAAAGTTTCCCATGTACCCCCATTCATTGCTCCTCTGCCACCTCAGCTGTGTCAATCCACAGTTCCTTAGTTTTCCTTGCTCTCAATTCAAAGAATGCCCACACCAAAGAGAATCTAAATCTGAACTGGCGCACGTCAGTGCAGACAGCAGGCTAGCCAGGGCAACAGGGAAACAGGTGTTAGGGAGCTAGGCATCCAGCTTGCTTCTTGGATGGGTTTTCCAAACAATGCTGAGCCATGCGGTGTTCTTGCTACCTTGCCAATAATGTCTGAGATGGCTGCACTGAGACTAGCTCAGCCACTTGTATAGCACATTGCAGCAATATATACAGGGGCCAAATGCTTTACCATTTGTTGTTCCAAAGTCTTGATTAAAATCATGGTTGAGTTTTCTGTGTGATTTTGCAGACACGTTCTCTCTGAGAAAAGAGTGAGGTAAAAAGTTGACAGCTGATACGTGTCCGGAAACATGGTGCCCTAAGTTGAATATAATATTCCTGGTGCAACTGCACCAGAAAGGAAAAAAAAAAACCCTATTGTCTGTCAACTCTATGCTGTATGTCTTCCAAAATGCATCCAAGAATTATGTTGACCTTTTTCACATCGTAGATTCATGCCTAATTTTCTGCTTACTGTCCATCCCTAGATCTTTTGGCATTATTGTTTCTAAAGTTTCAGTCTTTTATTGAATATGTTGGCTTCTAATTTTATTTTTGTAAAAGTTTTAATTTTACCAAGAAGAATCTCATTTTCTTATTTCCCTCCCATTTCTAATCTCTTTATTGCTGCTTCAACTTGACTTGTATTCAAACCCCTTCTGGCATTTATTTCCTCCCTGATCAAAGTCACCAGTGAATACAATAACTAAAAAGACTGGTCTGATCTTCATTAATTCTCCAAATACCCTCAGGGAAAATAACTCTCAGCAGGCTTGAAAACATGTAACATAATAACCAGCTAAACATATCTATTATACTAGAAATACTATCTCAGAAAAGGTTATGTTCCTGTCTTTGTTCTTGATTTATGAATTCACGTGCAGAAGCCATTATAAACATTTCTTAAATACACACATTTCATTTCCAGCAGTAGCTGAATGCTATAACACAACGCAGGGAACATTAAACTGCTTATTACAAGTGATGTCTCATATTGAAAACATATGCTTTGATTATTTTCAAAATACTTATTAAATGTTACTAAGAATATTTTTTCTTTCCTCACTAAAATAAATAAAATGTTTTTTGGAAATTTTGCAGGTCATTCTCTGGCAACCCGTTGTGGTTGAAAACATCCAGAAGGGCAGAGAAGTCCATTTCTATGTCAGGGCATCCAGCATAAATAGCATAAAATCTCAGTTAAGGCAACTGACCATCCAACACAAGTATGTATTTTTATATTTGTTGTAATGAATGTTTCCATAAAGTTGTTTGGCATTTATGTAACAAGAGGTTGTGTTCTTTCTTTGTTATTCAGAGTCTCACTGGGAGATGCTCAAGGACTTATTGAAAAACAGACTATAAATGACACAGGCAATCCACGCAGTTCTTCATCATATTATGAAAACTACCACTCAATGAAAGAAGTAAGACATTTTTGCTGTAATCCGCTGTAGATTCAAGGGGTGAAGTGTGTCTCATGGTTGAGAATGGAGATAGAGAAAGAAATCATCAACAGGTAAATAATTACTATTGTATTGTTATGAAAGGCAGGTCCTGCCTGACGAATCTGATCTCCTTATATGACAAGATGACCCGATTATTGGATGAGGGAAAGGCTGTGGATATTGTCTACCTAGACTTTCGAAAAGCATTTGACACTGTTCCCCATAGAATTCTCATAGAAAAACTGGCTGCGCATGGCCTGGACGAGCATACGATCTGTTGGATCAAGCACTGTCTGGCTGGACAGTCCCGAAGAGTGGCCTGGATGAGCATACAATCTGCTGGATCAAGCACTGGCTGGCTGGATGGTCCCAAAGAGTGGTTGTCAATGGAGTTAAATCCATCTAGCAGCCAGTCACAAGTGGTGTTCCTCAGGACTCAGCGTTGGGACCATTTCTGTTTAACATCTTTATTGATGACCTTGATAAGGACATAGAGTGTATCATCAGTAAGTTCGCAGATGACACCAAGTTAAGCGGGAGTGTTGATCTGCATGAGGATAGGGAAGCTCTACAGAGAGACTTGGATAGATTGGATCGATGGGCCAACGCTAATGGTATAAGCTTCAACAAAGCCAAGTGCCAGGTCCTGCACTTGGGCCACAACAACCCCATGCATCGCTACAGGCTTGGGGAAGTGTTGCTGGAAAGCTGCCTGGCAGAAAAGGACCTGGGTGTTCTAATTGACAAGCGGCTGAATATGAGCCAGCAGTGTGCCCAGGTGGCCAAGAAAGCCAATGGCATCCTGGCTTGTATTAGAAATAGTGAGACCAGCAGAAATAGAGAGGTGATTGTCCCCCTGTACTCAGCACTGGTGAGGCTGCACCTTGAGTATTGTGTCTAGTTTTGGGCACCCCAATACAAGAGAGATATGGAGGTGCTGGAGCGAGTGCAGAGGAGGGCAACGAAGCTGGTGAAGGGCCTGGAAAATAAATCTTATGAAGAGCGATTGAAGGAGCTGGGACTGTTTAGTTTGAGGAAGAGAAGGCTGAGGGGAGATCTCATTATTCTCTACCACTACTTGAAAGGACATTGTAGAGAGGTCGGTGCTGGTCTCTTCTCACAGGTAATTAGCAATAGAACAAGAGGGAATGGCTTCAAGCTGCAACAGGGTAGGTTTAGACTGGACATTAGGGAGAAATTCTTCACAGAAAGAGTGGTCAGACACTGGAATAGGCTGTCCAGGGAGGTGGTGGAGTCATCATCCCTGAATGTGTTTAAGAGTCGTTTAGAGGTGGTGTTGGGGGATGAGGTGCAGGGGAGAACTTTGTAGAGTGGGGCTGATGGTTGGACTCAATGATTCCAAGGGTCTTTTTCAACCTGAATGATTTTATGATTCTATGATACTTTAATGCCTTCATAGAGAAAGAACGAAGCACCAGACAAAACCGCTCATATATGTCTTGCCTCAAACTTCCATTTAAATGCAGCCAATACAGAAGGGAAATAACGTCACAAAACACCATGTAAATATTTAAACCATCAAATGGATAAAAATGTAACTAAATAAAACTAAAGAGGAATTTCAGGGTTATACTGTGACTGTGTTGTGACTGTGTCTTACCATCTTTTTTAACACATTACAGTCATTAGAGTCATTTAACACATTAAGATGTTAGAGTCAGGCAAGTGGTAAGTGTTCTGAATTGCTAGTTTTTCTTTACCATCAGCTAAAGAGGAAGAATTTGGGGAGGAAGAATGAATTTAAGTCTAGACTATTTTCAGGGATAAAGGAAAACAATAGAGAGAAGATCTGTTTACTAACTTCATCCTTGCAGATATATTATTGGATGGAAGAAGTAGTGAAAGTCCATTCTGACCTTCTCCAGAAAATATATATTGGATCATCATATGAAAAACGACCACTTTATGTTCTGAAGGTATGACTGTGACTTACTGCAAAATCTTTCCAAGTACAGATGTAAGCAAGTGATGGATTTTGGCTAGAACACTTTCTTAAACCTATACTTATATGCATATTTTAATAAAGTGTAAATTTTTGTCTTTCTTAGAAGTTTCCTAAGTTCTTCTAATAAGGTGCATTACTTTTGACAAAGGCATTTAACCATGTTAGGTTCCTTGCTGTGTCACAAAGAAGTTATCACATCTAGGCCTTCATCCAAAGGCATGAATTACTGGCATGGTGGATACCCTCCTCTGTTGACTGTGAAGCCAATCTAGTTTGTTGCCCTGCATAGTTGGTGATCTCTTTTCTTGACCTGAGGTCTTGCTGCAATCTTGGTGCCTGTGTTGGGAGCTTGCTGCAAGCAGTCTGAATATGGCTGTCTGACTGTATGGGAATGGAACTGGGAGCAGTATCCTGGCCCAGGATCAGTCTAAGCTCTCCCAACAAGACAGATGCTGCTTCTTCTGTCTTGGTTACCCTTTTCACTCCCACTTTCATGTGGTACACTTTACAGCGGTGAAATTTTAATACAGTTCCTCTTTTGTCAGCTTTCTAAAAGCCAGGAAAACTCCAGAAGTGCCATATGGATTGACTGTGGCATCCACGCTAGAGAATGGATTTCTCCTGCTTTTTGCCTGTGGTTCATAGGCCATGTGAGTAGATAATCACATCTGATTACCATTTCCAAAGTAAAGCAAAAAGTCTTGATGCCTTTTACCTTCTCTATTGCGCTCTAAGGTCCATAAAGTTTTGATCCATTTACTTCCAGGACACCAACATGGGAGATTTGTGTCCAACATTTATACGTAGCAGTGAGTGTGTGTGTGTATGTGTGTGCCAAGATATGGAAGTACGTGTGTGTGAAAGAGAGAGAGAAAGTCACATGGATCACATGCCAAAGAGCTCAGATGTATTCTCAAGTATGAAGGAAACTTTTCAAAGTATGTGCAGCAAAATCAACAGAGACTTTTACAATTAGGAATGGTAAGGGAGGGAGGGAGGTTGTTTAATATCTACACTGCTCAGGATAGTGAACACAGGTATGCCAAAAGATACTTCATCCATGGTTTGCACCGACATCTTAACATATATTGCTTTAGTCTTTTTAAATTTAAGGCATCTCTGCTCAACTCATCATGCTGGGCTGCAGGCCCAGTATGGACCAGGTAAAGGCTACTAAGGCCTTTCTGGCCCAGACAAGATTGCCCAGCTTGTTCAGTTAGTGTCCTGAGATATTTATTGTTACTTTTTCACAAAAGCAAAGTTCACAGTAAGAATAAGCTAGATGAGACTGAGACTTCACAATCACCAGTACTGTAGCCAGAGCAACAACGTGGATGAGTCCTTGAAGCATGAATTATGGTTTGTCATGATGGATGTAAATAATAATAATAATGATCACAGAATCACAGAATCATAGGGTTGGAAGGGACCTTAGTAGATCATCTAGTCCAACCCCCTCCATGATGATGATGATGATGATAATGATGTGTTTATTTCTGTCCTCGGTCACAACTATAAACCCTCAAAGACTATAACATTTGAACGGAGACTGCAGGAGTTAGGGACAGATACAGCCGAATGTACCTTGTGACCCACAGAAAATCCCAGCCTCCAAGGCTCCTGTGGAGAGAAATGCATTTGCCCTTTCACGCTGCTCCAGATAATTACCAGCTGTGCTGTCACTTTGCCAGTGACATGTCCCTGCAGCATTTTTCAGAACTAACAAGCTGAACGTTTGAGTTCTTCATCCTCTTGATCTAATTTACATGTTTTAAATTCAAATTTTATTTCTCTATCATTTCATGAAGCAGCATTTTAAAATTTGACATTAATACACATCTGCACACACACATCAAAATCAGTAGCTCTCTCTTGCAAATCCTAGCAGTCTTTATAATGTTTCCACTCTTTGTCATTTAATTTTGTTGTTAGACTGTAATAAGATTGACACTTCCCATTTCAGTTAGAGAAAGTCCATTGCCTGAGGAAAACTAGGATGGATTTAAAATGAATAAAGGTGCTTTCAGTAAGGTATAATGAAAAAAAGAAAGATATGATTAAGGACTTGCCTATTCTAATAGTAGCAAAACCATTTACCTAGGTTAAAATTTATCCCTGTGTGGTGGACCAAAAACCAGGTTAGGTATCACTAAAGCCTTCAAAATAGGCTGTAAGGCACAATTAGCATGTAGCTCTTACTGGCTTTTTGCATACAAATGCACTGAACTCATAATGCAACCAGGAGAATATGTACAGCAATCATTTGAAGCGTTCCTTGTTATTTTTGTGCTTACTTTATTTTACCACTACTCTTGTGGTATTTTGAATGAGAAGGAGGGTTCCTATCATGTATAGAAGCAGCAAAAGCCCAAAACTTCCTAGAAATAGGATTCAACTCTCTCATGACCACCCATTAACATGAAAGGACTGCAGTGTACCTGATTGACTGTATCAGTTCAATTCCTACCCTCTCCTCGGCACTTCTAACCGAAGAGCTACTTTCCTATTCAGCAATTTCTATGATGTGACGCACCTCTATCAGGAGGTAGACTGGTCTGATTGATAAGTGCACAATTATTTTACATACACCATCAGATGGCTTTCTAGGAAGGTAAAAACCCAACTATTATGAATGCTTTTAATAAGTTTCCCCTGTGCTTTACAGGCAGTCCATGTGCGTGAGAGAGATCAGACCATGACAACGCTCCTGGAGCACTTTGATTTCTACGTCATGCCTGTGATGAATGTGGACGGCTATGAGTACACGTGGAGCCATCCCTCTGTACGTAGAGCTTTTTTGGCAGACTGTGCCCCGTACTGATGTGCTGTTAATGGGAACTATCAGTGTGCATGCTTAGGGTGTAATTTCCATCCTGGAACAGCACTTCTCAAACTCTTGATCTCTGCTTGGAATGTCTGTATCTCTGCCCTTTTTAAATCACAGCAAATACTGCAATTAATTGGCATTTGACCCACAGTACCTTTCTGTTTTCCAAGCTGCTGGAAATGCATTTGGAAAAAACAGAATCTCATCCTGGGACAGTAGTACTTCCAGATGTCAGGGAATGCCTGTGTTTGCCTCCAGCAGCAAGGTTACAAATACTGGAATAACCCAGAACAAGCTGAACAGCATGCTGCATCAGATAGAGCACAGACAATAATTCACTTCTTCCTCCTGCAAGGTAGCCCCATTGTCTGCATACTTTTTGTTTCAGATAAATAAAGGTACAACAGTTATCTTTTGTCCAGGATTTTATTTACTCGTTTGAAATTCTGAGATGGTTCTTTGATTCTTAGATCCTTCACTCAAGTTAAAAAAAAAAATGAAAAATTCTCCACTCTTTTATTCATTTGATCTTCATCCCAGCTTGGCTCACATTGGGATTGTTACACATATGCATCTCAGCAAAGCTGCACACCAAATTTCCAACTTTCCACATGCTGTCAGCAATGCCTACAGAAAGGCTGGACTTAAACTCCTAAATCTCACATACCTGGACAAACAGTATGTCTGCTCCTCTCCTTCCCTGGTCCAAATCCCTCGAAATCAAACCAGATGTGACCACCTCTTATCCTCTACAACATTTCCTTTTGTCATCCAGCCTCGCTGGCAATCAGATTGTGGTTTTCAAATCTTTCTTGGTCTTTTCCCTCTTAGTTGGCACATGACCTGTGGAAGTTGGAAGATTTAACTAGCAAGTGAAATGATACCATCATTTCTCTCAGCTTTTTCCCTGAACGTGGCTTGTGTGTCTCTTTCCATAGAATCGGCTGTGGAGAAAGAGCCGTTCATCACATGGTAACAGCAAGTGCGTTGGTACTGACATGAACAGGAATTTTGATGCGCACTGGTGTGGTATGACATCCTTTCCTTCTCATTGTACTCCTACTTCGGTTTCAGCTTTTAAAATTCTTAATTTTTAAAAAATTTTCATTTATCATTTCACAAAGTTGATATAAAGACAAATGCAGCTGAATAACTTTTATGAAACGGTGAACAGTTCCCCAACTTGAGACGCTTTTTGTTGGGACCTAGGATTTTTCTTCCCCAGATACCACAAGAGGGACTAACCATTTTGCATCATAATGATAAGAGAAAGGGGGACCAGGAGCCTGGATTCTGTCCCTTGCATCACACCGTAACACACTGGGTGCAGGCTGAGGGGGTAAGGAGAAAAGAGGGAAGAGGTGTCCCTTGCCACGCTGTACCACCCAGTTGAGTACATGCTTCACTGCGTTGTATCATAAAATCACAGAATCATAGAATGTGTTGGGTTGGAAGGGACCTTTAAAGGTCATCTAGTCCAACCCCCCTGCAGTGAGCAGGGACATCTTCAACTAGATCAGGTTGCTCAGAGCCTCATCCAGCCTGGCCTTGAATGTCACCAGGGATGGGGCCTCCACCACCTCTCTGGGCAACCTGTTCCAGTGTCTCACCACCCTCATTGTAAAGAACTTCATTGAACTGATCACCTCAGTCATCCTTCAGTAATGCCTGGCTGACCAAGATTTCCTCGCTCTCAGTGTTTGTCATCAAGGCTATATCACGTTTACTTACCCACAGGCACTTCAGTACTTGACAGGTTTTTAATAGTCTGCAGAATAGCTGTCTTAAAATTTACCCTATAGATCAGATCTGGCTGCACTCAGTACTGACACTAATGTCCAGTATGACTTTTAGTCATTTTAGTCCATTGCTAAACTGGGAATAAAGATGCTTGTTTACCATCCACGGCAATTATGTGGAGAAAAACACATTTTTTCAGGCACAAAATCATGAAGATGGGGAACAAATACATCGATTTAAAAGTGACATTCAGTATAAATATGTCATAAAAACAGAACTTGGAGAAGCCTGAAGAAATAACAGCAGAAAACCTATGTTATACAGTTACTAGTTTCAGGGAAAGGTATAATGTACTGCATTTAACTTGTCAAGCACTTTTGGTGGTGAACAGCTTCTGAAGTGGAGAAATGATGCATCTTTACAAAAAGCAGAAGAACACAGGGAGACTAGAAAGTGTTTCTTCTCTAAACAAGTCTTTGGACAAAATGTAAACCTTTTTTACATGGCAAAAGCAGAACATCTTACTCTAGGGAAATATTCATGCTGTTTTCAGTCATGCTACGCTCCTCTCTTAGACATGTTTGAGAATACAGAAGAGTGAAGCCTCAGCACCCTGAGGTTCTCAACCAGAGAGAACCCTGACCTTGCAGGGTCATTGGAGAGAAAAAAACCCCTATTTGTACAGATAAATCTAAGCAACGAAGTCAGGTGCTTATAATAACTTAAGCAGATGTCTGTAAGGATCTCCCTAGGTTTCTACTCCTTTTAGTTATGCAGTCAGTAAAATGCTGAAAAAACAAAATTCTGGTTTTCTTAATTAGCATAAAAATATCGCTTCTACTGAATCAGATACAACTTTTCTTAGCAACTGATAGCAATGATTGAACAGATTTGATCCAGAACATATCAACTGTAGAATCTCCTATAGCTGTGCAAAACACCAGGAGTTCAACAGGATGTTCAGAAGAATCAAGCTTAAGTTTTATCGCTTTATAATAATGTTGTAATATTATTAGCTGTGTCAATTGAATACAATAACAGAATTGTGTTTATGGGAAATTACCACAAATTCATGGGAACCTACAATTTAATCTTTACTCACCTACTTTTAAACACAGAAGTGTTCTTGTCAGGGGTACCAAATGCTCAGACTTTCATTGGCTTCAGATTTGCTTGTGAATACATTTCGTTCCACCGTAAACTTCCAGGGTTTATACCTATGCATTTAATCAGAGCTGTCCTGCTGCATTTTCTGTTCTTCCTCTTCAGCTCCTCAAATAATAACTTTATGAACAGGTACATAGCTCTCATGGTTTTTATGAAGAGCAAAACATACTAAATGCACCAATACATCACACTTTCTTATACTAATAAAAAGCAAAATTACTCCACTTAAACCAATGCACTTGGTGGAACTAAATTTGTCTGGAACCCAGTTTCACCCATGTTTTCCATATCACTTCCTTAGCTGTCTCTTCTCAGTATGACCAAGGATTTAGGAAAGCAGATAGAACATTAATCCAAGACTGCCAGCAAACAGATTCTTCATTGCCTTGTTCCTTGGACAGTTACTCATTTCTGTGCAAAACAGAACAGTGTAAAACTTAACATCCTCATTTTGCCACTTCAGCAGGATGTTGCATTGATGCCAGGAATTGCTTGTATTTTCTTGTACATGAATTTTCATGGACTGTCTTTGAAATCTTTGAAACCCCCCCTTAATTCAGTAATATTAAGAAGTATACATACATCCCACAATACAAAACTTATCACAGCCCTCTCTGCCCTGGTACCCTATTTTCTGACCTCCCAGCCTTCATCTCCCAGGAGCAGCGTCGGCACTTCTTCCTCACAGCCTGCTCTCTTCACTATAATATTTCTGCTTCTTCTGCTGTGTTATACAAGGGTGTAGGTAACCTGAGGATTTTTTTTCAGCCATTGGTATTATAAAGGGACTTGCAGTATCTGTGGAACAGTTGCATTCATGAAAATACAGGTTTATTCTCAACATCGACAGCCAGGTTCCACCCTATCACCTGGTCTTTCTGTTTATCATAACTAAATGGAGCCTTAATTTTTAATTAACTAAGCTATATATATGTATATTGTTACATGTTTTTGGGGTCCAGATATACTCCCCATTACTTTCTTGCATGCTATAGATCTTCCCTAGATAACACAGGCATCAGAAGACCTTTCCTTCTCTCGTGCATCACATGATAAAGGCTTGCGTTGCTTCATCAGGGCTGCTGCTCTGCAGATGGAATTGGCATTATTGATTTTTGGAAGAAGGACATCTGCTAAAGTTTCCCAGTGCCCAGGGAGGAAGAAAGTCTTCTGGGTTTTAAATTACTCAGTGGGCTTTATTCCTGCATAAGACTTAAGGATAAAATGTCCATTTAAACTATCAATAGTAGCATAGGGGAAAATTTACAAAAATTATTACAACATAAAGAGCTGACATTTAACACTAAAGATCCTGGCTGCTTCCAGAAAGTTATTTAGTCTTATTCTGACAATAGCAAAAATGCTGAATCCTGCTTGTCTTCTTGGTAACTTGTTCCAGTGCCTAGTTTTCCTCATTCTTAAAAACCTTCATTTTGATTTGTGTTTCTTCAGCTTCCAATTGGCAGTTTGTTATCCCCTGAAATTAATCACTTAGAATTGCCTTTTTCCTGTAGTACTTTTAGATTTTAAGAAGGATTCTCACAGTCTTTTTCTTGATGAATTTAAATGGAGCATATTCATCCTCTCCTCTAAGATTTTTTATCCAGTCTTTGAATATATTTTTTTCAAGCGTATAGTCGGTGAGAAATCCTAGAAGGTTCACACTGAGTTCTGCAAGCATGACAGTTCTTTCCATAGCATGGCGGAGTCCACAATTTCTTGTGTATTAGCGTCATGCTCCGCTTTTCCAGAAATGCAGCAGGGAAGAAGTTAAGGAGTAACACTGTGTGCTCTTTTGTTACAGAGGAAGGAGCATCTCCCTATGAATGTCAGGAGACATACTGTGGACCCTACCCGGAGTCTGAGCCTGAGGTGAAAGCAGTGGCTCGCTTTATCAGAGATCATAAAGACAACATTAAAGCCTACATAACCATGCACTCTTACTCCCAGCTGGTATTGTTTCCATACTCCTACACTAGGGACAAAAGCAGAGACCATTCCAGGCTGGTAAGTCTTCCCAGCTTCTTAACTTCTTTAAGTTTCGTGCTTATTTTCGGAACCCTGCTTGGTTAGGTTTGTAATGACGGAGTCACAGTGCTCTGAAGATCAAGAATTAGGAAACAAGATTTCTCTTGATGTTCTTAAGGACTTAAAGAAGCCTAGGCTGTTCTAGGACAGCAAGCATCCTCTGAAGACTATGGAAAAATGAAAATAGTTATTGTAGGCTGATAACACATCATCAACCTCTCATACTTTGAAGGTGCTGCTAAAAGAGCAGTGTCTTGGTTTTTTGGACACCTTGAAAAGATATTTGTGCAAATTGATGATTATGTTATATGGTTTATACAGACACTGAAATTACTTGAGCATGTAACTGATAAATACCCTCCACATACCTAAGCAAAGAGATATTCTGGTGGATACTCGCTGTTTTTATTGAAGTGTTTTGCTAGGGGTACTTATTTAAAATGATACTAATGGTAGGATGGAAAACATATCCTGCTTATGTAGAATTTTACATTCTTGAGCCACCAAATCTTATAGTAAAAACCCTCCTAGATGACAGGCAGAGTTCAAAACAGAAAAATTAGCTGCTGCTTTTTCCCACTGATCAGAAAACTCTGGGTTTGTCTGGATCAGGAAAGGATATCCAGGCAAAAATGGAATTTGCTAACACAGAGTAATCAAGCCATAAGAGTATGTGGACATCTTAGCTTCTTATGTAAAGACATGAAGTCCCCTAGAGCAAGGAATTCCCTTTCCTGCACTTCCTAGCCCATTTTTGGCATTTCCTAAGCTCCAAGGTAGACAGGTCACTTCGTATGTTACATGACACAAAGCCAGGCACTAAGAGAGTTTATAAAGATACAGGATTGACACTTGCACACTCTGCTGTCATTTTTTCTGCTTTTCAACCTCATGCATCTCCCATGTCACTTAACATATTTCCCTTCTAAAAACCATATTTTTAAAAACATTTTATTTAAAAAAATAAATGCTATCTAGATAAGAGGGCTGCAAAAAGTACATAATTAATGCATTGGAAGCATCCCACTTCATAGATAAAAATCCCAGACACTTCAATATATTTCCATTGATAACTAGTGCTCGTGGTTCAGAAGAAGAAATTTTAAAAACCCAGTAATGTCAACAAAGAAAAAACTAAACCCAAACAACATATATTCCTATTCTGTCTTGGTTACAGTTTAATTTCCGGAAACTGCATTAGAAAAATTGCAGTTGGGAGTGAACAGTAATAATGCATATGTGACTCCTTCCTTGTATATCAGAAAGATAGGCGCTAATTCTGAGCACTTAAATCTTCATGGCTTAAGAGTAGAATTTGCTCAATGAAAATCTTTTTCTGCTGTTTTGATCAATGCTACATGAATCAAGAGTGGCTGAAATATTGTGGCAAAAAAGGAAAAATGGGAACAAATGCTTTGATGATGGTTTGCTGCCTGAAGTGGGTGGTAACATCCCATCTATATTTTTTATCTACCTACAGCAGAAGTGCAATCTGTAGCATGAGGATACGCTGAAAATTTTAACCACATTCTGTGGGTTTTTTAGAGCCTTTTAGAAGAGTATTTCACTAACGTAGATCCAGAGCACAGCGTAAATAAATCCTAACTGCATAAATATTAACTATTATCATAAGGCTATACAGATAATAATGTTTTATTTAATTTCAGGAAAGTCTGGCACAGAAAGCAGCTAAAGCTATAAAGAGGACAACAAAGAAAATCTACAGACCTGGTCCTGGTGCACAAACAATTTGTAAGTGTGGATTCTACTACAACAGCCATAATAGCATGACCTTGCTAGCATCAGAAGATAGCTCTTGAACAGAAAACTGAAGATCTGGTTTCAGGTAACTGTTATCTGTTTTCTCTTCTTCACATAGATTTAGCTCCTGGAGGGTCAGACGACTGGGCTTACGATCTTGGCATTAAATATTCTTTTACCATTGAGCTTCGGGACACAGGAACTTACGGATTTTTGCTTCCTCCTCAAGAAATTAAACCAACTTGCTTAGAAGCACTTTCTGCTGTCAAAGAGATAGCTCAACACGTTCTTCAGAATTTGTGATGTTGAATATAACTTATTCCAGCATGACTGTATTTACTTAGCTCAAATATTAATAAAAAAGCTTGCTGCTTTATTAAAATTATTTATATACATGCAAAAAAAAAGAATGATTGCACCCCCTATATTTCATTTTAGAAGACATCGTAGTTTTTGCAACCATACTTATATACCCACACCTAAAACGGTAGTTCAGTGCAGTACATATATATGCATAGTGCACACTTTAAGGGGAAAATAGCATAGATAATCTGATCTAGATGGTGGGAACTCCAGGTGATGTAGCATCAAACAGGCCTCTGACTGACACGTGGCATGCTGTGCAGACCCCATCCATAGAAGAGATTTCCCCATTTTGGTCATCTGAGCTACTATAGGATTTTCTTACAGGAGAACAACCCTATTCATTGTTTCCACTGTCAAACAGAAAGGACGTTCACATGAGAACATCTTTCTGCATACTTAGATAAAGGAAAGGACAGACAGGTGGCCAAATCACTGATATCAAGTGGGAGCTGCCCACAGGTTCTTTTGCTATAATTAGCTGGCTAAGCTTATTTATCCTGCGACCAAGGGTTTGTGCAGCACATCATAGGCCTGAAGGCCAGGGTGCACAGGCAGAGCAGTGCAGCAGCAGCCTGAGCCTACTCAGGTTCACTGGATCACCAACTCCTCCATGTACAGTTGTCTCCTGCTCAGGACCAATACAACTCCAAAAAGAAGCTGTCAACATGCTGGTTAAATGCAAGAATGGTGCTGAAGATGTGACCTAGACAAAGACGCTCGCTAGAGGGACGGGATGCCATCCAGAGGGACCTGGACAAGCTTGAGGAGTGGGGCTTACAAAACTAATGAAGTTCAACATGGCGAAGTGCAAGGTCCTGCACCTGGGTCAGGGCAACCCCCGGAATCAATACAGGCTGGGGATGATGTGATAGAGAGCAGCCCTGCTGAGAAGGACTTAGGGGTACTGCTGGATGAAAAGCTGGATATAAGCCGACAATGTGCGTCTGCAGCCCAGAAGGCAAATCATATCCAGGGCTGCATCAAAAGAAGTGTGGCCAGCAGGTGAAGGGAGGTGATTCTCCCCTTCTACTCCACTCTTGTGAGACCCCACCTGGAGTACTGCATCCAGCTCTGGAGCTCCCAATGGAAGAAGGACATGGACCTGTTGGAGCAAGTCCAGAGGGGGGCCACAAAAATGATCAGAGTCATAGAATCATAGAATCATAGAATCATAGAATCATAGGGTTGGAAGGGACCTCGAAAGATCATCTAGTCCAACCCCCCTGCCAGAGCAGGGTCACCTAGAGCACATCACCCAGGAACGCGTCCAGGCGGGTTTTGAATGTCTCCAGTGAAGGAGACTCCACAACCTCTCTGGGCAGCCTGTTCCAGTGCTCTGTCACTCTCACAGTAAAAAAATTCTTCCTGATAGTCCTCTTGAATCTCCTATGCTCCAATTTACATCCATTACTCCTTGTCCTATCACTGGTCATCACTGAAAACAACTTCTCTCCATCTTCCTGACACTCCCCCTTTACGTATTTGAAGACATTGATGAGGTCACCCCTCAGTCTCCTTTTCTCCAGACTAAAGAGACCCAGCTCCCTCAGCCTTTCCTCATAAGGGAGATGTTCCACTCCCTTAATCATCTTTGTGGCTCTGCGCTGGACTCTCTCAAGCAGTTCCCTGTCCTTCTTGAACTGAGGGGCCCAGAACTGGACACAATACTCCAGATGTGGCCTCACCAATGCAGAATAGAGGGGGAGGAGAACCTCTCTTGACCGACTCACCATAGGAGAGCTGGAGCACCTCTCCTATGAAGGCAGGCCGAGAGAGTTGGCGTTGTTCAGGCTGGAGAAGGCTCCAGGGAGACCTTAACTGTAGCCTTTCAGTACTTAAAGGGGGCTTATAAGAAAGACGAGGAGAGATTTTGTACCAAGGCCTGCTGTGACAGGACAAGGGGCAATGGTTTTAAACCAAAAGAGACTAGATATAAGGAAGACATCTTTTACGCTGAGGGTGCTGAAACACTGACACAGGCTGCCCAGAGAGGTGGCAAATGCCTCATCCCTGGAAACATGCAAGGTCTGGTTGGACAGGGCTCTGCTCAACTTGATCTAGTTGAAGATGTCCCTGGTCATTGCAGGGGGATTGGACTAGATGGCCTTTGAAGGCCTCTTCCAACCCAAACCATTCTTGAATCATAGAATGGTTCACCTACAGTGGGCAGTTCTTCATTTTCACAGCCCCTGCCTTTGCCTTCTGTGACTTGGGTGGTGTGGTTAGAGCCCTTGCCAGTGAAGACTGGGGCGAAAAGTCACCCAGTATCTCAGCCTTCTCCATATCCTGGGGGACTAGGTCTCCTCTTTTGTTCTGGAAGAGGGCCCACATCTTCCCTTGCCTTCCTTTTATCACTGCCATAGAAGTCTTTCTTGTTGCCCTTGATGTCCCTGGCCAGATTTAATACTATCTGGGCTTTAGCTTGTGTAACCTGGTTCCTGGCTGCTCGGACAGTTTCTCTGTACTCCTCCCAGGCTACCTGTCCTTGTTTCCACCCTCTGTAGACCTCCATTTTGGTTTTGAGCTTGTCCAAGAGCTCCGTGTTCATCCATGGAAGCCTCCTGGCATTTTTGCCTGACTCCTTCTCTGTTAGGATACACCGCTCCTGAGCTTAGAGGAGATGATCCTTGATTGCTAACCAGGTTTGGTGCTGTTCAACATCTTCATCAACGACATAGACAGTGGGATCAAGTGCACCCTCAGCAAGTTTGCCAACAACACTAAGCTGAGTGGTGCAGTTGATGTGCCAGAGGGACGAGATGTCATCCAGGGGGACCTGGACGAGATAGAGAGGTGAGTCTGAGCAAACATTATGAAGTTCAACAAGGCCAAGTGCAGGGTTCTACACTTGGGTCGGGACAATCCTCGTTATCAATACAGGTTGGGGGATGATCTGATAGAGAGCAGCCCTGCGGAAAAGGACTTGAGGGTACTCATGGATGAAAAGCTGGACATGAGCCAACAATGTGCGCTTGCAGCCCAGAAGGCCAATCGCATCCTGGGCTGCATCAAAAGAACTGTGGCCAGCAGATCCAGAGAGGGGAT
>VXBO01007745.1:5454-21310 GCA_013400135.1 Rhinoptilus africanus | reverse complement strand
TTTTTTTTTTTTTTTTTCATTTTGACATTTCCTAAAGCTCTCAGCATTGGCATGTCTGTTTCCTTTGAAGTCAGTGGGAGATTTGCCATGAGGACCAGAATGAGTCCAGTGATGAGCAAGCATGAAAAACCTAGTCTTTATCTTTTTTTTAAAAAAAAAAAGAAAAAGAGAAGAAGAAGCNTGTCATAACTTTTGATGAAGCTAGAATGTCCTGTAAAAACATTGTTGTTGCAAAACTTTTAAACCCAAACCTCTTGCTTAAATAAGGGATTTTGAAATGTTTTGTGTTTGCAAAAACCTAACATTTAAAGGGAATTCCACAACCTACACATATATATCTTCACGCAAATGACACTTTCTATATATATACAAAAAATGTAAACCATAAACACAATGATCAGTTTTACATATCAGTAGAAAAGCTACTTTAAATGGTCATTTTGAAAAAATGTGTATTTTTTTTTATTTGTTTTATAGAGGAATTCTTTGCTTGACATTGTTTCTGGCAATGTGAATCCTCTAAACGCTATATAGACTAATTCGACAAAATCTCAAACTAGCATGTTTAAAGTTGGGGTATGAATTTCATTTTGCAGTTCCTGTGAATCTACATTTTGAAAAGTATTTACTTACATTTCTCGTCCATTTCCTGACATCTTAAACCCTCCAAAGGGACACTGAGCAGACATTGCACTATAGCAATTAACCCTGGAAGAACAGCAGAATTACTTTTGACAGTGTAAAAACCCTTTTTTTTTTTTCACTTCTGAAAAATCAGTGCTCTTCAGTTAACTGTAAAAAGCATTTGTTGTTATTCACAAACTATATCTGACTAATATATTTGCAAAAATATGTGTAGTTGAAGGTTCAGAGAAACAAAGCATTACCAGAAACTATACTTACAATCAGAGTTCTAACACTCAAGGGTCTTCAAGCAGACTTACAGTTGTATCTTTCTCTGATAGTTATGATAAAATTCCTTCCTAACTAGTGCACAAGATCCCAAACCAAAGATTAGTCACAGTTAAGCCTTCTACTAGTGCACTTCCAATAGGTAAATTCAGAGTAACTTCAGTACATATTTATGAAATCTTGTTTGATTCTACTCAATGTTTAACCATATTCTGTATTGTGGTTGAGAACAAAAATACAGTAATGAATGAGAAAGGAATTTCACTGGGGAATTTGTAATATGAAGAGTTTTGGCAGAATATGCATCCTGCTCCCTAGTTGAGAAGCTCTTTTTGTCTTGCAACATTGGAAAATCAGATATTCTCTATTTTCGTATCTTATACTTTCTCCTGCTGCCAGTCTACTGGTGTCAACAAATGAGGTTCATAGTTAGATTCCTAGACAGACCAGTAATCACATAAAAGTAAACCCCAAAGATTCCACTTCTATTTTAAGCTTTCTTCCATTTAAAGAATACCAAATTCTAAGTCAAAACAGTTAACTTATTTTTAGAAAGTGTATGTTTTCAGGTCACAGGACCTGGTCAGGAATTTGCACTGGTTGCAAGTTCTTTCAGATAAAATGTAAATTAGACACAAGCTTTGTGTCAAAGTAAAATTGGTTGGTCTTTTTCTGACGCATTGAGATACCTGGAGGGAAATGCAGGTCTCTGTCAGTGATAATCATTAGATTCAGCCTGTTATTTTTCCAAGCTTTCACTCTCATATCTCTCAGCCTTTACCTTTCCAGCTGCATGCAGGTTGCCTCTTTCCATCTCTGGAAATAGCTGTCCTTGTACTCATAGCAGTACTCCCCCACTTGTGTTTCCTTCTTTTTTTCAACCACATTTTTTCAATCTTTTCTCTCACAGGTGTATGTTCTGCCCAGGTTAATGGCCAGAGAACTTCAGATAATTACTTTCTTTACACAGTACAGAAAATTGTCCCCACAAAGTAAGTGTGCATTGGGCTATTCTCAGATCCTGAACAGAAAGAAAAGTGGCACTCTCATTGTATTTCCTTCTGTCTCTTTTCTTTTTTAGCAAATCAATTTCATTTTTCAGACTAACTTTACAGGACAATTGTGCAAAGACTTACAAGAAGTATTTATTTAACAGCACTCTAAGTATGGAAAGGTGAGGGGAAGAGATACACAGGAGGATAACATTAATCTACCTCTCTAAAGATGATAAAGAATTGAATTATAAAAGTATACCACTCAAAGTGTTAAAATTACCTACAGTTACTGCAATTGGCACCTGCACTTCTGAAGGAAGAATTAAAAAACCCACATTACTTACCATACTGTTCCAGCCTGAAGAGCAGCTGCAAATGTCAGTGCTTTATCAATGTCTTTGGTAAAAACTGCTGCTGCTAAGCCATAGGTAGTATTATTTGCCCTCTTGATGACCTCATCTATAGTTTTAAACTTCATGATTTGTTGAACAGGTCCAAATATCTGTTTCAGACACATGTAAACATATGAAGTATAGCTTAATATAAATAATAGTAATTTAGTAAAGTAAATAACTCATATTTTTAAAATTTGTTTCTATCAGATGGCCTTATTCCTAAATTAATTCAGTCAAGAGTGTATGTCTTAGAACAGAGATCTAAAAAAGATGATAAATTTGCACAAAGATAAATTTTTTTGTAGCATGGAGCAAATCAAGATAGCCTATTATAAAATTATTAATAAAACAATAAATGAATAAATAAGATGAAAACAAATAAATAAAGATGAAAGACATCCATAAAGGTAGTTAGCATGGAGTCACAATATGTTGCATATCTATACTGGCTACCAACAAACTAGTGTTTTCTTGGTAAGTTCCACTTTAAAGTTGAGAAAGACATTAAACTTTTCCTTCCCCTAAATTTCTACTAGACTTTTACCTATGCAGGTAGCTGCACAACTGAGTATGTATGCCAAGTGAAATAGCTAATTCTGCCTTCCGTTAAGGGTGTGATGAGAGGTAATACTCCCTCAGGCCTGGGTTTCCCACTGCTGCCGTTCTGTGTTCTCAGACAGGGGTGCCCACTCCTGCCCACACAGTGCAAAGGCTGTGTAGGGCAAGGGGGAATTACCACATCTAATTACTTCCATTCCCATAGATCGTGAGATTTCCACTGGATTTTCCTAGAAAGTGTTTAGTGCTAGTTTCTAGCCAGGGATTGATTTACACAGATTAAAAAAACATTGAACTTTCCCGCACCGTCCAAGGTGTGAGTTTCAGAACCTGGATATTCTTTTAGTTGCCTTGGCTCTCTGGGGTTTCATTATTCAATGCACTCACTTGAACTGCTGACACAAAGGAAACGAATATATCTGTGAAGAAACATACCTCTGTGCAGTTTCCTACTTTCTTCCTAGGTCAACAGAAACAATCCAAATTATTTCTCATACAGTTCTCTCCTGTTTTACAGCTCTCTTCCATTCACAAGTCTAGATGCTCTTGTGTTCATTTTAACTCAGCCTATTGACTCTTGCAGAATGTACTAGATATGTTCAGCAGACTGCATCAGCTGTATCAGTATTGGTATTGCTGGCTATACCTAGATTTGTAACAATTTTGAAGCAGCTTTCTAGTATAAAGATGTTTAATGGACACCAAATGCAGCACAATTGCAGCAGTTATTAATAAAGATGAATGTAAAAAAACCCAAACCCACAGAGAAGAGGTCATGACTGGACTTTGAGGCTATGTTTACAGAACTGTTTTTCTCCATGGCACAACAACTCTGCAGTCCTAACTCTCATTCTTTGCAGATGATCACTGCTACCTGGGCACTGCCACCTTAGTTGGGTCAGTAAAAGCTTTTTCAACGCTCTGTAGACACTTCTGCAAACTGATCTAGGTTAAACAACCCTGCAGAGGCAAAACTCTGTTTTGCTGTAATTACCACCAACAAAATGCCTGTGGAAGCACAATCCATTTTCTCTTATTGCAAAATAGCTGCTTGGTGTATATCATGTTCAAACCCCAACTTAAGTGGCTCCTTAGGCAATGGAGAGTTCACAAGCTGTGTGTTCAAGGTTTACTTCTTTCTTACAGGTTACTGTGACTCTGCTATGTAAGACATGGGCAGTACGGGGGATGTAAACAGTCCGAACCTCAGCATTTCTTATCTAGTGCCAGTTTACACCAGAGCCTTTGTCAGCAGGCCAGATTCATACTCCTCTCACTCACCTCCACTGAGTTGGTGAAACAGGCATCAGAACCCAAGAAAAGCATTTTAAACACCACCAGGATGGAATGACAAATTTACTGAGAGCATTTTTATGCAGCCACTTGACCTTCTAAATGGATATTTTGTACAGACATTTAAACAGACAATCTCCAGTTAGAGTAAAGACTGCCAAGAATTTATTTACCTCTTCTTTGGCGATGCGCATATCATCTGTAACATTAGAAAAAACTGTGGGCTGGATGAAATAACCTTTGTCTCCCCATGGACCTCCTCCACATTCCAGTTTGGCTCCTTCTTTTTTCCCACTCTCAATTAGCTCCAGGATTTTTTTAAATTGCTCTTTATCAATCTAAAGGAAAAAATATCACAGGGATCAAACAGAACACACTGATGACAATTGGTCTTCTAACTCATTAACCGAAACCTAACAATGTTCCAGCTTTGTTCAATTGCCTGTATTGAAGTGGAACAGCTGGAGACTGCTGCAAATACTCTTGTCACTAGCTTCTTAAAACTTTACAGATTTTTCTCAAATAGAGCAGCAGTCAGAAATTTTGACATAGGATAATCAGCTGTAGGGGGTCTGATGCCCTGTTTTTCTTTATTAAAAAAAGAAAAAAAAAATCTATAAAATGAATGTCTTTATACTTCTCTCAGTACTCTTGCCAACTGCAAATGATTCATCAAAATAAAAATTGCTGAGCTTTATTCTGCAAAAATAACAAGAGGGTTTGGTCTAGGCAGCAAGACCCTTCTGTACTTCACTAGGTCTGTTAGCTTGGCCATGCTGTTTTCCTAAACTATTAAAGGAAGTTAAAAAGCAACAGTAAAATGTAACTGAAATTCAATGCACGTTTCAATTCATTCTGTTTTATTAGTGGAATAAAGACAATTACATTTGTAGCTTGAGAAACATAGATGGCATATTATTTACCGGATGATGCCTATCTCTGTCCCTTCAAACGCTCAAGTCTACCAACAAAGTCAATACATGCAAAGCATATTGCAGATTGAATATATACCATAGCAAAATGCAAGTCTTTGGCTGGAAAAGGTGTTTATGGTGGCAGTACAATAGGGGCTTATATTTCTCTAACCCCTTCCAGTTTCCAGTGACAAAGTGGATAAAAGGGGACTAGAAATAGATCACACATCATTTCTTCTCTTCCCTTTCCAAATCAATCAGTCACCTTCAGACCTGAAGGGAAAGTGTGCACAAGATAACATTTACTTAAGAAAAACTCAATGCTAAAGATTGTTTGGTATAGACCTCTGACACCCTCTTGTTTTGTTGTTGTTTTTTTTTTTTTTTCATTTGTTCCATTTTCATGATTCTTTCCTTCACTCTTTCAGAGTTCAGCCCTTCAGGCCCTGGCTCATGAAGATACTGAGATTACTTCTAGAGGGACTCTTGCAGAGAAGCTTCTTCTCTGTGATTATACTTACCAGTCAGGAAAATAAGCATGTATCTTGGTGGATATCTTATTCTCTTATTCATGCAGTAAAAAGGTTGCTTTTCAGTTTGAGCAACAAGTATTACCATGGTCATAGGACATAACAATATTTTCAAAGGTCTGGGGAATCCTGGATGTGTATTGGACTAAACAGCTATTCAACTAAAGCTGTGATAAAAGCTTATATTTATAAGGACATGAATTTATAAAGATATTTATAAGGAGATGATTTTTAGTTCTCTGTGCTTCCCTTGTCATTTTGCTTTCAAACAATTGCCTCAGTTCATGCTGAAGACATAAAATTTCTGCTACCCTGGTGGCCAAATATCTCTTGTGCATAAACATCTTGAAGAAAAGACAAGGTTTAGATGATACAGCTCACATTGCTGTCAGTCGTTCCTTTGTTACTATTATCATAATTATTTTTCTTAATAATGTTTGAATTAGCATATATATGATCTTCTGCATTCCAGTAGGGCTTTTGGTTCTTCTTTGGTGCCCACTGTGCAAAGCATTACCCAAACTTGCTGCCTGAGGCAGCTGCTGTCCCAGAGGGCCCATGAACTGAAGGACAAATACAGCTTTCAATGAGTCTCTGTGATAAGAGAGCACAGTGAATATGCCTGAAACAGGCTATAATTTTTTGTTTCTAGAAAGAATTAGTCAAAGCACAAGGAATTTGAAGACCAAGAGAGATATTTAACACAATTACCATAAAAATATGCACCTGAATTGCATAGTTACCATTTTCCATTATATAGGACCATACCACTTCTAGGAGGAGAATCTTTGCTAACCTATAAAAAAGTTCAGATTTCTGCTAAAGCTTGCTTAGAAGAAAAATAGGTCAAGAAAGGCAAGTGATGAGACTGGAAGAGAAAAGAGTCTTCATGCTCTTTCAAATGTTTTCAATAATGCTTTTTATTTTTCCCCACATGCTTAACCTTTTTTTTTTTTTTCCCCAATGCTTAACCTTTTTTTTTTTTTTTAAATAAAAGATTGGGGTGTTTTTTTTAGTAAAATTTACTTTCATCTGTCATTTAGATTGCTAGCATGACTTTCAAACTCAGTAAAACCACAATAACATGGGAGGGGATTCCTGTTAGTTTTGTATTAGCTGCTCACCAGACACTTGGAATTTCCTTGTTTCAGTCTCCCAGTCCTCTGGCATTTTGACTTATTCAGCTGAACATATGAACTTGTTAATAAAACACATTGCAGAATACCAAAATAGCATCCTTAGTATTTTTAAGTTCTCCAAAGCTTGTGTGGCTTGGAATGCAGTTTTACAATTTACTTGGTGTCTTTGATTATATAAAGTGACTATGATAACCAATGAAGAACATGTTACGTTGTCAAATGTGTGGGAGTTGCTTTGTCTCCAGGTTTTACTTTGTGACAATCAAATATGCGTGTAATAGCTCTGCCAAGAAAGTGTATATCTCGTAGTGCCAGCTGATATGGAAATAAGACTCTAGGTGAAAACTGATTTAACAATGCTCTAAAATGATCCATTGAATCGACAGCATTGTGATAGAAATGTTTTCCAATGTTGCATTTTAGCATTCATTTAAGGGGGAAGCTGTTGGCATAAACTTTACACATAAGCAGGAAAAAGTACAAAATTTTGCGTTTTGATTGCGCAATGTTCTAAAACAGAGATCAGCATAATGAACACTAACACCTTGAAAAAAGAGAAAAGACACTATTAAATTTTATTTCCTCAAGCTACTCACTTAGAGTGGCACTGTTTGAATAGAATGTTAGTAATCTTTGACGTGGATGATCATGCTAGCACTTTTACAGCTGTTGCATCGGAGCTTTCTCAAAGCATTTCAATTCTATGTAGTTGTTCCTGTTCCATAATAAAACAAACTAGAAAAGAGAAAGAAATCTCACCCTTAGGCCTATTATAGTGGCACAAACAACCACCACTCCAGTTTCTTCCTTCTGGTCCTGCCTACTAACCACTAGACAACTGTACTTAGCCTTGACACTAATGCAACAACAGGTTTAGAGGTACATTAAACTGTGATGCCATGTCACAATTATATTGGAAATGCATAACATTACTTACCTGAGGGCCTTGCTGTACACCAGCCAACAGAGGATCCCCAAGAGTGTACTTCTTTGCTCGTTCAATGCTCCGGCGAACAAACTCATCATAAATAGGCTCTTCCACAAAAATCCTAGATCCTGCTATGCAACACTGTCCCTGGTGGTAGAACAGACCAATATGTGCAAATTCCACAGCGCTGTCCACTGCAAAGAAATGCAGAGTACATAAGCAGATCATAAACTTGAATGGTCACATCATAAATTCTTTACAAACCTTTGTCACTCCATCTCATTTCCCCTTTTAGCACTTTGGCCTGTTAAAACACAGATATTCATCCATTTACTTATATCCAAAACTACTCTTATCAAAAGTAGCATGGTGCATCTGGACAAAAAACCATTCAGTTGTTCTATGTGAAACATAGATTCAATATTTTTGCCCTATCAGCAGTACCAAGAGGAGCAGTCACCTAGAAAATTAATAAACCTGTACAAGATCCATCTAGGTGCTTTTGGTTCTGCATTCGTTTGGTAGGATTATCCTTAATTACAATAAAGTTGGACAGGTTGTCAAAGGTTCATATCCATTCAGGAACTAACAATTTTTGGTGCAATCTAACTTAAAAGTATGTCATGACCAGAAAACCTTAAAAATTACTCCTTCATTAAACAAATACAAATATTTTACTGACAAAGAAAAGAAAAATAACATGGGATTTGCAAAAGGAGTAGATTTATATAATAAAAATGCTACTAACAATCTGCATCCGCAAATATAATGTTAGGACTTTTTCCTCCAAGTTCCAACGTAACTCTCTTCAGATTGCTCTTCCCTGCTGCTTCTTTAATCAGTTTGCCAACCTAAAAGGTAGGGAGAAGACAGCTTCATCTCATAAATTTTATTATGATCTCAATAACAATTCTCTGAGTTCATCAAAAGTGAAAATCGGTTCACAGCTCTCTGCTATTTGAGTACCTGTAGAAATGAAAACTAAATAATAAAAAATAATAATTTGAAAAGAGGAGTCAGGGTGCAGGTGACTTGCAGTCCACAAACCAGGAATGCTTTCTAGAAGAGATTCCCTCTGGACACAGTCAAGTTAACTGCAAAGACGTCTGGTTACCACCACTTTTTGTTACCACCACTCTACTTGCTTGTATATGTAATCTAAAGTAGGCATTGATTCCTGCTCTGCCAGTGACTCCCATTAGACTAAAACTCCTCTGTTTTATACATTTAAAAGCCCTTTGATGCACAAAATGTATGAGAGAAAAAGTAGATATCTACACTTCCTGCATGGCCAACTCTTCCTTATTTCAGTTTCTCCTGTAGGAGAAAAAAAGAGGAAATGGACACTGTGATGGAGAACCTCTGTCCTGCTTCTTTCCATTGATGTCATAATTAAAGGAACTGCTTAATATGAATTGTCCTGTAAAATCTGTGAAGGGAAAACATGCTAATAGTCTTTGCGTCTTTCTTCTGTAACTGTTCATGTGTAGCAACCATCAGATGTCTTCCTTCCTTCAGACAGCCTTCCTGCCTTCATTACTTGCTGCTAAATTACTGACAGAAGAGGACTGTCACCAAAGTCTAAGGATACACCCTTTGGTTCACCTGCCTTTGGAGGAACACGGGGCATTGAGAATTGTAGTTGTTATTGTCCATTTGGAACATCTGTGGGATATTTCTTAGATGTTTGGGGTTTGGGTTCTTTTCTTTTCCCATTACTTTAAAGTTAAATGTTTCTAAGAGTAAACATAACTTTTGTACCCAGTGCGTACTGATCAATGACATGAGACAGTGATATTTATCTTTGGAGTGTACATCCAAGAAGTTAAGAGACCAGCTGGCAGCTCTTCCATGTAGCATAAATGCAGAGAGATAATATAATGTACTGTGTTAAGGATAGAGTTATATAATGCCTGTACTGAGAAATTTTCAATAGTATCACTCCCACTTCTTCAGAGTGAAGGTTAGGGAAAATTATCAGTGACTTTCCTTTCAATGATTAAACTGATAAATATTCAAATATACTTCTAAGACCATGCAGATGATCATCAGTACCATTCAAATACCAAAAAACCAACACCTCATCTAAGTGTGTGCAGAACCAGGGATAAGATTTCTGAATTACCCTCTTACCATCCTGTTGTTATTAAAATTAAAGAGAATGGAGCACAGCCTGTTTCATTTTTTGCATTTTTAAAAATAATTATTCTTAAAAAAAGACTCAAACATAAAGTTATGAAAATATTTTCTTTTTAAAGGACAAGACTTAAAATAGCTTTGGTATACTAGAACCTATTGTATCTCATGGAGTGCCTTTGAAGGGCTTTCCTGCAATACAAACATTGTTTAAATATGTTCAAAGTTAATAATAACCAACAAATCATTAAACAGACTTTGTTTAACAAACCAGAAGCCAAAAGAAAGAAAGAAGTTAAAACAGTTACATAGAACAAGTTAGACATTAAATCATTACTGGGAATCAGAGGGGCACAGTTCCTGCTTATATTTTCTTGCATTCATTGTAGTACCTCTGTAGAGCCTGTGAAAGCTACTTTATCTACATCCATGTGGTGAGAAATTGCTGCTCCAGCGGTGGGTCCAAAGCCTGGCACAATGTTCACTACTCCAGGTGGAAATCCTGCCTGAATTGGAAGAGAGAACCTTGTAAATCTGGGGAAAGATAATAACTAGAAGAATATGTCATATAGTCTTCCCTTTTCAGTTCTCCAGCCACCTTTTCTCATACAGTTATTCTCAGCCTTAGAGCCCCAGATGTCTTCATTCTCACATGATTTGTGCCCTCTTTCCCTCATCTGTATTTTAGGCTGTTAAACTGGCTCTTTAAAAAAAAAAAAATCAAAAAAATCTATTTTACTTCTTTTTCAGTACTATTGACAAGGAATAAATTCATTTTTTTACCCCCAGTCAGATGTGTAAAGAAAAAGGTTGTCTTAATTTCATGTCTGCTTCAGTAAAGCTATTTGAATCATCCTCATGCTGGTTGGAATTTAATTCATCTTCTGCTGACTTAGACTGAAATTTTATTAAGAAAAATGATGCAAATAATACTTCAAATTCAAAGTCTTTGCTTCTTCGACTGGAGATGGGTTGAAAGTAGAGAGTGGGCAATATGGGAGTTGACAGCACAAAAATGTAGATCAGCTACCAAGCATGAAAAACCTGGCTACCTGAGACATGCACATTTCCAGGATCTTGAAAATCTTCTATTTAAAGAGGCTTTTCCTGTGGGCCAAATCAAACCTATTGTTTTGCACCAATTCTGTATTAGTTATGTTTCATTCATAGGCAAAATAAGTTATTTTCTTCCAGCAGCTTGTCAGGAAAACTTCCATGCATGTGTGAAGTGTGACTGGATTTCCTGCTGGCTTATGAAACAGCTACAGGATCTCAGTGGCACTTACAAGGTAGTGCAAGCATAAAATTAAAAGACCAAAAAGATGCATCTCCTATATTATAACTTAAATTAGTCTCTTTTTAGCATTAAATGGGACTTTGAAATTACTTGCAAAGGTTTAATTTTCATTTGGAAAACGGGGAATTTCAGCTGGTGAGTTACAGCTCCTAAACTTCATGTCTTGCGTTATGGACACCAGATAATTACTTTTGTTTGAACAACTTTGGTTCCTGACAGGTTCATGCTCAGATATGTTCCATCAGTACTCTTTATGCTCATCTCATATTGTACATTAAAATTTACCCCAGGACTGATAAGATAATAAGGTTCCTTCTATTTGCTTAGCGTTTTGTTTCATACCTAATTTGTATAGAAAAGTAAGAAGAATATTATTTATGGGACGAATTCACAGTGTTACTCTGGGCATTTAATTTCCATGTCTGTATTAGAAGCTATTCTCTACATATTAGCAAAGGAGCCTTGTGAGGACTTTTAAGAAGGATAATGAGGATTACCAAAAGTGACTATATAGTTCTTTTTTCAGAGAAATATGCTTTCTGATATTTATTGTTAAAAGTTAATAGACAAGGTATCTCTGATACTTTTTTAAAAGCAATTCCTCCTTCCCAATATTATCTAATAGCATTTACTGTGTGATGCAATAGCAGCAGGACTTGGCTCCTTCCTGATACTCATTTAGTTTCTGTGAAATATTAACACATAACAAGTCTGTATGCTCTGCTGAATCATTGTTTTGAAGCAGAATAATAAAATGTGCTAAGTCATTTCCATTACCACTCTGCAAGGTTACTGTGCTGGTGATTACTGACATCTGTGCCAACTCTTCAAACATGTTAGATAACATTTGTTGATTTTATTGTGAAGCAAGTTAGCTAAACTATTTAACTGTTCTTTGGGCTGGGCACAATAGTCAACGTAACTTTGGAGACACTGGAGAAACTACCATTCTCCTTGTATTCAAGAGCATAAGAGAGTTCACAAGTTTGGCAGCAGTCACCAGTTCAATTTTACAGCTCCCTGTTAATAAAAAACCCAGGTGTATGAAAGGTTTGTTCGATTAAAAAACAGTAATAATTACCTGTACAAACAGGTCCTTTTCTCTGATAACTACTTAATATAGTAATTGCCATCCAGCTCTAAGTACTTTGCTCTTGACTCCTTGTTTGCTTTTGACTTTGAAAGGTACTGTGCTTTTGTAATACAGATATGTTTGCCAAGGAATGAAGTTTACTAAATTGCTATTGTGGATTTTTTTTTTTTTTGGTATATGGACTAGGCTGAAAGATATGCATGCTTTTGCCCTGGATTTGCTTCACTGGTTTACAGTAAGGTAAGCTCCATAGTACAAGGCTAGACATGCAATGAGGGGTATTTGCAGAGGACAGTCTGATTTATGTTACCTCTGTGGCACCTCAGCTGCACTATACTCTTACATTTCTGAGAGGGGCAAAAAACTGCTGTTGTTGACTTACCTCTTTAATTAAGGATCCCATGTAAAGGGCAGTCAGTGGAGTTTGTTCTGCTGGTTTGACAACCACTGTGTTTCCACAACACAGGGCAGGGGCGATCTTCCAGATGAACATAACCAATGGAAAGTTCCACTGAAAGACAGACGAGAAGGTGTATCCTATTTCTAATACATCACCAAAATGCCTTTGCTTTTTCTATGATAATAGCACAAATTGTGAACTGGGTGGTTGAACTCTTTGTTGAACTCTTTTCAGAATGAAGATATTTTGAAAAAGCAACTGGCAAGCCGTGTTATACAAAGACGAGTGATTTTGGTGTATGTGAGTCCAGGGGATCCAAGGTTTTAGTTAAAAGCTCAAGAGACAATAAGTGTACTCCTCTAACAAAGCCTTACAGAAAGTTGCTGGATTAGTGGTGAAATTGGGAGTTTTGCTACCTTAAATGATCACATCCATCATCAATTCAGTTTTCTAAGGGAGACAAGGTAATAATGTGTAATGTTGCCCGTGCTCTCCTCCCCGGAGGTTTCAGTGGCAGCTCCCCATTTTGGTCAGTCCAGCCAGACTGCAGGGCAACTGACTCCTTTGACCCCATATTCAGCAGTATGATGGACAATGTGGCTAGGGAAAAATGGGTTGCCCCTTTGAGAATATTTCTAATAGTTTTGGAAGCAATGAGCCCATGACCTTGGTCACAAAAGATGCAATGTGCCTTACCTTTATGAAAGTTGGGGAAAAGGCAGTTGTTACCTATTATGAAAGGTTTGAAGGAGTATACATACAACTGTTCTTTATCCCTCTTTTTGTCTCACTTAAAACTCATCCCAGCCCCCAAAATTACAGAACCACAAATAACACAAACTAAGGCATTACAGGTTTTTTTGAATCTTCATCATTAAAGTGAAACTGCGTGAGTGGAAAGAAAATGGAATTGCTGAGCTAGCAGAAGTGATTTGTAGCATTCACATAGTCCTCGAGGTTTTCAGTTTACTTGAAAACTTCCAACTTGGTGGGTTCACATTTCAATGGAGTGAAAATAAAGATACACTCAGAAGTCCTTGAATATTTTATAAGGGAAGTCAGTGTTTGTACTAACGGCTTATGCTTCCAGATTGCATGTTTTCTTAAAGTGGCAACATCTAGTGTGTCTAGTTCTTCAGCATATCTTGAGTCTGAGTGATTTACTTGAAACACCCTGTGCCTGATACACAAGAGAATCTAAACCAGCAGATTCCCAAATATGTGTCTGGATCCATACTCCAGTGATGTTCTCTAAATTAATGTGGTGGTCAAAAGAGATAACGCTTCTGAAAGCTTAATTGAAAGACATCAGGAACATGTGTGGGACACGCATGTCTGAGCAAACCTGATAGACAAGCTGACTATTTCAGAACCTGGTTAAGTTGTCGAGCGGGTCAGGCTGCCTACACTTACCATATGCAAAGAAATGGGTGGATTAGGAGTGTCTAGTGCATATAACCATTTTCACAGCAACCCATTGAAGCTATGTAGACCTCACAAATAAGTTTAAAAGTTAAGTTCCTCAGTGTTTTGGATGTTCAGACTCAGGCAGGTCTTTTGAATCTTCAATTAAAATATGTGAATTCAAAACTGTGAATTTAGACCCTCTGAACAGGAGCTTGGGAACATATGGCTCAGTATCACTGACCTTATTGGACACATTCTTTGTGCTGTTACTTGTACCATCAACACAGTCAATGACTTTTAGTCATAAATAAAGATCCAGCTGTCTGGATGCTGTACAGAGCAGAACAGATATTGCAGGTCTGAAAGTGCTTATTGTTTATAATATAATATTTTTTCTTATAACACAATAAATGTTCTACTTGTTTACTTCTAATTCTTTCAGTTCTAACAAAACACAATTCTGTATTTCAAACTCATCCATCAGTCAGTCTTTGGAGATTATTTTTCCCCTCCATATACAGGGAGGATAGACATCAGGCTAGACCAGACCGACTCATCAAAAACTCCATATTGCAGAATTTGATGAGTACTCAGGATAGCCTCTGTCTTTCAGGATCTGAAAGTTTCTGATTGCTAATGTTTCATAAATGCACCTGCATAGAAAAAATTTCAAAAGTCTTCAATTTGTAACAGGAACAATTGTGTTTTACAGAAATGGCTCCAACTTACAGGAATAATTTGTCCACAAACACCAATAGGCTCATGTCTTGTAAATGTAAAAAAGTTTCCATCTAGAGGAAGAACCAATATATTAGACATTCAGACAAAACATTTGTGAGAAACAGTTAAATCAGAAAGAAGATGAATTTGGATGTTAAACTTAGCTGGATACAATTTTACTTATAAATGATAGTTTCAAAATCTTAACTATGGATAAAACCAACCATAAAGTACATCTGGATTCAATATCTACTTTCTTCATAGCTCCGAGGTTTGATTCTGCCAGTCTGACTGACTTGCTTCAGTGATAACCCTCCTTCTCAATGTGGTATGCACAGCACACCAATAAGCATTCCTCATTTCTTTTTTCTTCTATCACCTTTGTTTTTGGAAAGTGCTCTTTTAAAAACTACTTGCAATCCTAGGTACATATCAGAAATTTTTTTAATATTAGATCTTAGCTTACATCAAATCCATTAAGTATAAAATTCTCTTTGATTCAAATAAACATGTGTTCCATTAAGCCTAGTATAGAGATCTACGTGATACAAAAAAGTTGGAAGTATTTATCACTCTAGTTTTCCTTAATTCCTTCTTTATTACCATTCTTTTCTTTGTCCTTCTGAGAGAAGGAAGCTAGAAACAATGTTTTCATAGAGCTGCTTAATGGGAGAGGGAATGGAATGAAATTTCAGCAAAATAAAGGAATGTTTCCTCATTCCTATCTCTTAGTACTCTTCCTAATATGTTATCCAATAACTGAAACAGATATTACTGTTTGTGATAATCTTAGCTTTAATAAGCAAATACCTGGTTTTCACTACTGTACTACTGCATAAACTATATATTGCTGAGCAAAAGTAACCTACCAGACTTCTTAGATGTACATACAGATTAAAATCTTTTGGCCAATAAACAGTGCATATTAGTGGTGTATAGAACAAGAAATAAGTGTGAATAATTGCACTAAATGTTTAAAGCAAGCACTATGATAAATCTTAAATAACCTGTATTAAGCTATCCAAAATATTTTCCATTTGAGATACATGTTACACAACTTCTAGAGAAAGGCATTTTTTTACAGATCACATTGGATTCAGTTCTGTACTTTTGTTATCTCAAAACTACTCACCCATTGG
>VXBO01007737.1:1245-14039 GCA_013400135.1 Rhinoptilus africanus | reverse complement strand
GCAATTTAAAAAATCTCATAAAAGTATTGTAGCTTTTCATGTTAAAGATACCTAGCAGGCAAGAAGTAAGTCCCATTCACAAGAAATTAGTCTAGGCTGCTTTTCACTTTGATCTGCATTGTAGGTGTGTCTTGAAGTCAGTATTTTCTTTTTTTCTTTTGTTCCTGATTACAGGGAGTAGCTTTAGGTTCATAGTATTCTCAGATCGAATTGGTCATGACATTCATTTGGAAGTCTCTCCATGCTCTTATTTACTTTGTCATCTATGAAACGTTTGAGGGATAGGCTACTTTAGGTGTGATACTTGCCTTCATGACAAATTTGTAATTAACTATATTTCTATAGCTTTCTGCTTTGGTTTTGGCTTTCCTCTTTATATTTTACCATTATGAAAAAGAGGAAAATGTGACAAATTAAAAGAGGAGCAAATTTTAATAACTTTCTGCTACAATTATAGCAATAGTAAGACTATGTCTTCTTTTTAGCAGAAGATAAAGTTTAAGAATGCTGAGTTAAGAAAGAAATTAAAGAATTTTGCTATCAATTTTAAGTTGAATTCATTGTTTTTCTGTAACATTTAGTTACAGTAGTTATCTAGGTAGTTGAGCTGGGAAGACTGGATAAACTCAGTTTTGTGTTTATAGGAACTTTGTGTTTGTAGGTTCTGTTTTACATTTTATTACTAGTAGCTGCACAAAGAGAAAGGGACAAAAGTTTCTTCCTCACACACGTACATCACTTCTGTAGCAATCAAGGAGGAAGACAGCTACTTTACAGAGATCTCCATCAAAAACCAAAATGTCCATAACAGAGGGAAAATAACTGGAGTCACAGCTTTTCTCTTCACTGACCGAAGAACCTGGCAGATGCAGAGCTGGACCATTTTACAAGGGATGCGGCAGATTACAGGTCCTCTGCAGCATTATATAGGACCTTTGATTTGTACAGGACCCTAGTATTGTACCTTCACTGAGGTGAAGGTCTCACCTCTTGGAGGTCTGTAAGAAAACGAACAACCCATGCTGGGAAGGATCTGAGATTTATTTTGTTTTGTGGGCCTTCAATTACAATTTCCTGTAAGTTCTGGAGGTCCAGCACTATGTTCAAGAAAGAGTGTGTAACAAGGCAGGTTTGGAAGGTCACGTCTTTGATGACTCTTCTCTCATCAATGCAAATATTAGTAAGATGCTTGCAGACAAAATTTGAAACTGTAGCAGATGTGATCATTGCATTAGTGGTCAGATTGGACACTCCTATTTTTAGTCTAGATATCTATTCCTTATCTCCATTATTCCTTGTCCAATTATTTGTTTTCTTAACATACGAAACTGAGATATTAGTACTATTGCTTATTTATCACAATACATGGAAAAAGCTTCTACAGAACTATTATACTTGCAAACTGTGATGAAGATCACTCAGTAAAGCTAAGGTACAGAAACGCGAACCATTTGTCATGAGGTAATGATCTTCTACTGTGATATCAATTCAGTTTATACCCAGACTACGAAAAATCCAGAGGTGCCAATCTCACAATTTCCTTTGCATTTGCATCATTTCTTCTGTGACACATGAACCTTCTCTAGCGAAATTGGCTTAGAGGACAGATTGCTGCTTGCTGCCTCACCTGATACTGTCATTTATAAGTGTTTACATTTAAGATTAAAACTAGAAAAACAAAGCTGTTTTCTGATTGCCTGCATTTTTGGGCTGCTGTAGTGGTAATTGGCTCTGTATCTATCTACTGCACTATTTGTCTCTCACCAATTTTACATATGCATGAGACATACACACAAACATGTGCACAAGCACACTGTACTTACACACTTTATATATATATTTAGATGTTCAGACATACACATAAGCATATATAGAGACATATGTTATGCATTGCTAAACATATAAATATTAATTCATCTAGGTTGAGCCCCATACTGATCTTTTGCTCTGGATTTATGCATCATTTCATTTCTACTTAAGCTTATGAATGCAAGCAAAAATGTAGAATAGCATGAATTTTTTGGAAGAACTGTATTGTCAGTACTGGTGAGAGCATCTTTTCAAAAATGTATGTGCTTTGTCAGTCTGTGCACTAAAACCTGAATAACACAGAGAAAATTAAGATAGCTCCTGGAAGTGGATACTCTGCACCTTCTGAAATACACTTTCCAATGCACAAAGCACTTCTGAAGAGTCAGTTTATAGCAGGACTGTTCTGTGTGGTTGCTACATAAACTGTAGAAGGAGGAGAATATGGGAAAAGACAGTATGTAACTAAAACCTAGTATGAACAAGAAGGGAAAAATTCAGATGTTTCTATATCATTAGGATTACAGTTGACTTTTTCTTTTCATTTTCTTCTCTGCAGCCTATTTTTCTTTCCCTATCTTTGACAGTTTTCCCTCTCATGTGAACTGCTTTTAAACTCACTCTTCACCTTCTGCTTCATGAAGAACCCTTTGTTATATGGGATATTTGTGGGATGCCCCAAATGAGGGCCTCTCCCATATGTGAGGGAGTGCATGTGCATATAGCAACCCAAATGGGCAATGTTCATTGCCAACTATCCTCCTCAATTCACTTATCTAACTGCTCCAAAAAGATCTTGCTGAGATAAGACACACAGCTAGTGTGCTATTAAAGGCAGACTTAGAAATTTGCTATGAAATATTCTACCAGCATTTCATTTTAGAAGTTCTCTATTTGCAATAAACATGCAAGGAAATTTGCATGCAACAACAGCCTTCTCTAATGAACCAACAGTGTTTGTTGCCTGCCATTCCATTTGCATCTGGCTGCTGACTTGAAATATGAAAAGCCCAGTTTACTTCTGCTGTTCATACACAGTTTAGGTATCCTGCCTCTGTAATTACAAGACATGAACAACCACATGTCAAACTCAAGGACTAGTAACAGGAGCTGCAGGGCTCGAGACAATGACTGTATGCCTGGACATGTGTTGAGTCCTTTAGTCTCCATACATGACTCCAATCACCTATACTGCATCTTTCTGAGACAACTTTGGTGTAAAAAGCAGATCATTTCCTTTTAGCTCTGCAAATCTATCCATCCCTTCCCAAGGTATTAAATTGCAATATAAGTATTATTTCTCCCAAGCTGAGGAGAAAAGGATGAGACAAGGTCTCCACCCCTTTCTCCAAGAATGGGCAAGTCACCCTGTAATGATCTAAGAACCGTTTCCCTCACTGAGTACATACTGTTTCCTTCTGCTAAGCAGGCTCCATGACTTGTAGTACCTGCAGCTTCTATCCTTCTGCCAAATATGTTAACTCTGTAGTTAAAATTACTCCTATCCATGCTTATACTGTAGTGCTGAAGATGCAGAACCTCTATGTTCACAGGCATTTTACTGTAATTTTTAGTTGTTAGTTTACATACTCTGATAGGACTCTTGCCTTACTCATTCCTCAAGATGGAAACAAAGAAGGAGAAGATAATTCATGTAAAGCCATGAACCTGACATTCTTCTAAGTACCTGCCTTTGCAATTTAAAAAATATTTTACTATGGGTTTCCAGGGTTTGTTTGTAAGCCATAACACTGCATACATTTTGTTGAATATGTCTCTCATATTGAGAAATGTAAAAACATAAAAAGTGTATATTATCCTAGAATTTATTAGTAAATGTCACTGTTTTCCAGCTAGAGATCATCCCTGCTAGTAAGTGAAATGACAGAAGTAATGAAGTTCCTTCTTGTTCCTGAAGTTTCTGTAACAGACTACTCTGAACTTCAAAGCTAATGTAATTTATTTTTTTTTTTTGGACAGGGGGAGGTGAGGGGAAGTAAGTATTTAAAAGACAAAAATTGTGCCAGTACAAAATGTATATTAAATAAATCTGGGTCAAAACATAAAAGTGATGTCCAGATCTGGAGCATAAAGATAAAATTTTTGGTAAATATAAAGATACAAATGTTCCCTTTCTGAGCAATATGCTCTATTTGTAGGATTTAATTAGGGTTGCTGCTTATTTTAAGCATCCAAATTAATAGAACACCAATAATTTTTTGCCTGGGTTGAGAAAAAAAATTCATTATGTACACATGCCAACTATTTTTTTTTTAATTTGAATCACTCCAATTTCTTTTAACATTTTTTCCCAGAGTTACCAGAGTCGGCTGAGTAGCAGTGATCTTGGAAAGCTGCATGTTTGTCAGTTATAAAAAAAACCCAAAACAAACCAAAATGTCACAACAAACATTCTTCTGCCTTGTTATAAAAGATAAATTGTTTAGAGATAATTTTCTGCAAGCCCAAATAACCCGGCAAACAGAGTTTGATCTGGAGACAAGATTTATTTATGTTTAAAAGGCTGATCCTAATTTGAAATTGTAGAGAAATGCACTGTCAGAAGAACACCTTCGCTGCATTGATTCTAAAAGGTGACATGCACTCATTTGGATTTAGTTTTTGACAGCTGATGAAGAATAGGAGTAAAATAACCATAGCAAATACAAAAGTTATAAGTAAAACACTAACAGCATTATCTGTTGAGTACAGAAGTACAGAGTATTACATGCCTGAAATAACATCAATTTCCTTATGTTAGAATTTTCTGCTTGCTGCAAAATACAGTTTATTTTCTAATGAACATTATGGCCTTCAACATTTTATTCACAGGAAATTTCTCATATTTAAAAATTATTTTTCAGAAACCATTCACTTCTGAAAGGTCTTTTAGTCATGCTAAATACCAGTCCTCTGGTGTGTTAACCGCTTCCAGTCCTGACAAGTCTTTGTAAATGCTCTCCTGGATTTGCTAACAGGTTTTTTTCCTTTTGTTTTTCCCACTTGACAACCCCCCCTCCCCCGGAGGAGATCGGGTGGAGAATATGTCACTTTTCCATGTGTAGGTTTTTCTCAGGGCAGCCAGGCAAGATGGTGACCCAAGAGCAGTTTGCCAGGCATGTCCACCTGCAAAGGTAACACAGAACCCTCAGCAGGTGCTATGAAAGTGAAGGATTACAACAGCGTGATGGACCATCACCATGTCTTTCACCTCTCCTTGGTGTCGCACCACCAGTCACATGTGTCTCCATCATTCAATCTGATGCCTGTATAACACCAAATGGATCTCTGGTGAATAACCTGCAGTGTGTTTATGAGCCCTTTGGGCAATATGAATGGCATAGAGGGGACTCAAACCTCATTTGTGAGTTGAGCTCCATATACTCCAGTTCCTATTCACTGTGTGCTCTACATTCTTAAAAAGAAAGCTAAGATGATAAATTAAACTGATAAAAGCCAAACCTTTTGGAACTTACGAGGAATTCTGGGTTAATGCTAAAGGCTCTAGCTTTTACGTATTATATAATAATGTATACTTATGTAGATATCCACATCCTTAAAGAGTACTTGAATGCAACTCTTTATTAAAAAGATATTAGCAAAATGTGGATTGCATGGCAGTTTAAAAGGGCTGGAATGGTCTATGGATCACATTACAGACTTCATCAGAGGGAATTATACTAACAACTTCCACAAGTTCTGGACTGAATTCTGAATCCTGAAGCATATCTTTAGCCAAAAACATACTAAACCCACTGTCAGATGAGAATAATTTACCTAGAAGGCCATTTAGCTCATTCTATGTTCTAGAACATAGAAAGTTCTAACCTTCAGTGTCATCTAGGGCATAGAAAACAGAAATTCTGACACTAAAATGCTAATGATTCTGAGTCTGCATACCTGCTGTTTCTTGCTCATGATGGGACAAAATGATACAGCCTTTACTGACCTACTTGGGATAAGCACTATGTAAAAGCTAGGCATTTCTATTATTTCACCATATGCAGCTATATGACCTCTGCTGAAAAACAGAAGATTGACCTAGAGGCATCTTAGTAGGAGATAAGAATCTGGCTTACCATTTTAGTAAAGATATTTTTTTAACCTAATGTATGGACTCCACAGGATTTCAGTAAAGATATACAAAGTACAATGTATTTATATCATCACAATATCCACATTTCTGCTTAAAAACATTGTGGGTAAAAAGGAAACAACAATAGTATGTAAAGCTTGGAGTTCATTATTAATATAATTGAAATCTTAACAATCTAAGTAGAGAGTTCATCAACATCTAACTATAACAGAAAAAGAAGAAAATAAGGAATATAAAGAAAAGGATACCACTACACCAAAAAACCCAACGCAACCCAAACCAAAGCCAAAACAAACTCCTTCAATAATAATACAGTTAGAATTGTATCACACATTTCCCAGCTGCTAACTCTTTTTCCGGTGTTGTGCTTGCCCTTCCTCTGCCCCTCAGGATCCTTCCACCTATTGGGGTAACACATGGTAAATCACCAGCACACCAGTGAATCTCCTTCACTGGGAAGAGTATGATGTTGACACTGTTGGCTTCTTCTTCACTTTAGGATCTGCAGGAGTAATTTTAATTTTTTTTTTTGATAATTCTCTTTTTTACACCTTTCTTTTTCTTCAGTGGTCTGCAAGTCCACATTACATCCAAATTTACTACATATGGTGTGCTTGTGATACTCTTAGAACCAGTTTTGTCCAGGCCTGCATTTTTTTATCTAACTGTTGATGAGTTGTTTATAGCCACAGGCTTTCCAGTGCCAGCCTGTGGCCCATCTCTTTTCATCTCATGCCTGTATTCCTTTATCCTGCATCCTGTGCCTCAGTTTCTCAAGGCCTCCACTGTCATACCGGGCCTATATTTCTCTACTTTGCTTCATGACATTAGAGCAAAAAATATCTCATTCTATACAGGACAACTTCTTATTACAACTATATGTAAAACTATGCTTATGCTATAAGAAGACAAGCTGTATTAAAGCCAACTAAGCATGGTCATCTGGTTATTAAAAGAAAAATACTGTTACGGCTAAACCAGGTCAAAGTAAAATTCCAGGCAGATCGAGACAAGGTCAGACAAAGTAATTCTGACAGCCCATAACCCTGAGACCTCATAAATGCACTACAAATCTTGTCGTCTATTGCTAGCAACGGAAATACTGTATTACTGAGCTACAGGCTAGGAAAGAGAGAATGTGTGTTAAAAATGCTATAATAGGGTCTCTGTACATCCTCTCTAACCTAGGTTAGAGTATAGTATATGGACTATTATAGAAAATATTCTATTTAAGAATAAAAATCTTTATCTTAGTTGCAGGAGTACCTATAAAGTGGCCTAAAGTGTTTATAATTTAAATTGTGCTTTAAAAAAATGGTGTTTTAATTTTCTACTACTACCTCTTTACAATTTAAGGTTTATGATTTAGGCTAAATAGAGCCTTCTGAAAGAGAATGGAAACCCATACCAAAATAGTTAATAGTTTCTGCAGTGATTCAGCAACCTTAACTTAGATAGGAAATATCTGTTTCTAAGAAATCTTTACAAGCTGTCAGTTCCGCTTTAGAAGACACTGTCCTTCTCAGTGTGATGGTTGGCTTCTCTAATAAGATTACATTTCTCATAAGACTTTCCTAAAGTCTTATTGTCATGCTCTGGCTTATTTTTTTTCCAGAATGGATTCCGAATCTTTAACTCTACCAACATTTATGGTAATTGATTAAGTTGTGTATTGAGATATTGCCCTCTAAATGAAAAATTTAGTGAATCATTGCTTATTCTTAAGAAGGTAGATATTCCAGATCACTCAATACTTCTCTAAGAAGTATAGTTTCATATTTTATATGCCAATTCCTCACTCATGTAAAGGCACAATGATCTGAAATCCAAATGAAAGTCAAATGCAATACTAAAGAGATATTAAAAGAAGTTATATAATATATAAATGGAATGCTTTAGTGCATCTCTGTTGTATAGGGCACCTGCCATATTTTTATTGCTTAAACAGAATCCTTAGTAGGTTTCCTAAAATGATATAACCTGGTTCCCATCGCTTAAATCAGGGACATCCTCAATGACAAGATTTCTTTTCTTGGTTTTGAAATGCAATCTTTCCCTTATCTCTTTCTATTTTTGATGGACATCTAATTATACGTTGTATCTCTTACAGTATCAAGTGTGCCTACTTGATGTATTTGTAAATTTATAGTGCGATAATGGGGTTTGTTTTAAACTAATTAAGGGTTGTCAGGTGGTTAAAAGCAACTATCCTTTACAACAAAAAACCTTTCCTCTCTTAAAGGAGGAAAACCCATAGTCTCAAAAGAAAGCATTTTCTACATTGTTATTTCATTACTGTTGCTTACTGTTCACAGACTTTCTGCTCTTAAATAAAACATCACTGAAGAGATAATGCTGAAATGAATAAACCTGCATAATAACTATTTTCTGTTGAATTTTGAAACAGCTGACATAACTGAAAGCATGTTTGTACTTCATCTCTAAAATTCCATATGTTGAATTTTAAAACAAGTTAAAGAAAAAAAGTGCCAATGCAATTTGATACCAAAACCTACCAGTGTTGCTTTCATTCCTCCAATGATCAAATGAAACAATTTGAAGTTGTTTTCAAAACAGACTTTTAATATGGCAAAAACAAACTCCTGAACATGCTGCTTTGCCTCTGATCATTGCTCAGCTGGATGTCCTCCATATGACTTTCCTCTTTTATTCTTGAATGTGACTTGTTTTTCCAGCCCAGATACAACATAAAAATAGGCTTTTTAAGCTGCAAGAATTCTGTTTTTAACTAGTAGAAGAATATATTCTAGTCACACCTCTGTGCCCTTCCCATCCATCCAAATATGACTATAAACAGCATTAGATCAGTTTGTTAATTTATCTGGCAAGGATTTTTTATGGCTTATTTTATAAAGTTCTGCTTAGTCTCAAGTATTTCTCAGCCATGTTACTGCATCTAAATGTCAGCTGTTTTAACCCTTTTGCTTTTCTCAAAGAAAAAATCTGTTTATTAGCAATATTTTCCTTTTGATATTTCCATAATTTCCCTTCTGTTTAGAGTTCACATAGTTTGTATGTGGAAGATGTAGTATTTCAAGTACAGAGAAGTAATACAAGTCTGTGTCTGTTTCTCTGCATACATCTGTTCTTTCCTATTCCTCTTTATTCTTTGTTGCTTTTCTTGATTAACTCTAATTCTGTAGAACCTTCGAGCGAGCATGTCACAGAATTCTTCCCAAAAATGTACTGCAAGCTGCTGAAAAGTAAAAGTTCCCAGACCGGGTTCTCACTCCACAATAAAACTCTTGCATTAGCAAGTAACAAAGCTGACCCGCTACAAATTTATTTTGTATGTCCCATATCCTTCTCCATTTTTCTCTTCCCTCCTTTTTCAAGTACATTTCCACTGTGTGCCTTCTTTTGCTTCAGTTTCTCTAGTGTGCCTACACAGTGCTTTCAGGTCCTTCCAAATTACCTACCACCATTTAGATATGAAACTACCTGGGAAACAGGCAAAAGATGCTGCAGATGACCGAGAGAGAGTAGTCATGTGGTGATGTAGTGATAAGCCAGTGCGGGGCTTTGGATTGCCCAGCTGGTTGTGGTCTGTCTAGCTTTCCCTGAGGACAGGCATTTACAGAGTCTTTGCAATATACCCAGTCACCAATTTTCCCACATTTTTGAGCATCTGGATATCCCTGAGATCTTTTATTCTTCTGCTTACTTAAAAATAACCAAAACTGACTGACAATCTGACAGGCAGATGCAGGACACAAAATTTTTGTTTTCTAAAAAAAACAGTCCAAAAATGGTGAAGTGATGCTGCAAGAAAATCATCTAAGGAATTATACTAGACAAAGCTAAGTAGGGAACAACAGAGTATCCCTGTGATAAAAGAACAAGAAAATCAAACAAGCTTCGTCTAGGGTTATGTTAAAGGCACTGATACATATTAGGAAAATAGGGTGATTGATTGCATAAGCCTCACTTAGGGGTGAAGTCTGAAGATTTTAAAACTAGAAAGGATAAGAAGAATAAAAGAATGAATTAGTATCAAAGGATGTAATTCACCGAGTGCATCACCTTGTTCTCCTGTTAAAACATTAATAGATGGACAGTATTTATGAAAGCCTCTTTGCATTTAAAAAGATGTCTTTGTGAAGAAACAATACAGCCTATACTTTGGCACAAGTTAAGCTAAACATATGTGCTCCAAATGGTAAGATCTGGCTTAAGGTTTTACTTAAGCCGTACTTTGAGGGTCCTCTCTACAGAAAGTGTCATTTGAGGCTTTGCTGAAAGACTTTTTGTTATACTGTATTGCATAATACAGCCTTAAATACAAGGACATTTTTTTTTGTATTCAGAATATGTTTACATTTGTGATTTTTTAATGTACTTAAACTTCAAACTAATAACAGCACGTCTAGAGAAATACAAACAAATAATTATGTTAAATGATTTTTAAAATTTCACATGTCTTCTAAGGAACAAAATTGCAGTTATGCCCCTACTGGATCAGTGGGTTTGGAGTGTCTTGATTTGGGATGGAATGAACTGATTCAATTAAATGTTACCAAGTCTATGGATTGCAAAGTCTATGAATCAAGCAAACAAAAAACCAAGTTAAGTATAAAAATAAGTAAATTTTTAAAAATATACATTTTGCCTGATTCTTGTTTTGCTTTTCCTAAGGAATATTTGGCAATCAGGCAGATTTTCAAACCTTTATGGACAGATAATTTTAAATTTAAAAAATCGAAACATGTCAATTACATATTTTTGTTTGATTCTAATTTAAAAGGTGACAAAACAACAAAGCTGTCAGACATATCACTGGTGATAAAATCAAAAGAGCTATCAGAGCAAATAATTTCCAGCAGAGGAAAAAAATCCAATTTCCTGGTTAATCAGGAATTATTCTACTGAAGAAAAGCCTAGATAAGGGGATAAAAAGTAAAGTCTGGTCTCAAAGTACATAGTAAAATTTAAGTATTTTGATGCATCTTAAATGAATATAAGAAGCTTTCACATTTTCCATCAAACCACAGAAATATCTAAGAAAGTTTTTTTGAAAAATATCAAACCCACAACAACTTATTTTCATTTGGACTTTACTTCAGTGTCCTACTTTTACAGCTTCCTTCATTCCTACAGTTATGTAAGGTGAATTCCACATTTATTTTTGACAGATATATTCTTACAATAACTTCCTCTAAAAAATGTGTAACAAGAATAGGTCCTTATGTCATGCCTCTGAGATTCGCACTCTTCACCATGATTCCACAGTCTGAAGAATTTTCAGTCATTTATTTTTGGCTTTCAGGTATCCTGTCCACTGTGGCTTCCACTTAGGGATTGGAAAAGTATTCCATTCTCAAGCGGATGGCACAGATGATTGACTGTGAATGCATCAGATGTTCTCCTAATAACCAGGATTTTTTTTTTTCAAAGACTACTGCAATCTGTTCAATGTATTCTTTGCAGCTGTTTCTATAATTGCTTGCCACCAAGATAATCATGGTCAAAATAATGGAGTCCTCACATCTCTTCTTTAGTCAGTCTCTGAAATGTAAATTCTGCACTGAACAGTCCAGGAGGCTCCTTGGGCTACCTTGATCTCCAAAATTGTCTATGGTGAATGCAGACTTGAACAGTTTGAGAAAAATCTGAACATATAAACTCATTAAACCCAATGTAAGTTTGGTTGAGATGGCTCAATTGGTGCTAAGCTTCTAGTGAATTATTTACTCTGGAAGAAGAAAATAAATGAAATATTTTCATTTTACTGAGCCTTTGCAAATTCATATTGAGAATGCATTTTCAAAATGATCTTACTGTGTCTCACGGGATACTTAATTTTTGCCTCAGTCCTTAATTACAATCTTCAAACCTCCCTCATTTCATATTCCTGGTTGCAACTTTGTCTGATAGGATCTTCATCAAAGCCTGCTATTTTATCAAAAACATTTTTCCTATTGATTTTGAAAAGTGTGGTTCTGCCTTTGTAGAAGAAGCTAACTCCAAGAGCAGACTTATGTTCTTGAATGAGTTTCCTGTCATTGTTGATGAGTATATGTGACAGAAGAGGGGTTTGGGATCCCTTTTCTTTCCTACAAACCAGGCTTGTAACATCTTTACAACTTCAACAGGCTTTCAAACTATTAATGTGTACAGTTTGTGGTAGAGCCTGACTGTGTAATTTCCTGACATTGTAAGTAGAATCATTAACCTATTCATTTCCTTAAAGGCTTCCCTCCCAAGAATTTTGCATCTTAAAGTAGTTTTCAAGGATTAAAGGTAACACCAAGTCCTGTACTTCAAAAGAATTCTTGCAAGTATTCCAGCTGTACCACTTCTCCCAGGTCTTTTGGCCTTTGATCACACTTTGTTGCATCAAAAGTCATGTGGATTTTAAATCACCACATAACACTCTCAATATATGAAGTTCCTCCTTCAACCTAGTGCTGCTTCAGAAAAAAAAAAAAAAATCCAAAAAATCTGAAGATTTCTGTTCTTTCTTTCTGTATGGGTGTCTAAACAGATGAACCACACAGACTCTTGAAGTACCTTGTAGTAGCCAGAGAGTAAATGAAATAAAACTATGCTGCCATTACAACCTTTTTGGTTGCATATATTTTCAATTCAGCCTTAAGCATTTTGATGAAAATGCCTATTAAACAATTTATTTCTAGGTAGTAGGAGGCAAGAGTCATCATTTTATAATTCTTTAAAAATTAAGATCATAAACTTTGTCTTTTCAGCTCTTATGTGAAAGGACAAAGCACTTGCTTTAAGATATTAGATAGCTGAATTTCTTGCTGGGAGTAGAGGCAAGGTATTTTTCTCCATCTATCCTGGTCCATAAGTGCACTCATAATGACCATGAAGACCATTCAAAATGGCTGTTTAACCACCTGAGAGAGGA
>VXBO01007734.1:234-12009 GCA_013400135.1 Rhinoptilus africanus | reverse complement strand
TTCTTAGAGAAAAGGCGACTGAAAGGAGACCTTATCACTCTCTACAACTAAGTGAAAGGAGGCTGTAGAGGAGCTGGGGTTGGTCTCTTCTCTTAAGTAACAGGAAATAGGGCAAGAGGAAATGGTCTTAAATTGTGCCAGGGCAAGTTTACACTGGATGTTAGGAAAAATTTTTACACTTAAAGAGCTATTAAGCATAGGAACAAGCTGCCCAGAGAAGTGGTTGAGGCACCGTCCCTGGTGATATTTAAAAGACAAGCAGACATAGCGTTGAGTGATATGGTTTAGTGATGGTTTTTGTCAGTGTTAGGTTGATGGTTGGACTAGATGGTCTGAAAGGTCCCTTCCAACCTATTTAATTCTATGATTCTATGATCATCTGAAGTGTCCTTAGCCAGGGTAGACTGAAGCAAGGCTCTCTGCTCTTCTGTTTCCATTCCTGGACAGGCTGTGACTGTTTGTTATACCTTCTTGTTACTCACTCTGTTTTCACCATATATGAGACAGATATAGAAACAGTAGAAACAGGAACAGCACAAATCAGTTCGTGAGTTTGACAGGCCTGAGCACATGTATTATGTATGTGTTCCTTTTTGATTTTGTAATGCTAGTATCGTAAACTGGCTTCTATCCAGTATTTTACGCCGCACTCCTCTTGCGAATGATAACTGACCTTTCTGTAGTCATACTCCCCATGCCTCTTGATATTTGGGATGTTTGGATTACTATGACTTCAGAAGTTACCAGACATCAGAGGTGATATTCATCTTGTCCTGACTTCAAGAATGAGATTCAGTTCCTGATTTTGCAGGATGTGGTAGGCATTGGTTGCCTAGACAAAGGCATCTATTACAATTGAATATAATAAAAAATATCTGATATATACATATAAAAATGACAGATATTACACCGATGTCACTCCAGTCCCCCTCCAGCTTTGTATGGACCCGTGCGTGTATTGCACACTTAGCAGCACCTCAAATGGTACAAGACACCCTAGTATGATGGACTTCACTGAGCCTTAATAACAACTTGCACAAAACCCCCAAACAAACATAAACTAATTTGAAGGACGGTGAAGTTAATGTATGGTCTTATCATTTAAAAACTAGAATTATGAAAAGAGAAAGGCAGGTAGGGGGATGGAGGATGAGGATAAGGGAATGGTTTTACACCAGGACACATTCTATTTTTCATTAGTTGCCTTGTTGAAGCAACAGCTATCATGTGTGGATATCTTATTTTCATCTTTTCTATATTTTATACATAAGTAACATTTTAGCTATTTGGAGTTATATTATTATTGTTACTATTGCTATTGGTTAATGGTATTATTATTACTGTCATCTTGTATGGTATAACACAAGACATATCTTATTCATATCTTCAGAGAAATAGTAAGCAAGTTGCACAGTCACATTCTCATTTAATTAACATTTCCTTTTAGTGAAACATTATTTTAAATATTTAAGCCAAGAGCATATTACATTGTGGAAAGATTTGATGAATAATGTTATACATTTGTGGGGTTTTTTACCTTAAAAAGAAAAAACGTTTTGTTGAATATCATGGAATTATTTGGGAAGTTACCAATCAGAAATCAAGTTGATGAAGCACTGGTTCACTAACAGCCTGTAGCAATTCAAGAGTTTCATACCTTTGAGCACATATATCATCAGTATGTCAAGAATGGCAGCTATGTGGCTTCACTATGATGTATTGGCCTAGCAAAGATTCAGTGCTGTGAGGTAAATGACACATTAACTTTCCATCATGCTCTAGGCTGTATGGAGATATATCAGTCAGGCGTGACAGAAGAGGTAAAGTTAAACATCTGTTTAACTGGTAGATAACCAAATTCACAGCAAAATAAATATAGTCCCTCTCTACATATACCTCTGTATTATTCTGTTTGGTAGCATTCACATGGAAATAGTGTACTGTATGGATAAGTTCAGTCTCAGCACAATTCTGGACCATCATTGGACTGAACATGACAAGATAGCAAGAGCATTAGCACCTTCTATGTGAAGCACCTTTCTTCTTTTTTTTTTTTTTTTTTATTTTTGGCACATAGAAAGGAGTGTGAGAAGAGAACATGAAAGAAGTGTCCCTGTATGTGGTGGAAGCAATGATAACTGGAGAGAAAAAATGATGGATCATGGGAAGCACAGCCTTGACAATAATCTCATGTCAAATGATTTGCCAGGAGGGTGATTCCTATCATCTTGGTAACAGGAATTCAAAGATTTTTCCTTCTGGCTGACATTGTAGCAGTCAAACAAAAATCAAGCAAAGTCACATGTACTTTCTGTGTTCTACATGTAAAGAGCAACACCGACAAACATGTGCAGTGTTTTTAAAACTTTTTTATTCTCTCTCGTCTCAAAGTTACTATGAAAGCAAGCATTTATTTGACAAGCTGAAATCAGCAGAAAAGCAGAGGTTACAGATTCATACTGTTGAAGCATCACATTCATCTTATGTGAAAGTGATGGGAATATGAAAAAGACAGTGAATGATTAATGCTTCTGCAGTTTCTGCAGCTTGCTCTTTTTTTTTGTTTGGTTGTTTTTTTTAAGCAGAGAATGTACACTTGGAGGAGACTGTCTCTGATTTTATCTGCTAAACTTCCATGTATCATCCATAAAAAATGGTTTCACAGGCATGACCAACCATCATGGTATGGGTATCTCTTCCTGTTATGTTCCAGGCTTTTTATATAACCTGGCCAAATCACTTAAGCTGTGTAAATACTAGTTCTCACAGTAAAATAGGGTTGCCAGCTAAGGATGCATGAAACTTCAAATAAAAATTTTTGGTCAGATGGAAGTTAGGAACTGGAGTTCAATGTTAGGGAATTATAATTACTATATAGCAGAAAATTAACCAGGTCGCTTGCCAGGGTATCATGTTATAACCAGGAAATTAAAATCTATGCTTGTTCCATTTTCTGGACCAAATTTAACTTAGTATAATGATTAGTTTCAGTTAGACTATAAAACAAAGCCTATGATGCAGCACTATACACAGTACAAAGCTGTGGGCTGTCTATTAGCCATCTTCCACAGAACAAATGGGAACACAAAACTACTCAATAGCTGGACATGGGAATAGAGAAGCAGAGGACTGCTTTCAGTCCTGACATTTGATGATGGTACCCTCTATTCTGACATGTAGTTCAGTAGAAAATTATTCAAAGTCTCAAACTTCATCCTGAAAATCCTTGCGATTTGTGCAGAGAAGTAAGAACATGACCAAGTTATCAGAGAGACTCTGCTTACTTTAAACACTGGAGAATATCAAAGTGAAAACAATATTTATTCTGAAAAGAAAACATTTAATTTCCTGGTAAAAGGAACTGAAAACAGTTTAAAAGAGGAAAAATCAAAGCAATAGGTTATAATTAACAGTAATTTGTCTCTACCATTGTTTCAAGATCTCAAAGGAACAATTGTCCAGCTTGTAGCTTATTGTCTCCTTCTCATGAACTGGATTGCCTTGAGGAAGCTATTGATACCACCTGGATATTTAAGAAGGAAAGTCATTGCTCCTGTGTACTACAGAAGTTACCAAGTAGATCTCCATTGACTGTAGTGGAAGATTAAACGGCTAGTTACCAAGTAGATATAAATGCATACTACATAAAGGTATTGCAATTTGGAAGGGAGGAGTGTGAACCCAAGGGTTCATGTCAATTGCATAGACACTTCTTTTGTGTCCGGAATGTCTATGGCACATTTTTAGAGGAATCTTATCTGGTATTCAGCTGCTGGCTGAAATGGGAACTGTATCTTCCAGCCTTATATAGAGGTCTCAGACATCCTAAGCAATTGTCTGAGGTCTCAGACATCCTTCAATTGTATTAAACACCTATTGTTAAGCAACTAAGATGAATCCAATTTTTAAAAAATGCCAACAATTAGGTAGCATGCAAAGTAATTTTTGTTATGAATATTCATGAGCAAAAGGAACGTGAGGGAACATATATTTCAAACCTTGAAGAAGATATGCTTTTATTACGCCTTGTAATGATATGGTAAGTCTTATATTGCAGTGTTCCTTTCTGGAAAAACAAAAAAAAAAAAAAAAAAGAAAAAAGAAGGAAAAGAAGGGTGCATTAGACTAATTCTTTGTAATCAACTAATTAACTGAAACATTGGTTAAGTAATTAATTATACTGAATGAAATGCTGAATAAAATGGTACTCAGTACTGGGTATTCATTAAAAAATGGTTCATGATGCAAGATTACTCTACTCTGCCTATCTGTCAAAGAACTTTACACTAGCTAGCTACCTTAACACTTACTCAGTGTTTGCATTACCTGCATATACGTCTACAAACCACTGCGTGCATACAGATCTTCAATTTGGGACTTATTCTGGAATTTTTAAGAGATCTGAATGCAGACAACAATTACAAAGATGCCGATGATTTAACAATAATTATTTTATATTATGAATTTATTATGAGTTTATTTTCTGTATTCCACAACGATTAAGATTATTTATGCCATAGCACAAAACTCTAGGAATTTGAGTTGGAATGAACACAGAAAAAACTCATAACTGTAATAAGCACAAAAGGAACTATTATATGTGTCTTAATGATTTTCAGCTTGAGTGGAAGGCATATTTCTTTGTCAAACCTATGCAACCTTTTCATCCATCTGCCTGTCTGAACTACTGCAAGGCAGCAATGGTTCTGTGAACTCACTAGTGATTTAATGTTCTTTTTTTTCTCCCCATCCTCTGGATTTTACAAATATGGAGGAAATGCACCAGGGAAAATCTGAAAGATTTTAATAACATTCTACATACTTTGCCAAAAGAATAAATTAGTATTTATATTGATAAAAAGTTCCTCAGTAAATAGATTTAAACTAATATAATATTCTTAAAACTCTCAAACACATTTTTCAGGAACTTTTCCTTTGGTATCTATGATATGAAAATTAGCCACTGACTTTCATGTGCATTTACCAGTTAAAGGTTAGTAAAACATGGAATGTTTGCTCATTAGACTTTCACTTATCACTGTAAGGAGACTGAACCATTGAAGGATCAGTGTTTCAGCTATTGACTGTGTTCTTTTTTATTGTATTCATCACAAAAAAAATCCACATAAATGATTTTATTTATGTGTTGGAAAAGAACATTTACAAGATTGGTTACTCGTTCACCAGATTTGGTAAAGGAACAAGATTGGTTACTCGTTCACCAGATTTGGTAAAGGATGTTAGTTTTGGGAGCCAGATCCTAAAGCTTCTACTTCCTGTTACCTGCTGGGAAGTATATTTTCAGGCCCAAATTTAACAAAGGTTTTATACTTCTAACTGTTTTAAGTACTCACTTTGTACTGATTTCTCTGTGAAGCTGAATGTGTTTTCCTCAGTCTCTGATATATCTTTTGATACTGAGAAGCTAAACTGTCCTTTCATTACAGACTTTTCACAAACCTCTTTTATATTCCTCCTCCTTTTACTCCCCCATTTCTACTTCATGACTGTAATCATCATTATTAGTCTTATTCTAGTGAGTTTAAATGGGGAGGTTTTGTGTGTTGTATATTTTAAGTATATTGTCCATGCACTACTGACTGTGAGACTTTTTTAGAATAGTAGAAAAGTCCAGGTTGGAAGGAACCTAAAAAAAATCATCCTGTTCATACTTTCATGGGAAAGTAGATTAGATGAGATTATCTAGCACTCTATCCTGTAGCATCTTTAAAGCCTCCATGGATGGGGACTCTGCCATGTCCCAGAGGAGGTTCCGGTGAATGATCTCACTGTAAAAAAATTTCATATTATATCAAGATGAAATCTCTCCCAGTGCAATTTGTACCCATTGCCCCTTATCATCTCCATGTGTCTCCTTGTGAAGAGAAAGCTTCCATCCTCTTTATAGCCTCCCTTTGAGTACTGGAAAACTGTGATGAGGTCCACTCTGAGGTTTAGGGAGAAAAGACCTTACTTCTTCCATCTTTCCTCTCAGGACACTTTCTCCGGCCCTTTGATCATCTCTGTGATGCTTCTTTGGACCTTCTCCAGCATGTTCCTGTTTTTCTTGTATTGTGGGGAGGAGAGCAGAACACAGTGCTCCAGGTGCAGCCTGAGAAGCACTGAGTAGAGTGGAATGATCATGTCTCTATCTCTGCTAGTAATACCCCTGTGGATGCAGCCCTGGATCAGATTTGCCTTTGTTGCTGCAGTTGCGCTGCTGGCTCATGCTCAACTTATCTACCAGGGCCCCTTATTCTCCAAGGTGCTGTCTGTGTGCTATTGAAGCACTTTGGTAGCCCTCAAACGTCAGTGCCACACAGCCCTAATATTTCTTCTTCCAAAGTCTGAAATAATACCCTATTTTTTGTTCAGCCACACCCTAATATAGCATAGCCTGCTAACTTCCTCCTGCAGATCCTCCACCTGCTGCCTGAGGGACACCACCAAAGCACACCTTGTGCAGGCAGAGCACTCTCCTCCACCCAGGATGAGGGTGAGCGCTCTTCTTTCCTTTTATCCTGGATAGGTGGCTGATTCCTGTCTGCTGCAGAGCACAGCATTTTTATGGTCTTGTGCAGACACCAACTAATTGAGGTGAGCATTGGGGTTGCAGTGTAAGCCTGTGGGTGACCAGAGCAGGCAGCGGCATGGCAGGGTGGGCTGCCCTTCCCATGTGCCTTCTGTACAAACCACTGTGCAAACTGCTCCCAACAGATGCCACCCCCTGCTGACTCTGTTCCCTGGGCCTTTTTGATAATACAGTTTTCTTCCCTAATCAATAGTCTATAATTTTATTGCCAACCTTAACTTCTATATTTCAGTAGGATAATATAGTTCTAATTATTATGAAAGTAATTAACAGATTTGACTATCTGAATTTGAAGTTTCCTGTACTTACATTATTAATTACACATAAATGTCATTTAAAATGAAAGATGAAAGAGCAGGAGATAAGTGGGAACTCTCCTGCCTTGATTATATTTATAATCATTATTATTCAGTGAACAGCGACAATATATCCTGAAAGCTCTTCCACTTGTAACTTATTTGTTAAATCTTTTCCTGACATCAGCTTTGTCTTGAAAGTAAACCATGTTTTGACTTGATCTTGGAAGGACTGTAAAGGGAAATTACTTTGAGCTTTATTAAGGGCTTTGTTAAGAATCTATAAAGACTCATAACTTAAGGGTTGCTAGAAATTCAGTTGCATAGTGTCATTATAAAATTCTGGAAAAAGTTTCCTCCTAATATTTTTTTCAAGTGTTACAAGGCTTGACAATAACAGGAAAGGGAAAGGAAAAGGGAAATTTATAAATAAATAATAATTTATAACTATTTAATTCTCCGAGTCTGTGATAATGGAGAATCTCATCAGAATCATTCTGCCTGCAGTGCCAGTATTGATACAAGCAGGCTGAAGTCTCAGTCATTTTTCATGTTTACAGTAACCAGAGTAATGGCCAACAAATCAACACCGAGCACAAGAAGTCCTAATACTTAGTAAAATGAAAGCAGCAGGAAACTGGAAGAATCTGAGCATCATAACGCTGAGGAGGTGGAAGGGCTGCCTAGTGAAGTAGGACGGAGAGTGGTCTGGATCTTCTGCTTTGTCAAAAAAGTTTTCATGTAGAACACAAATGCTGACACTAGCAGATGCTAAATACTACATGGAAAAGAAAAATATCCTGTGGGCTGCACTGAGACATTTTAGGTCCAATGACCTTCTATGTGGACGTTTCATTGACATTGGGCACATTGACAGTGCCCATTTTCAACAGAAGAATAACTTCTTAATGTTAATCAATATTTTAGATCACACAGAAAATACTAGACATTTCAAAACTAGAACTAATGCTTAAAACCATCTACTATAGTTTTGACAATGATCAAATGTATTTGTACATGTGGATCATTACAATATCATTACAAGATGATGTCCTCTTTTGAGAAACAATGGCACATCTAAAGATAATGTTTGCACACAGAAAATTACCTAAAAATATATTATTTAATTACTGCACATTTCCTCCTGGAATTAACTTTGTTATCTGTTAATGGAAGAATTACTAACTAGAGACTTGATACCGTAATGAAAAATTTGCACAAAGATTGTACAGAAACAGTGAAAGTAAACGTTTGATATAAGTAAAAAAAGCTAACACTGAATTTGATATGGTACTGATTTTTGTTACTAAACCTGGTGTTATATATCAGAAGTGGTTTATTTTTCTTTCAAATTAAAGTTAGGGACAGGCATAGTTATTGCATAATCCAAAAATAAATATAGATGCACGTAAAAGGAATTTCAGACCCATGGAAGACAGTGTAAAAGTCCTTACCAGATTGTCTTGTAAACCTACAAATTCTGCTCATTCAACTCCCTTTGGTGCTTTAGTCTGTACAAATCATTAAGAATTAAATAAAGGTGGAATTCTCTGGCTTTCCAAATTTTAAATGATAGTTCTGTATACAGACTATGAACAGATTATTTTTTATAGTGCAATTCCTTCAGAACATAACTGTATGCTCTTCTGCACGCATACAGTAGGTAAATAGATTCATTGCTGGAAACATATTTCACCAGAATGAAATTACTCTGTGGATGAGCAGTAAGCATCTAAAAAAGAGATCCAGATAAAACCAAGCTTGATCATGGTGGGGGAAGGGGGTAAAGTTGTTTGGTTTGGTTTTATTGTTTTTGTTGGGTTTTTTTGTTGTTGTTGACAATAGTGACAACATAAGAACCAAAGAAGAAACACTGCTTCTGTGTTTGCGAACATCTTGCCTGAAGACCACTTGCAAACATGAAGTCAAAGTAGAGTTAGTATTGTCACCATGGCTGCTCCCAGATCACTCTATAGCCTTGTTTCCATCATTGTCTGCTTATAGAAAATACAACTGGGATGCAGTTTCCTTACTGTGACTCATATCCTTTTTAACTTTATAATTCTGCAAGTGCTAACATTGCAGGGCAATTTAGAACTCAAATAAAATTCATCAACACAGGACAGAATAGGATAGAAAGTAAGAGATTAAAAGGTGCAAGAGGCTGATGTTTCCTGGAATTATATTGGTTCCTTGAATATGTACTTAAAGTTTTCCATTAAATACTTCTTTTGATTTTTCTAACCTGAACCTGTTACTGTGTTTAGGGATCTGTGAAAATAAACCCTTGTTGCAAGTTAAATGGCTAGCAAGAAAAAACTATCAGGAAGACAGAAAAAAACAGAAGACAGAAGTCAGGAAGACAGAAAAAAAAAAAAAAGAAACGAAAAATAAAGAGTAGTCTGCCTAATTTCAGAGTATGCAGCAGAGAATATTAATTCAAGTTAGTTTTCCATGAGAAAATGGGGATTTTTGTTTGTTTATTTCTTTTAACTTGTTTTGGAGGAGGGGAGTTCTGCTGGAGGGGTCAATAAAGTTAGCTGCTGGATTTCTCACTTGATTAATTGTTTTTTAATTCATGGTAAAAACATTCCATAAGCAATATAGATGCCTTTTATGTACATTGAGAATTTAAATAAATTAAATATTCCTTACTATTAGGAGCCACTCTTAGTTTGTATCAACAAGATCTAGTTGCACAGATGCAGTCTAATTATGGTAATATACTCCGTTAGAAAGAGTGTGGAATATGTATTTCAGATTGACTGTAAAAGCATCTGCTTCTAAGTAAAAAATAAGGATAAAAGATGATAAAAAATGACAGCTAAATTGCAAAAAAATATTAACTGCCTTGCTTTTTTTAAAGAAACTTTAAATTTAATCCACATTCAGTTACTGAGCTAAATCATCATGTTTTAAAAATACATTGTGGTGCACTAGGTGGAAAACAGTTCATATCAAAAGCTTAATACATCAGGCTTCAAGGCTTGGTTCCAGATGAATTACACCTGAAATATTTTAGTCAGCTGCTAGGATTTACAACCAGCATTTTAATAAATTGATGTATGACCCACTCTAACCACTGCTTTCCACAGTGCATTAAAAAAGCTGAATAAAAGCACTAGATATTTTTTTTTAGACCATTATACTCTTCCTAGATGTTCTTCTCTTTGCAGCTAATAAACACCCTCGTTTGCAGTTGGCTGAGAGCTGGTGTGTCAACAAGATCAAGTTACTGTACAATTAGATGTTGTCAAATAATAGAACAAAAGAAATAATGCCCTGGGCTGCATCTTATAGTTTTTCAGATCTGTGTGATTTTTTCATCTATTTTGAAGCATTAGCTATGAAACAGGTGGCAAGCCACTGGATACCTCACAAACCAGGACATGGATATGCCTGTGTGGTTTAACCAGTTCCAGATGCTTACTTTTAGACATATGACTGTATGACACGTGGAAAAGTCATCCACATAATGCCAGATGTTTCGAAACCTCAATTACACTCCAGAAGTCACCTTTGTCCACTGTTAATAAAGGGATTTTAGGGTCATAGCTCAGACTTCTACATTATAGATATCTAAATTAGGTGTAATAAATCCTACTTCTATATCATGCTGCAAGGAAAAGCCTTGCAACTATCATTGCTGCCCACACACTAGGAAAGCATTAAATTAATATATTGTTTTCTGTCCTTGGTTGCAGGGATAGCTCTATACAGCCAGGGAAAAGTCCAGCTTTTTAGACAAGTTAACACTATGCTTTATCATTAGTACCTTTTCTTTTCCTCTTAATATTAGGAGTAGTTTTTTGACCATGAAAAAAAATGTAACTCTTATAATAAAGAGTCTGGCCCTCATACAAAACTTCCATTTGTTTCATCTAAATGCTAAAACACTCAGTTCTCAGCATGTCTGAATCGTCTACTGTCAATAAAACATGTCCTGTAAAATAAGTGAATAACTTGTTTAAATGGAGCAAAGAAGCTCTTTCCAATTCCCACCAAAAGGGAAGTAAAATATCCAATTAAATACCCCTCAGTGGAATATTTACATACCTTCAAGAACACAAACATAAAAGCACTTTAATATGTGTAATTCTACTTCATTCCCACAGGCATCTTGCCTGAGAAAAACGCCTGACATATGGTTCAAAAATGTAATTTTCTTCCCAACTCTTTAAAGATAATCATTGTCCATACTTAGCAGTCAAATGGTTACATATACAGAGCTGGCATGTTTTCTTCATCTTTGCTAATGCACAAGTAATACATTTTAGCTTTTTATGAAGACGTTAACCCATCAAGACAGAAGCATACCAAAGAAGACAGTAGACCAAGTAACAGAATATCATCAAAACCAAAATTTGATGCTAAAATACTTCCAGTGATAAATATTGTAATTTCAGTAAGCACTTCCTAACTCACAGACAAAATAGTGCAGAGCGACTTATTTTTTGCATTGTCAGAGCTAATTTCTGCAAAGCAAAGTGGGTATGTTCACCCTACCTAGAACCTGACTTTAGATGTCTTCCAAAATTCATGAGGTGCCCTAGTTGCCCAAAAATGTGCATAATATACATATAGAATAATAGAATCATAGAATCGTCTAGTTTGGAACAGAGCTTTAAGATCATTGAGTCCAACTATTAATCTAACACTTCCAGAACCACCACTAAACCATGACTCTTAAGCACCATGTCTACCCATCTTTTAATCACCTCCAGGGATGGCGATCACTTCCATAGTCCTGCTTGCCACACTATTCCTGATACACGCCAGGATGCTGTTGTCTGCCTTGGGCTCTTGGGCACACTGCTGGCTCATATTCAGCCAGCTGCCCACCAACACCCCCAGGTGCTTTTCTGCTGGGCAGCTTTCGAGCCACTC
>VXBO01007733.1:381879-431633 GCA_013400135.1 Rhinoptilus africanus | reverse complement strand
TATCCAGGACTGCTCATAAATGATGGAAAGTGGCCTGGTGAGCACTTCCGCCAGCTCCTTCAGTACCCTTGGGTGGATCCCATCCAGCCCCATAGATTTGTGCACCTCCAGGTGCTGAAGCAGGTCCCTCACCACTTCCCTTTGGATTACAGGGGCTTCATTCTGCTCCCCATCCCTGTCTTCTAGCTCAGGGGTCTGGGAACTCAGGGAACAACTGGTCCTACTGCTGAAGACGGAGGCAAAGACGGCATTAAGTACCTCAGCCTTTTCCTCATCCTTGGTCACGATCTCTGTCCGAAAGCTAAACTACCAGCCTTTTGTACATTTGGTTTTGAAAAGACACGTCAGTCCATTTTTTTTGTAATCAGCAATGAACTGGGGGAAAAGGTATTTAAATTGCACTCTAATAAGATACAATAACTGGGTTTCTTTTGGGCTAAACTACAGGTTAAATAAAATAACCTATCAGTAATATATACACATAATAACATTTTACCTCCTGTTAAGCCTCTCGTTAAACTGCAATCCCCGAGTTGTTGTAAAAGTCAGGTATGGAGCACATCAGCATACTGACAGAAAGCACCTACTGTTACATTTTATTTTACCTCAGCCTAAGAAAAAAACCTGCTACTAGATTGTTTATTACTTTAAACTCACTCCAATGTACAATTTATGAAAAGGTTCTAGGCCAAAAAATACCGTTCTCCTAAAGGTGGTAAATAAATAAATAATATCTATTCCATTTAAAAGCTTGTTCTTTCAACGCTTTCTGTAGAATTTCACCCTGACAACTTTTAAGACCATCAACACTTGAAAGCCACAGCTACAACTCCTTGCAGACCTGAATGACTACGAGAAATTATATACAAATCAATGAACTCAGCTGCTCACAATTCCCTTTCTCTATTCAAAATCTTACCCAGTGATTTCAAAATTACAGGGAAGAAAGAATGACAATATCAAATGAAAAACTTAGTCATAAGATTCCACTTAAAGGTAGTTAACTGGGGGCAGGGAGATTGAAGCTTCTCTTCAGATGAAGATCCGTGTGGTTCAGATCCTCAAGATGCTGCAGTCTTGAAGTGTGATTGCTACTAGTATTTACTTTTTTTAATGATTATCCCCTTCAACAATGCCTAGAATCACACACATATTAGGTTCCTCCACCATCAGAACACAGACTGGCCACTGCAAGTTTAATAGATGGATGACTTCTTCAGAACAGAAATTACTCTCCTTTGGGCTTGTCCCCAACACAGGGAATTCAACTTTTCTGAAATATTGATTTAAAAAAAACCAAAACAGCTCAAGCACTGTTTGGATAGAGAATGTATGTAGTTTAACTACTACTGGTAAACAAAGAGAAGATGTAAATGTTAGAACAATTATGATGTTAAGAGGACTCAGAAGCTGCTTTAAATGCAGCTTGTAGAACCAGGGAGCCTTGAGCAGCCCATTAAGGAAGACGTATTTACACCCAGCTGCATCAAGCAGCAAATCCGCTGGCGAGTTCTTAACAAAACCACCACGTTATTTAGGAAACGACACTTTGTGCAGATCCCTCTTTTCATATACAAAACACAAATTATGCAATATCATGGCTTTACCACTGAACTATTAAGCCTTGGACACGCTAATTTCAAACTGATTTACTTACTAAATAACCCATACATTGAAACGAGGACTAAGAAAATCGGAAGAAGCAGCACGGACAGCAGTCTCCATCTTTGGAATGGAGATGCATTCAAATCCAACTTTCATTAAGTGGAGACGTGCCAGGAAAAGTGATCTGCTATGCAATTTAATTTAAGTGTCTTTTTCTTTATTTGACTTAGGGGGGGTAAAAATTCTTATGAATGAATTGACGACAGTGTTATTCTCCATGTTAACATACTACATGTGGAAGGCACGACCCAATCTGCTCCCTATTCTTAACTTTGATTAAAATAATACTCAAGTCACCAAATTCTTCTTCAGAGGCTACAGATGGTAAGTGCCCCTTACAATAGTATTTACTACCCTTTCCTTCACAATAGGCTGAGTATTCTGATTTGCAACGTGACCAAGTCTCCCATTTTCGGAAATATACAGAACAAAACTAGCTGTCAAAATTAGCTTTTTAGGTTTCTCCCCACCAGATGCCACCTTTTTGGCCTATAGCAAACCCCCAAACCTCTCTTTAGCATTAATCCAGCAAAACTCCTGAACTACTGTCCTTTTTATGACAAGGCAGTATTTCTAGAATGCTTAGAAAAAAACAAGCACACGTATTCAAAGCCAGAAACGTATTGAAATACATTTAACAACATTGTTGGATTCCTTTTCTGAATGAAGTACTCCAGGTGCTCACCCATAGCACCCATTAAGATTTTGAAGTTGCTTGCACAGTTGTAACAGACACACTGTAGAAATCAAGAATTTGATACACTGCCTTTGAGATTAAAATCCTCTCCAGTTTGAGATTTAAATAGAATTAGGCAGTTCATATTAAAGAACCACTAAATTAATACCATAATACGCAGATAAACTCTTAGTTTATGAATTCTCCTTCTGTCATGATAACATTTATTTCTGAGTGATACACAAGTATTTTCTAATACTTCATGACGCTATACATCAGAGCTATACTGTGTGTTAGCATTGCAAAAAAGAAAGACATAAAAGCTAAAATGACTATTCTGTGAAATGAAAAATTTGAGACCAGTGTGATAATTCAAACCAAATCAAGTTCATAGCAATTCTTGTGACAAAGATTGTGCACCAGGAGTTAGTTCCTTCAGGAACAATCCTAACCTTGGTTTCATTTGGTTTTATTCTTTCACAGCGATATTGTAATAATTCAAAATGAGAACACACACAGACCATGAAAAAAAAAAAAAGAAAAACCACAGCTTTTTATTACTTCGACTCTACCAGAAACACCTTGTCAAGTATCTGCACCTCGTTCAATGAATCTTCACTTGGGCTGGTTTTGTTCATGCCACTTAGCTTTAAATGAACCTTAATTTCTTCCTCTTGTGTAATAGCATGGGCCCAAAGGAAGACATTAAATCTTCCATTACTGCCTGCTGGCAAAGAACTAGCAAATGAGACTCATTTTACAAGTAGAGACCATTTTAGACATGCTGTTAGCTCAGCAGAAGTACTGAAATTTTCTTAACTCTTGCACAGAGGTTAAGAAAGGTAAATCCAAATGTTTTCCCCACACTTTCATGCGATAACATCCTCCAGCTATTTTAGGCCACATCAGGACTAACACAAACCTATTTGTGATTAATTTCTAAATTTCAAGCCCAAAACAGGATAGTGAAGCAGAAACAGTTTCCAGATCCCTAACTTTTAAGGAAATATAATATTGAATTTCCTCTCATCTCCTTTGTCCTCATCTGGTGACTCATTCTGGGCAGACATTTGTGAATAAGGAACACTGGGTATGGCTCAAGGACTGGATATTCTTAGGTTAATAAAAAGAGTCATTTAATAGTTCCTGACAGTGAGGACTGCATGTGTTCCTCTGAAGTACTAGCAGTCTCTGCTCTTCTATGGCGTTGAGAGACAAATCCAGGATATCAGATTCAAATCCCATTTAGCCACTCTGGACTTGATCAAGCAGACCTCTTTTCGGCCCTGTTTTCTTTAATTGCAGTGTCCGTCCCTTTCTTTAGCTCTACAGTTCAGCAAATGCTATAGTATACACAATACTGTGAAAAGTTATTGACCTGGTGCACTCGGGACTACAAACTATTTTAAAATATTTCTAGCAATTCTCTAACATCAAATAGTTACGGATATTTAGTACTGAAAGCTACAGCCAAACTTCTCAAAGGCCGTTTACACAGCAAAGTACAGTTTTGCATCTTGCTATCCTGTAATATCCTTAGATGGTTTAACTCAATGAGTTAAAATGGTCTCTCCATCTGCCTACATGTGAATGGTAGCTGTATTAGATATGCCTTATCAACATATACCCCACTCTGATTTAAACCAAAAAACTGTCAAGGCTGTCAAGGGTAAACACAGAAATGACATTAACACTGTGGAGTATTACAGCTCTTGCAAAGATTACAATTGCTGACAATTTGTTATGGTACACAGTAAGGATTTTTGGCATTATCCAATCATAGTAAACATGGTATTTTATAGGAAAAAGAGGTGTATGTGTATGGTTTCTGCTTAGTTGTCAAGAGTCTTGGAAAATCCCATTAATGTAAGAATTCCCCTAGGCAAGTCACGATTTCGTGGAGAATCTGCTACTAGCTGTGAACAGCTGTCTTTCGAAACCTACTCTAAAATTAATGTCATGCAAAGTACAGAATCAAAACTTCCAAAGCTGAATTTTGCCATTAGTGAAATTTCAACAACGGTAACTAAAGATAGCCTGAAGACCATGCTCCTGGTTTGACACTTCATTTTTCCTGAATGACACATAACTATTATACCCAGACATTCAGAACTGAAACAGATTTCTGTACTTGAAAATTGGATTGCACAATCAACCTGAAGTTATTTTTCGTGACAGGATGTTGCTCTGCTTCCTAGGTCTTAGCCATTTAGTGTAGAACACCCTAAAACTGTTTGGGGTTACAAGACCTTTCACAGTTTCAGCTGTAACCAACAGATATCCAGGAAGGCAAAAAAGCTTCACGGCATTTACATATTAGGTAGTCATTGCTCCTATAGTCATCACAAAACCTATGCATCATTTCAATCCCATACAAATTCTATCTTACAGGCATGAGCCATGACCTATTGACTTTTGGAAGTACTTTTTTCTCCTCAGTGCTAACCAATATTTATAGTACTTAAAGCTATTTAGGAAGAATCCAAGGGGATATATAGCATCATTAAATGGAGCTAGACAACTATAACTTCATACGCAATGTAAAATGGTAACAAGTCAAATGCAAAACCCCTATTTGGACAAATGGTTATGTCCCATGGGAATTAGTATGAAGGTTAAAAAAAGAGTAAAGACTTATCTCTAAGCATTCACATAGTATTACATATTATTAACACCAATACATAATACCACTGAAGTGACACATACTCCTGTAGCAGGTTTTATGTAAATTCATCAGTAACAGTACTGTTCAGTTACCATGAAAATGTTGAGCTTAGAAAGCTGCTCAAGGCTATCAAAGAAACCTGTAGCAGAAATAGCAATGGACCTCTCCCTCATGATGGTTTGCTCTATGTTCTTATAAATATAATTTAAGCTATTATTATTTCCATCTCATGTATCAATTGTGTCTGCGTGACAAAATAAGAAATCATCAATGCAGGGGTTAACTTACATTCCTCTTCCTTTGGATCAAGTTGTGTAACACTGACAGATAAGCGATCTACACGTTCTTGTAAGGAGTTGACTCTAAAGGAGAAACTGTGTGCTTCATTAAAAAGTTCACCAAATATATCTTCAGCATATTTACCTGAAATAGGAAAAAAAAATAAACAAGCATATCACGAGACAGTCAAATAAGTTTGCCTTGAAAAAGATTTCTAACTATTTTGTTTAAGAAAGTAAACCTAAGATGCATAAGTATCACTTGCAACAACATCTATTTACTGAGCTCATTAAGAATGCTTCAGAAAAGTAAATATTTAATGTATAATTTATTTATCAGAAATTATTTAGTACATTACAGGACAAATATTCAGGTAGTATAAATTTAATAACTATGCTGATAGGCAAGGAACTAGACTGTTAACTTTCTTGGGTATGTATAAAAGGATGATTTCCAGCATCGTAAGTTGCTCCTGTATGAGCAATAATTAAATCTTTCCAAGTTAAATTTATCTCAACATTTCTCAAAATGAAGTACAGTTTCCACTCCTACTGTTTAGGGCACCTGTCAAAACCAGATCAGATATTTACATCTAGGTTAGTTAGAACCAACCTATTGAAAAAAACACACTAAAATTATAATATAATATAACATAATAAAAAATAATCCTACTTTGAAGAATCAAAATTCTAGTAACTGACTAATTTATACTGAAATAAAATACGAATGTCCTTTGTTCACTTCAATGGGCATCACACATTTATCTCAGAAGAGCAGCAGATTTGGGTATCACGAGAAAAGGATCAGTAATGAGTTTATTTTCCACAGACGGAGTACTCCACATAGTGCTTCTAATGCATCCTGGACTCACCTTGAGTAGTCTGCCAACGCCACTGAAAAAACTCACCACATTGCCTAGCAAAATTTGCAGCCACATTTCTGAAATACCACCTGATAGCTTTTTAAAACTGTCTACCATACTGTGCGTATGTAATTTCTGTGCTGTTTGTGCACTTACTTTGGTTTTGGAAATATAAATCTCACAAATTTCTAACTACCTGGTTTGCACGCAAGTTCTGACAGGTACAAAAGAAAAGGATAGTTATGAAAACCTTGCCTCTGGTGCACAATAGATCTGGAAGTATACAGAAGAAATATACAGATGAAGAAAATAGAAAGGGTCATAAATTCTGGCATATTAAATGTAAAACCCAAAAACTAGCTTGAGGAATAACTACCAAACTAATAATAAATATTTCTTCAAAGACGTGAGGAGCAAGAAAGCCTGCCAGGGAGTCTGTAGAGCCAACTGGTAATGCAGGTACAGAGGAGAACTCCGAAAAGACAAGATCACGGCAGACAAGCTAAATGAACACTTTCCACTGGTGTTCAGTGAAAGGAACTGGAGAGATCCTCATCTCACAACTCTGCTTTGTGGAAGGCTCAAAGAAACTGAAGTAACTATATAGAAATTACAAAACTAAATAAAAAAAATTACCAGTAAAATATTACTAACAATTTGTAAAACTCCTTAATACACGCTCAAAGGTGGCAAGCACAGCAGTAAGGTTCAAAAATTTTTTCATGGAACACATTGAGCGCTACAGGCCTGTAAGCCTGACATCCAGACAAATTAATATAAATCATTATGAAGAACTGTATAAGCAGACACCTAGATGACCTGCTGGAGAAGAGAAAAGACAGCTTTTGAAAAGTGAAATCTCTTGTGGTGGGCTGGTCCTGGCTGAAAGCCAGGTGCCCGCCGAGCTGCTCTATCACTCCCCTTCCTAGCTGGACGAGGGGGGAAAAAATATGATGAAAGGCTTGTGGGTCGATATAAGGACAGGGAGATCACTCACTAATTACCATCACGGGTGAAAACCAGACTCAACTCGGAGCAATTAATCTAATCTATTGCCAATCAAGTCAGAGTAGGGCAATAAGAAATAAAACCAAATCTTTAAACACTTTCCCCCCACCTCTCCCTTCCTCCTGGGCTCAACTTCACTCCCAATTTTTCCTCACTCCTCCTTCTCCCCCTGAGTGGGGCAGGAGGTCGGGGAATGGGGGTTGTGGTCAGTTCATCTCACATTGTCTCTGCCACTCCTTCCTCCTCACACTCTTCCCCTGCCCCAGTGCACAGTCCCTCCCACAGGAGACAGTCCTCCACAAACTTCTCCAAAGTGAGTCCTTCCCACAGGATGCGGTTTTTCACAAACTGCTCCAGCATGGGTCCCTCATAGGGTCACAAGTTCTGCCAGCAAACCCGCTCCAGCCTGGGCTCCTCTCTCCAAGGGCCCACAGGTCCTGCCAGGAGACCCTGCTCCACTGCAGGCTTCCCATGGGATAATAGCCTCCTTCGGGCACATCAACCTGCTCTGGCGTGGGATCCTCCACGGGCTGTAGGTGGATATCTGCTCTACCATTAACCTCCATGGGTTGCAGAAGGACAACCTGCCTCATCATGGTCTTCACCATGAGCTGCAGGGGAATCTCTGCTCCGGCGCCTGCAGCATCCCCTCCCACTCCTTCACCGGCCTTGGTGTCAGCAGAGCTGTTTCTCTCATATACTCTCACTTCTCTGGCTGCTGTTGTGCAGCAGTTTCCCTCCCCCCTTTCTTAAATATGTTATCCCAGAGGTGCTACCACCGTTGCTGATGGGCTCAGCCTTGGCAAGCGGTGCATCTGTCTTGGAGACAGCTGGCATGGGCTCTGTTGGACATGGGGAAAGCTTCTAGCAGCTTCCCACAGAAGCCACCCCTGTAGTCCCCACACTATCAAAACCTTGCCACGCAAACCCAGTACATTCCTGAACCATTTATATGCACATAGATGGAAAGCTATCATCTAGTTAGATTTCCAAGAGAGTTTTGAAAGGCCTTAATCAAAGCTTTTGACAAATACTTAACAGTTAGGCCATAAAAAAAGGAAAGACATGGCACAGATAAATAATTCCTCAAAAGGTACAAAACAGAGGATAGCAGTAACTAACTGGTCTTCACAGTTAAGAAAGGTGAGTTTTCACATGTTTCTGTAGTGAGACCTACGCTAAAGAGATTTAAGCTTGCCTACAATATTAAGTAATGGAGAAGAAACACACTGAGCATTAATAAATACACAGAAGCCCCAGCTGGTGGAAGAGGCTTCCAAGCTGGAGAGTTTGAGACTGGGAGATCAGTAGGAGTATCGTACATGCTTGCCTTGCTTTTATTCTTGGAGCATCTTCTATTAGCCACAGTGAGAAGATGATCAAAGGTGCAGCCATTCTTAGAACCTTTGTCTTTAAGTACCAGGCCACAGTAAAATAGAGATGGAAGGTTAGTAAAGTCTACTTAGATGGCAATTCACCTAAGATAAGTCTTTCTAATATGTAAAGTTTACGTTCTTTAACCTGTTTCTGAAGGAAGAGAAACTACTTAAAAATGTGATCCATTAAGAGCAAGATTACTAAACTTTTAACACACATTTACCACCATTTTAACGCATTTCAGAAAATACATTAAAATATATATTCAGATATATTATTCAATTTAATTAGACAACTCACATAATATTCAGATGTGCAAATTAAAATTAAAATCAAGTGTAAAATTTCATGTGTAGAATAAAAAGTACATTTCAGGGCTTTAAAATCCAACAACTTCCCTTTTATAGGTGTGTTTTAAGGCTATAGTTTGTTTTATCTACATCGTTTTATCAGGCTTACAATTCAGCTACCTCATTAATGAGCTCCAATTGCAAATAATCTGTCTCAAAAACCTTCTCATTATGTAGCACACAGCCACAAACACATTGCATGGAATAATTTGCCTGTGCTTACGAACACTAATCCTCAAACGGGAAATACATTAAAAACAACCTGTGGCGTTTGAAGTGGTATGCCAACCACAATGTCTCTACCTACATGCCTGTTGGCAGTCTTTTTATTTAGCTTGAAGTATATTTAACTAAACGCTTTTTCAAGCAAAGCAAAATGTTTGCTTTTAGTGAAGTCTACAACTTTGCTTTAAAAGAATACTATGTGTGAAGGTATATATGTATGCAACATTTATAGTCCAGTATTTGTTTATGTTGCTGCCTCTGTGTGCATTCCATATGAATATATCTTCAATTTTGTATGGCTACAAGAAATACAATTACAAGTGATATCACTGAACAAAGTGTCATAACAGCTCAAATAACAAAAGTCTTATAAGAAAAAAATACATTACTGATTTCATTACACTTAATTTACAGGTAATATGTTAGAAGAGTAAGGAGTGAAAATTAATTCATTATATAGAATGAATATTCCGGACTACTATTAACACTTCAGAATATTTACATCATTATGGGACTGCATGATGAAAAACTCTACTCTTGTTTCATGGAGTACAATAAAGAGAATGACAGCTGACTGACAATTAAAATAATAACGCCTTAGGATCTTGGTCACAGCTGGATACATAATACCAGATTAGAAAGATCAGTGATCTTGTTTGCCTATTAAATTAAATGACAATATGGACTTCTGCAAATAAATTATTTCAGCATCCGTGAAAAGTTTATTTTACTATGTTCGCAAAACTTGCTTAATTGACTAGAAATATAAAAAAATTTGTCATTTTCAAAAGGCAAGTCATTCCCTCCAGTATTACTAGGCTGCTCTTCTCAGCCCATCATACCTGCATTTAGTTTTATTAACAGAGTGCAAGTTTTTTTCATTTAAATAAGAGCTTTATTATTATTTATTTTTAATTAAGGAATGTATTATTCACATTATTATTTTCACAACGCTTTCTTCTTGTCTCAAAGGTTCACAATTAACTCTTCAGTAAGAAAGGGATACAGGAATGCAGCTCCCTCTGGTGTCACTCAATGTCCTTTGTTGTGACAGCCAAATAAAATGTCTTGGAAGCAACATGTTGTCCTTCCTCCCCAGAAGAACATGTGCGTGTTTTGATAGCCTTTTTTGAACAACTATTTTCCTGACATTTAAAACAGATCTATGAGCTGAAAACATAATACTAGCTAGTAGTTACTACCTGAAAACAGAATAAAAATAATACTACTCACCACCTTCCCCATTTTTTTTTTTAATTAAAACCACCAAAACACATATCATCCACTCCCGTTCATTACTATGGCAGTAAGTGTACAATGGCTTATAAAATCTGAAAAAATCCTACTAATCAGTTTTACAGTTCTCCTCTTTCACCATTTGTTTCTCTTAATTTGCTTTATCTTCTGATCTTCCCCCATAGTGCCTTAAAACTGGCACTGGCTTCTGTGCACAAATGAATCATTTCTAGCTATCCAATAAACTAGTATGAAGGGATACTAGGGTAAAAGAAATGCTGTTTTTGCCTTGCTCTGGGGGACTGGGTAAGTATCAGATCAATTTGAGTCAACTACAACCACCACGTAAGATTCTGAATCTTATTTCAGGCTAACTAAACAAAGCATAGCAAAGAGATGTCTCATATATTGTGTTGCACAAATTCCTAGAACCACACTAACGTTATGCAGGATATTAGCAGTTCCCTCAAAACTGCAGTCCTCAAATTCACCCGAACTACAGCATCCTTTATGCTGTATCTGTCAGCAAACCTTAAGGAAAGGGCATTTAAATTAATCATTTTACAATACCAGATCAGTTACCATCAGATTTAATTACAGGCTCTCAGACAAGGCATGGGGCACAGATCCTAAAGCAGGACTGGTGGAAGAAGCCACTTCTTTACTACCCTTTTGCACTTTTAAAGAAAGAGATTTCCAAACCCTTGAACTGCATCTAAACCTGAAACAGCATCCCGCAGATCTGTTATGGCATCAGTCACCTCTAGGAGCTATGATCGACATTTCAAGTAGCTACCTGGATAAACAAACAGAGCACCTAATGTGCTCAGTGCCGTAAAACAACAATATTTTTGGAAATTCAAGAGGACGACTGAGGTAAATCTCAGGCCAATGCTAGATGCATCAAGCAGGACAATCAAAATGAGGCAGTTGTTCAGTGTTGCCAAAAGTATAAATCTTAATTAATTTAGCCTTAACCAATCTGTCAAATTTCTGAAGCTCAGGGGGAAGAGGGGAGGAGGGAGGGCAGCGTTAACATGTACACAAACAGATTCTAATCCAACATACTTATCATTGGAATTAAATTATTAATACATTAAATATGACATTATTACACGCAATGTTTAATGAAGTGTTATATCATTAAATTTAATATTACTAAATGTTATTTTAATATTAAAATAGTAAATATGTTGATATATTGAAATATGCAAACCTCATAATATTATTACAGTTTAAAAATACAGATTTGGCAATTTGATTTTTGAAAAAGATGTAGAAATTGATAAAATATGAGGAAGAATAAGCTAAGAATTCAGTCTGTTACCCACCTATATACTATCATTCCTTGATTTCTATTATTTCAATCCCATTCACACACTAAACCATGTTTTTGCCCAGTACATTTTCTAAAAAATAGAAGAATAGAACAAAAGAGACTGTAAAACCTGGCTCACGTCCTACTGCACAATCCCTTCCCAATATACTTACACTATGCAAAATTACATTATTCACTACTGAATAGTTCCTTCCGGCACAATATAGCATATATATTAGAAAATATTCTTTCAGGATAATTAGTTACCACATAAGCCACTAACAATATAACACCAGGGTACCTTCATAAAGCAAAATAAGAAAGTTATTCTAAGTCTATTGATACATTTTTCTTCCTCTGTTAATTCTGACACATAATTTAACATATCCATTGCCTGTTGATTCGGCTTCAGATCTTCACTACGTTAATTTTACTTAATTGAATGTTTTAGCAAAAATCAAGGTATATCTGAGTTTCACTTGAAACCTGAGACTTGTTTCTCATCAGGATCATTTCAATCTCATGAGTCAGTGGCTAGGAGATGGACTAAAAGCTAGGAGACTGAACTGTCTCCCCAGGCTTGGAGATAAGACCCTTGGTAGATCTTAGTAGATCCTTAAGAACTTTAGTGGCTATGGTTGAGCAAGTTCTGAAAAATGATGTCCTAAATATAGTTCAGAGATTCTAATTAGGAAGCCATCATGATGAAGGCGTAAGGGCGGTCCACAAGGACTGGATTTAAGGATTGTAACAGAAATATCAGAGTACTGAAGAGGCAACTTGGTTCCTTTAGCCAACAAAATTGAACCAGGTATCTATCAGCCAACCTGACTAGGGTATCAAAAGTGTCAAATAAACTCTGTTAAAGGCCATCTCTGGAGCAGGTCTGATGCTTCCAAGAAGAAAAAGTCAGCCTTCAGAAATATTCAGTCATGGAGTTCTGAGACTGCATTTCTTGTCTCCTACTGAGAACATCATCAAGTAAGCTAGCTGAAATTATCCATTAGGCATTCAGAAATCTATGAGATCGCTGAAAACTGAACCTGATGTTGAAGGCACCAGTCCTAAAGATCATTTCACCGGGAAGTCTTGCTCTTCACCTCATTATCATTCAAGATGGACATAAAACAACATCACATTGCCAATACTGCCACTGCTGGGGAGACACCATCAAGAAATCAGACAGAAGCCTTTGAGAGGGTGGGGGTCTCTGAAAAGCTGAGTACGCCTTTAGTTTTCAAGTTCATCAGTTCCCTTACCCTATGTGCATAAGAACACTTTTTCCAGTGCTCCCTGGCAATCACAGTAATAATGAAGAGACAGGGATGACTAGTAAAGAAAATTCACAGAGAATACTGAATGTGCTTGTGAGCACAGTGAGGAGGAGGATTCCCAGGGCAGGACCTGCCACAGGGATTCTGCTGGTTCTGGAATACTGACTGAAGCTCTGTCAGCTCTTGCTGCAGAGACCTACCTCAGATCATGCAACATGCCAGGGCTTCACCATGTGCTGAAGATGTTGTAGACACAAGATGAAGAGAACAGGCTGGTCTGAAAAGGCCTCGTTCTAAAAATCAGTTGCAGTCCAGAAACCTTGCTGGTAAGTATTTCTCAAGAAACATTTCCCACTTATTGAATGTTAACACCTTAAACCATGGCAAACTGAAGGTTTTCCTGAGGTGAGAAAATGTCTCTCACAAGATAAGCAGTGTTTAAAACCCTCTAGGGGATCATGTGGTAAGCAAAAAATAAGGAAGAACAGTTAAAAGCGTCTGAGAGGGGGAAAAAAAAACAGGGAGAAATAATATGCTCCAAAGTCAGGGTTTCACTCCTGAAAAGCAATAAATAAGGGGTGAGGAAAAGAAATAACTAACTGGGGCAGCATGGTAAAATTAGGAAATAATACAAAGAAAAGATAGAAAGAGGGGAAAGGCTACTGAAGATTCAATGTTAATTGAAAATTGCTTTCACTATCACAAAAGGCACTCCAGCTTAGCAAACAGAATTATGCAGCATTCTCTTTCTTTATACAGAGGTAGAAGAAAAAAAAAAGGGGGAAATTACATCTTATGACATCTTGCTATGACTGAATAACAGCTCTGTTTTGAATGCCTGCAATATAAATATTCATTAAAGGAACATACTCAAAAGGAGAAATGTTCTCCTCCACAGATAGAGGTGTCAGAGACCAGGGCCAAGAACAAACCCCATCAGTTAGGTTTCTTATGTGGTACTGAGATTCTGTGTACAGGGAACAGCTGCATAAAAGCAAAAACAAGACTGGTCAATAGCTGTGAACAAAATGAGGAGGTTACGTGCACACAAGAGAACTATTATCTGTCTTCCAACAATGGTACAGCTGCACAGTGCTATCAGTTACGCTTCATCTATGCTGGAATGCTATAGTCTGACATTCACCAACATATACCAAACTCAGGCATTACTGGAGTACTAATGTATCCGCAATATTGGCGAAAAAAAAGGTAAGCACTCCTCCAAAGCAGATAAAGGCAGAAAGCAAGAAATCCAGGGAAGAATGGCTAGAAAACTAAAACAAGCGTTGCTGTTGTCCAGAGAGTTTCTGTTGCCACAGTGCTAAGAAAAGCTGTCGGAAGACATATTCTTTTATGAAGTTAGAGAAGACTGGGAATAGACAGGGGGGAAAAAATTACTTACTGGCAATTTTCTGTGTTGCATCAAGACAGCCTGATGTGTTTTCATGCTCCAGGGAGAAAGACAAGGACTATCAGTCAAAGCAGAAATAAATATTTCATCCTTTCATCTCTACTTCTTCTAAAGGTCAAAGAATTTCTCAAACTGAACAATTAAAAGCAACACATCAAATAAACTATGAAAGGATTGAGAATTTGTATGGAGACACATAGCAGCTATTGCTGACATACTGATGTAAAGCTCTTTTCATTTTATATTAAAATGCAGGAAAAGCATTCCTGTTATTTAACAGGTATTATTTCTGCAGGCATGTCCTACTTACACATATAGTGTCCAAGATCATAGAAACACAGTGCTGTACATGTTGAAAAGACCTCCAGAAGTCATCTAGTCCAAGACCCTGCTCAAAGCAGATCCAATTAGATCTACGTGCTTAACTAACCCAGTCGAGTTATTAATACCTCCAAGAATGGAGATCTAATGACATACATGACACAACTCTACACTTAGCTTTTCTAAAAACATTTCTAAATAATGTTTTTCGGTATCATTTAAAGTACTGGAGGCTCTAATTCCATCACAGAGCTCTTTGCCCACATCATATCAGAAGAAAGGTTAAGAATGGTTGGTCTTGAGAGTCATAATGGCAGGAGATCAATCCGCTGTTTGAGGGCCAGTAACTGAAAAATCTTAGAGGCAGAAATGACTAAGTGATAATTAGGTCAAACACCATTCATTTAAATTTGCCTAACTTTATCGTTAAAAGCAAAACGAGCTTTAGTTTAAAGGAAATGAAACCCTACCAGAGCACTAAGTTTCTGCTCTGAGAGAGAAGCTCTGTTTCATCTACAAATTAAAAGCTGATTCTCAAACATACACATTATCCACAGAAAATGAAAAAGAGTAGGACTGCAGAGAAGCTGGTTGCCAGGGGACTGCTGCGAAACCAAACCATGCCCACTGGCTATGACTCACAGGCAACTACCAGCATTTATCTGCGTGTCAGCAGGCCTCGCTGTACACCAGCAACAGTGACACACCAAGTGAAGACTGGTTATTTCGGTTTAAGCATTAGGGACAAAATTCTCCTATGCCAAAACTCACAAATCTTTTTGAATTTGTATTGCTACCAGCACAAACATGCAGAAAAGCTAAAAAAAAAAATAAATATATATATATTCTGGAACAATATACTGTCACAGGTACTCATACCTTTGTAACACAATCTCCATTTTTATAAGCATCCTTACTATGGCTGAGAAATAGGGATTATGTTGCAAAACATGTCCTATGTAATTGTAGGAATAATGTATTTTTTGTTGAAAACATATACAGTATAAACCAAAAACTTTCTTCAGGTGGTATAAACAATGCCTGCAGAAAACCTACAAACACCATGATGCTATTTGGAGGGAAGAACAAAAGACTGATGTAACAGATCCTGCTTATCAATGTTTAACTTATAAAAATTACCCTGCTCTGGGCTTGCTGTTGCAAAGTAAATTAATGCATTTTCCCCTCCTCTTTTACTTTCCTTATCATTTCCATGCCTTTTTGACCACTAGCGAGTCACAAGTTCATGACAGAAACTTTGGTCAAGTGAAACCAGATAATGTAGGGCTCATTCCTATGTACACACACTCCAAGTGGAACCACGGTCCTTTTACAGAAGAGTTTACATAATTACTGTTACATTCCCTTGAAAGTATCTCTGTAAGCGTGCTATACACTAGGCAAACCATGTAACAAATGTGAGAGGATTCAACAGATGTTCTTCAATACTTTTTTTTCTCTCTTAATTGAGTTCTTTCCGTTCTGGTATTGCTTTGTCCTGACCTCCTCCTCAGCAGTTGTGCACACAGTGTCTGGCACAAGCTCTGTATACCAAAAAAACATAGCAAAGGCAGCTGAATCTCAATAGGTAAGTACTGAGACCGTGATGCTGAGTTAGAAGTTGGTGTTCTTTAAAATTCAAAAAACAAGTGATTTGTGGGGTTTTTTAAAAAAACTTACAAATGAAACTTCCAAATGAAAATATCAAATGTAAATTTGGTATGCCACCTACGAAAGGAAATAACCCTAGATGGAGTATATAATCATATAAGAATTTTTAAAACAAGCAAACTAAAATAAATGAACACAGCATTAGTAAAAGTGACTTGGAAGGGCAGGCTAGTACACAAGCAGCTAAGCCTGGAAGGGCTTTTGGCAGAATGAAGCAAGACCACAGATGGTGATCATATACTGCACCTAATCTGATATGCACTTGATTCACTGAAAAGAATTTATACAGTTATTTTCCTTGCTGTTGCAGCAGCTATACTAATAATGCTCGTATTTATATGGTGTAAGCCTTCCTGTCTCGATTGTATAGTTCACTGTCCCCAGTTAGTGTCTTCAATCTAATGGCAACCTAACAGCTTTGAAAGGCTGCCAAAACAGAGTCACCATACAGTATACCATCAAACCAATACCCAAATTAATCTAATTAACTAATTAGGCTACATCACCTATGACCCTAAGATACTGGTGGAGCTGAAATGTTTTTTCACATTGTATATGTATACACATGCACATTTTAATATTTAATGTGCTGGTAGTCTTACTAATGTCCCAGTGGTTAAAAAGCACCTGTAGTGTTGGAAATTCAAAAGGCTGTCATGCTGGTTCATCTGACAACTTTTTAAAGTTGCTGTAAATTAAAGAAAAGCAACCCAGACACCAGGCTTTTCAGAAAATCTTCAGAGTTCAAGGGCTTGAGAAGTATTCACTCTTCTCAAATGCAGCAAGGGAAAAATTGTTGACAGAAGGGAGAAGGAGGAAGGAAAATCTTTAGCTTTTTGAAATACTGTGTAATAATTACATTTCTGGATTTATTATTTTTAAAGGCAACTGCTTTTTTTTTTTTTCCTGAATGACCGCAACATGATCAAGGGTTTAAGTTAAGAGAATTAAGCAACCAGTGATATATTCCTCATTATGTCATATTTCCTGCTGAAGAATTGCTCTAAGGTTAGCAATTACTGACTTCATTAACTACCAGCTATCTTTTTCTGTCATGTTCCACTGGTAACAGAAGCACATGGCTGAACAGTTTTAAGATGTGCTGCTGGAAAGACTCCTAGCTTTCTTTCACAGAAGCCCATGCTAGTCACTAGGCACAAAAGGAGTACGTTCAAGGCTCAGACACAATTTTCTACGGAGAATTTGAAAAGGTGCTCCTACTTCAACCAAAAAAACTGTGACTGTAAGATATATTAGTTCTAAATACAGCTATTAGGACAAGGTACTTACTTAGGCTACTCAGTTGTCTGATTATATTTGCCAAGGAGATATTGGTGACACATTCCAATTCATTCTTGATACCTCGAGGCAGAGCTGTGTGGCACAGGTGCCTGGGGTCTATGTTCCTTTTTACCAGCGGCATTCTGAAATCTCTCAGAAGACCAGCAAACCTGTAAAGAAAGGAGACAAAATACTGTTGTAAGTTTAATCATATTTTAAATTCAGATTATGTCTAAAGTTAAATTGACTAATCCTAACAAGGTAAAAATACCTCCATAGTACTGATGGAATTCATTGCTCTGAGTACATAAATCGTTTCTTCTTTGCCCAACGAAAGACTATTTCATTCTCTCTCTTTAAACCTTTACCTGACTCAGATGCCAGTGAAGTGACAAATAATTTTTTACAGTTCATGCTTTTTCCTTTTTTCCCCCTGAAAAAAAAGACAGGAAAATCTTTGCGGTACAAAACCACTAAAGAATGATTTCCTTCTTGATGAACTACTTCCTTATTCAGGCCAGGCAAAGTCCAACAACAAATGCCCTTTATTATGAGGTCAAAGTCAAACTTAGTTGCCTATTCCACCTGAAAGGCAGGTATGATCTCTTCATTATGTAATGTCATATTACTAGCAGGAGCCACCCTTCTAGTTTAAAGATCACTTCTAAATCATATCTAATCAAGGCAAGAAAAGAGAAGATGTTTCCCTTCCACCTACACTGCTACTGGCAAGAAATTCAGGTAAGAACGCATCTTCCAAATGCAAGTGTCCTCAATAAACTTGTAATGCGAAGTCCTCAGTGACTCTGAAATTCTACCCCTCCACACCTTTCCAAATCTACATATGTTAAATTAATCAAGAGTCTTTACTAGTTCTTTAGACAGAATAAGAATCATCTCAGGCTGTGAATCTTGTCATTTTCTGCACCCACGGCACTGATTGGAAGGAGCTTCCCAGGGGGCAAGTTATGCCTCTCATCTTATTAGTGCTGCCTATTAAGACCTGTCTACTAAAACTTTTCTTCATGAAAAATGGATTCCCTAAAATTCTGTAATTTTTCCATGATCCGTCATGTAAAACTCCAAATGACCAATGCAAAACTCCCATTTGGTAGGCAGAGAATGAATACACTCGGTATTGTAGTAACTTAGTCTCCTACCCCATTGCAGAAGAGTTTTCCGCAACTCAACCTGCAGTCCTCGAACTTCAACCGGACAGCCTGACACAGCTTCATCCGTCCTTTGCTTAGAAGCTTTATCCCAAAGTGTTCCCAGGATGCAGTAAGGGCTCCGTGCTGTGACACAGAATCTTCCCTACAGTATATATTTAGCCACTGTTATCTTTACTTGGTTGAAACAGAGAGATTTTTTTGCATAAGAATAACATAAGGCCACGGTGCTAGAGTTGAAGTTTTGCTGACCTAGAATGGCATAGGGGAATTAAGAGTCAAAGAGACTGTAACAGAGTATCTTCTTCTCGCAGACTGCTTAGATTTCTCCTTGTCGCTTTTCCTGAGAGTATATTCTTTCACTGAAGCCAAGGCTTGTCGCTGAGGGACCCAAGCAGGATCCTTAAGTCCACCTGAGAAACACCTCTGTGTTTCCAGGATCTGATTAGGCTTCATTCATTGTACTTTAACACCATGTCTACTGCCTTTATTTTCTTGAGAGAACAATCAAAAATACTTTATGCTTTTGAGGGATAAAAATCAATTAAAATAACTTTTCTAGTCACTGGCTTAAGGGAAAGGTTATACAGTTCTTAAAATTCTGTAGTTTAGTTTCTCCATATCAACAATAAAAATTACGGTACTGTATGTGGGGCAGGGGTAAACTATAAGAAGAGATTTATTTCTTTTTAATTTTCTAGGAACATCCAAAATCCTTCTAGTTCCTAAATACCTAGGTGCTAAAAAGCTAGCTGCTACCTACGAGCTAAATGAAATAAGAAGTGCAAATCTGAACACGGTCTCAGAAGCAATGAGAAAGTGCTTATAGCTGAAGTGAGGCTTTATGTCTGCTGTACAAGACACAGGTATTTGCGTCCTTTGCCTGAAGCAAAGGAGGTCAAATGGGCCCCACCAGCACAGCTTCTGCTCTCTTAGGAGCACACAACCCCTTCTCCCCCCAGTGACAAGACCCTGAAAAAAACCTTAACTACAGGTTCGCTATTGTGGTTCCCCAACAGAAAATAAAGAACTATTCTGTCACTGTGAAAAAAACACACCAAATGATACATGAGAAATGTTCTACAGAAGCAATTAAATATTAATGCCAGAGTTAAGCCCTTTCTTGATTACTGCTTTAATGATACTGTTGTATAAACAGCACAGTAGGCAAATCTTTTAAAAAGATGTCCAAACAAGTACGTAAATAAATGTTTTCACAGAAAAAGTAAAAAATCTACATATAAAAAACTGAAATAGACCTTCTTTCTTTCTCTCTGTCTCATATATATCTGGGTTATAAAGGTTAAAAAAATATCTGTAAATAACAGGCATAAAAGCAGTCGATGGCCAGTACATTTTTCTTTCATTTTACCTTACATAATCAAGATATTGGTAAGTGATGATATTACTCTCCCTCTTTGATTTTAAATCATTCATGAATAAACTTGCCCAATTTATAGCATATATAGACTGTAAAGCTTCAGATGCCCAAGTGACAGATTCTTCATAAAACTCTATATAATAGCAATTAAAAAAATACCCTTAAAACTAATTATAGCCAACCACTAGCTAGATTTCAAGTAACAGCATTTGAGTGTGTATTGTCCTTTACCAGTCTGATGTATCTAAGACAGAACATTTAGCAAAACAGATGAAAAGACACAGTATTGGCCCAAACATTTTCTCCAATAGACAAAAAAAGATGTTATACAAGCAGAGACTAAGCCCGAACTCCCTGGATCTCAAAACGTACAGCTCTGAACCTGAACAAAAGTCCATTTAAGACACTAGAAACTTTCTTGCATTGACCTCTCTAGAATTATCAGAAAAATCTACTCTTTGCCCTTTTTTCTCACCCAAAACCTACAATACCATTTTCTAATATCTGAATAACACAGCTGTGGTTGTCCTACCCAAAGATACAGTATAACAAGAAAAGGTAGTAGAGGGAACAGCAAGTATGGTAAAAGGTATACTTTTAAATTAAGAATAAACTTGGAAAGTACGGCAGAAGATGTAACTGACACCTTCCAAATTATGCATCATGTTTAAAAGCTATGCAAAGTCCAAACAGAGAATATTTCCCATTTCCCACAGAAACAAGAACAAGGAGGCAACGAAGGAAAATATCACTCATACATGCTTAAAAGAAAAGGAAAAGGCATTTCACTCAATGTTTAATAAGTTGTGGAACTCATTGCCACAGGGCATGGTATACAACAAAAATACCTGCCAGTAATTTGTCCACCACAGACCACATATTCTTTGCAGTTTGTTGCAACCACTAGAAGATCTTGATGATTCCTCCCCAATCGTATTTAGTGAAACAGGCGTGCAACAGCAAATTGAACTTTACTGTACCCAAATAATTTCTTCACTCTTATAAAAGATGTCTTTCCTAATGAAGTTCTTATCAAGAAAGCTGAAAAATTCTGAAATCGCTATTATTTATTATGCACCTTTAGAGCTGTGAAAGAGGAAAAAACAAAAAAGGCATTGTTACAATCTAGTGTATCCTTCAGGTGAAAAGCAAAAAAAATAGACACACACTCCCCCTGCTTCCAAACCATACATTACCCAAGCCACTTGGTCAGCAAAGGAAAAATTCATTCCCAGATCATGAAATCCTGTTACCATGCTGTTCCCAAGCAAACCCTGGAAACTGTTCATAACCCCAATCAGGCAGAAGAGAGAAGCAGCCTGTCAGTGCATAAGAGGATCCCTGGGCTGAAAGAAAGGTTACGTGACACCTCCTCAGAGGCTCACAATTCTCCTGTCGCACAGTCTCAGGGCTCTCCCTCCTCTCGCCCCCACCGCTCCCCAGCTCAAAACTCAGGGGAAGGGAAGGCAATCTTCCAACACGAGTCTCTCCTCTTCCCTCCTGTCCCATACAAATCTGAGGCAATTCTTAAGAAGTGGCTCTAGTTGACACACCAGTTAGCTGGAAGTGCTTTATTCTATAGCGATCTTAAACTGAAACTCCTCTTTACAAGGAGGTGCCGATCTCTTTTGCGGCACTGCTATTGAAAACTCTTCTCCCTCACTTCCTATGCATCCTTTGTAGCACTCTGATTCCACTTGAGAAGCCAACTCTCATCTTTACCAACCCCTCTGCTACTTCAGTTGCACAATGGTTGGCACAACACCACATACGTTGCGAGTATGAGTACAGAATACAAATACGTGTACAAACTGTATCTCGTTTTTATCATCTCTCATGCTTTGATACATGGCTTTTTAGGAATTAGGTGAAACACTTCAGTTGCTTTTTCAATTAATTCCTATTACTTAAAGAACTGCAGAACAATGGCGCTAATGCAAGTTAATTATCTTTTTAGAAGAACAGCCTTAATGAGATTTGACTGCCCTTCTTTTCAAAAGGCAAAGTTGTTTAGTGTGCTGCACAGCCTTCTTCAGCTATCGGGGGCCTTGCGGGTGATGCCTTTCTATCTCCATCTCCTACTTCTCAAACGCTGCTGGCAGCAGCTGAGAAATCTGCTCCTGGGACGCTTGTCCCCCATGTCCACCCAGCAGAACCAGCAGGAGCAGCGCTGCACCCACAGCTCCGACCAGGACACCGAGAGACGGGCCCTGGGCAGCAGCGGCATAGGAAAAGGCCATCGTTTTCCCTTCCCTTCCCCTCCTACAGAAACATCTCAGAAGCGCAAGATGTGCAGACAAATCTTACATCACTGGAAGCTTGTGAAAAATTTGAAATGTCAGTTGTCACAGTAAGGATTCAGGTTTTCTAGCAAGTACAGTAAGGCAAGTAGGAATGAAGGCACAACATTAAGGTGGGGAAAACAAACTAACCTACCTGCCCAGCACTTGAACTGGTAATTAAACAATACTTCAGTTTTCCTTTCAGAAGACTAATGAAATTTCATGATCACGTCTTTTTTAATAAAAGTTTACTGCTGATTAGGTTATATTTCATCCTTACTAAACTTGACATTATTTTCTTAGCATTAATAAAAAACATTCATCTATAATTTTTTATATCATATACCAATAATGCAGCACTGAATGCCCTTGCTTTCACGGGGTTAGATTTAATTCTAACAACTTCTATAGCATATCTTTATGCCTTAATGTTACCATGCTTCTAGTAATTTTCCTTTAACAATGTGCAACAGCAATGCCTTTCATGTGCCTCATTTAATTGATCACGTTCTAGCTGCTGGCAGAACAGACCACAGTTTGAAACACAACGATCAATTTAACACTTCCCCCACCCACCCTCAAAACCAGAAATAGAATATACAATAGTTTTTATATTTGCTTACATAATCATGTACTAACTGCATCTACACTATACAGACTTTGGGACAGAATGCAAGTAGCTAACGGAAATCCTCCAATGTGTTAATGAATCTGATAAAATCAGTACTGCATCAGTTAATAAAACAAGCTCATTCTCTTGTCAAGTTTTAATTGTACTATGAGACATCATGTTATACTAGTTGCAGAAAATCCAAAGATGAAGATCTTCTAATACACACCTCTATTATGAAAAGGCAAATGTGCAAAGACTTCATGCAGCTTCTTTCTCTGCAGCTCTCACTGCAAGATCAAGGTCCAGGTAAAAGCTTGAGAAATGACAGACACCAACAGTATGGTGTCCTTCAAGAAAGTAGGCCACTACCACCTACTGCTGAGTCAACATAACGATTTTAAAACTCTAAAGGCAATTAACATCCCTTAGAGGATACATCTTGGAACTGACAATTGACAACTGACATCTTAAATTGACAGTTCAACAGAAATGTGTCAAAATCACTGTTTTGCAATCCTTTCTGTTATGAACCATGTCACAGAATGAAAGATCTTCTCCTTGGAATACTTCCCTCAAACCTCAGTTTTCTGAAACTTGCTCTCAAAAATTTTTCTAACTGCAAGTGACTAGGAAAAGATGACCTTCCTGTAACTAAAAAGCAGTGTCAAAGAAAATACATGCAAAACATATTATTAGAAAATGATGTTGACACCAGTGCTGTTTAAGAATGAGCGTAAAATGAATTGATTACAGCTTAAGACCTCCTATATTAGATTGACCAAACATGTAACATTTTTTTTTAATAGACAACGTAAGGAGCAATGCCTATATAGGGTATATAAAAGAAGCTGAGGTATTTATTTTTTATTAAACCATAGAGTCATTAATAATATATTTCTTAATTTATTTGATATACTGAAGTAATACCCATAACAGCCTCTCAAATGTTCTCTAAATGTTCTGTTGCTGAATTGAAGATAACATTATGCAGGGATGGATTAATATATCAATGGACCACTGAAGTCTCTATCTCAGTAACTTTGTATATGAAAGTATTTGATCAGCAAGATAATAGTGAACAGATTATAAAAAACAATCTAACTCTTATAATTAGAAAATGTATTTAAAACGCATCTCAGTACATCTGTCATGTGAGATAAGCAGAAAACAGACAACAGTCACAAAATGGGTAGGACTTGAGTTCTACTCAGTCCCTACGGCATAATTTACAGACAGCGCTAAAATTACTTTCCAGCTACTACCATCCAGTCGATTTTCTCCCAGATGCGTATCGTAAGACTACAACCTCTCCCCCATGCATGCATGCACACCTGCACACACCAGTCATCTTTAAAGTACATGGAAAAAACATCTGAAAATTATGGGTTTGATTATAGACACAAACCACAGCTACATCTACTTGCTTAGCAAAATTTTTTAAGTTTCACCTTTATTCAGATAAACAAATGAAAAAATGGCAATAATTTTTTTACACTGGAAAAAAAAAATTTGTATTTTCAGCCCTTGCAACTAGCATGAAATAGTAAAGTAAAAATGATTACAATTTTGGCAAGTTAGGGGTGGGAAGAAAAGGAGCAATTAATTATTTGTATGCTGACTTTTAAGAGTTTTATCTGTGATAAATAAGCTTTTACAAAAAATCTTAAGTAGTTACTGTCACTGAGATTGAGATGATTCTGGTGATGGCAGAACAGCATAATTCTCAGTATGGATAAGGCTGCAAAATATGACTGTCTAGTATCAGTGCAGAAATGAGAAATTCATTAATAGAAACAGCAGCAATATTCAGGGGAGAAAGCTGACATACCAATTCATAACTACAGGGGCTACCTCAAGTTTTAGAGGAGGCAACAGCATATTTTCGATGAGTGAAACACTGCAATCTGGGTCGAGTCATCAAGCTACGTGTAAAAAAGTATAGCATCGTAACTTGTGGCTACCACTGTCTACTGAATACGTCCAGCCCTCAGGGCTTCCATACCACTTCCAGTTTTCTTGAGGAAGATCTTTAGAGCTTGACTCCAGTTACAACCCGTTTGTATGGGTTTGGGCTTCCTCAGGGTCCTTACACATTTGGCTGAAACTCCTTCCACCTGTGGTTAGTCTGTGCTGTCACTGGCCCCTCTCGTCCCAGTACGGAGATGACAGAGCCTGTCACCATCATCTATACAGTCCTCTCCTCCCCTCAAGCCCTAATGAAAGATTTCACTCCAATCACATGTACAGAGCAAAAACCTAAGGTATCCTAACTACAAGGAGAGAATATTCATCTCAATATTGGTTTCTTTTTCCCAATAGAGGTACAAAATACAATGGGGTTAAGTAAATGACATGGATTTTGCAAATCTCGTCCCTTTTGTTAAGCAGAATTACTATTAATGAATTCAAACACAAACAATTCAAAGCACAGCAGCTTACAAACTGTGGCTATTTTAGATATTTTCTTTCTACAAGGCTAAGCTCACCTTGATTTCACGTAACTGAAGTTGTTTTCTTTGGTTTTGACCCCGGTTTTCTGGAACATAAACAACTCCTACTGATTTGTCAATTTGTTAAACATCAATTCTTTTAACTACATTGCTTCCTTAATTTTTCCCTGCTACCAACAGCTTCTATCTTACTCTGGTAATTGTCTTTAAAATGTAAGTTGTTAATATCAAATTTAATAAATCTGCAGCAAAAGCAAAGAAAATGCCCAAAAACTAGTCCAGCCACCATAAGTGCAGTCATTTGATGTGTTTTGCTAATAATCATAAAAACATTTCTGTTTGTCTTAGTAAAGAAACTATTTAAATCAAATTGCTCTTAGAAGAAAAAAAAAAAAGTCAGGTTCAACACTACCTACCCCAAAGAGTGGGAGTGCCTGGGGCAATGAGGCACTAAGCCAGTTGCATTTCTGGCTCATAGACAAAATTCAATGAACGTGGTTAGATATGACATTGCTTAGCATGTCTACAGCAAGAAACATTTAGTCATACAAATTTCCTTCACATTAAGTATTTGAAGCCAAAATGGAAATTCAAAAGAGACAGTGAACTTTTTTGGTGTAACAACTTACTTCCAAAATACATATAACACAAAACACACAGAACACACAAAGAATAAAATTTCTGGTGTAAAAAAAAATCCCTAAGTATAATTAAAAAACAAAATAACAACACTCAAGATTTCCAGATGTTAGATTAGAATTAATTGGTATTTGGTTGGTTTTTTTCCTTAGAATTTTACTTCTCAGTATCTTTGAACTAAAACTTTTGTTACACATACAATGAACCATCCCTTCATGACCTGTGATATTTTAAGTTTACAAAACAGTAAAAAATCAGAAACAGAAACAGAATAGAATATAATTGCATTCTTCAAATCCAAATCTCAAAGGCACAAAATACTAATCACCAACTCTTTTCCTTACAACACTGAAATTACAGCGTTAAACTACGGTGAAGACTCACAAAAGCAATCTTGTGAATAGTGCACAGAAAATATGACAATCACTATCCCCAAATAGGCACAAGGTCTAATGATAGCTTACTACTAAAAAAAAAATAAATTTACATTCATCATATGTGTCCATATATTAATGGAGAAGTATTTAAGTCACGTGGAAACACACTGCACTTTATAGTTAGGATATTAATCAAGGGGAAAAAAAAGTGACTCCTTGCACTTGTATTTCTATTAGAGCTTTTTGAAGAAGTTAATTAAAAAAATATAAAACACATGCACAATATATTTGCATTATTTACATTGCATTGTTTTATTACAGATAAATGCAAACACACAGAAACTCCTACCTCTAAATAGAAATCTTCTAAAATTATTAAGTGTAAGATTTGAAAAAAGACCTGCAAAATTTCTTATTAGCGTTACCAAATATTATTCAGATTACCCTGTACTCATTAGTTTTCTCCTAGTGAGCTTCTGTCAGGTCATTTGATTAAAAACAATTTTGGAAGTATCCTGGGTTCTAATTTAGGTACAGGCAAGAATGCTCAAATTAATTTTTGATTACAAGTTTTCCTCTGTTCCCCAAAGGCTAAAAATGTATTAACATAACTATGTGATTTGAAATTGCTTTTTGAGACCTACGTTTTATCTGATGACATTTTTTCTCTCAGCATTAATCTAGTCTTCCTGTTAACAGTTGCTACGTATGGTGTATAACACAAAAGCCCTATGATGGATTGCAACAAAAGCCCTTTATTATAGTCTTGACTGAGACAGATAACTAATCCAGTGTTAATTTAAAATCAAAACCTTAGTACCAGAACTAAGGGTATATAGTTTCTGTGGTTTTAGCGTATCTATCATAACATTCTACCTTTGAAAAATTTCTATGATTTCTTTTGAAAATATATATTCTATATATTAACTGTTGTTACACAGTCCTTTACCGGTTCAGCGTAAGGCCTATTAAGTGCACGTCAGTTTTATAACTTACATTTTATAAAATTCACCAAATGCATGCAAAATGAATGTCAGCATACTTCTATTGCACAGATACAACCTGCTTTTGAATGGTCAGTAGTTCATGGCAGTAAATAACAAATATCTAAAGAAAAGGTACCTGAACTTCCCAGCTGCTAAGAAAAGTAACCTGGATGGGTACCGGGAAGACAAGGTGTTCCACCCTGGCTACAGCACTGAACTGCTAGTTGCCCCCTAGCTGTGCATCACCAACTTCCAGAACTCCCCATGCCGAGGGAGCCCTTGGGCTGCCGCACTATTAATCTCAGCCAACACCTCCCGCGCCGGGCTGCTTCCGAACAGGCTGGATCTCGCACAAGGCAATTAGAATTCAACACACGGTGCCCTGCCTTAACAACAGAGCTGTCCTTACAAAGGGAACACAGAAGCGCTCACCCCCAGTGGCCAAAGCCTGCCCTTTTTCCCCAGTCGCAAGCGGAGAACCCCCTGAAGGCAGAGTGATTAAGAAATAATTATTCCTTTGGTACCGAGCTACAACTGGTAAATATTAAATTATGAAGTGCCAAAAATGAAAGAAATGACTGGCTGTGCATGGGTGAGGAAAGGAAAGAAGGGGAATACAAGAGGCTGGGCCTTTCATCGTGTTGACCTTACTGCTGAATCCAAGAAGGAAACTGGATGCTAATGAAATAATAGGTAATGTTGGGAATCTACAGTAGTAAGACCAATGTAGAGAGGGCTGGGACTAAGAAAACTCATGCAATGCAGGAGCTACTTATGCAGTTCCTGTAGATTAATCCACGAGTGATACACACTATACTAGTACTCACTAAGCTAAATACCAGGTGTCAACAATGACTATCAGAAGCTTTTCATGCCCCAAAAACATTACTAGAGATTTGAAGAAGCGATGTTAGCACTGCAAGAGCCAAAGATAAGCCATGTATTTAAAAAACAAAAATTTCACTGCTCTTTATGCTGTGATCCCAAATACCTAAATGCATTTTATGCTATGATAGCAAACCCATGAAGGACAGATTATTGGTTTTGATTTTCTTTTTCACAGTTTTAGAAGAATTAAGATACACAAACTACCAAGTGGGATGTACAGATGTGTAGCAATCACTTTATTATTACTAGCTGAGCTTCTCTGTAGATGAATTTTTCCCCTCTGTGAACAATAAAATTCCTCAGAAGGGGATTTGCTGCAAAAAATGTGAATGTGCATAAACATTTTGCCCTATCTACTGCCATTTATGCTACTTAGCATGTTTGAACAGAAATGCTGTGGGGAAAAAGGTATTAACATTCACAGAGAAGTTGTTTACTTTTGAACAGAAATGTTATTAAATATTCAACAGTCCAAAAACACTGATGATTTATATTGTTGAAGGCTAGAAACTGATCATTTCATCCTTCACTCAGTATAATGTCAAAACTCCCCACTGAAGTGAATAAAAGATTCGTTAAGTAAAGACTGGAGGACTCAGATATGACTGTTTCCTACCCAGTGCACTGCTGTTTGGTACGAGAATTTTTCCAGTATTTTTCCCATTCAATTTTCATCATTTTAGGTAGGGAGTTTCCATTAATTTCATGGGTAAACTTCTACAACCAACTACATCTCAACCCAGCAAAATCTGCCAATTCTCCCTCCTGCCCTCTCAGTTTTGTTGCCCTATACTTTCAGATAACACATATTAGTTCTTATTTCTTGTTGTTTGTAACCTTCAGGTATTTATAGATGTCATACCCATTCTTTGCTAGCAATTCTACCAAGTTATACTTTTTTGTTCTTATTTAGGAGGAAAAGAATTATAAAGTGTCACTAATTCCAGTATTAGTCTTACTCAAGTATCATCTAATTTACCAGCATTTTTCTAGCAATGTGGTATCCGAAAGCAAGAACAGCATTCTGGATGCATTTGTGTTACATGTGGATACCTAAACAAGTCTAAATATCAGGATGGTGTTTAGCCAGCATTATGCATTTACAGCCCAGAAAGCAAACTGCATCCTGGGCTGCATCAAAAGCGTGGCCGGCAGGTCGAGGGAGGTGATTCTGCCCCTCTACTGTGCTCTCATGAGTACTGTAGTACTGTGTCCAGCTCTGGAGTCCCCAGCATAAGTGTTGTGGTTTGGGCTACCTCAAGCCAGGACATTAAGAAGGACATGCTCCAGCAATTGCGAGTCCAGAAGGGTGATGAAGATGATCTGAGGGCTAGAGCATCTCTCGTATGAGAACAGGCTGAGAGAGTTGGGGTTGTTCAGTCTGCAGAAGAGAAGACTGCAGAGAGACCTTATTGTGACCTTTCAATACGTAAAGGGAGGCCTATAAGAAGGAAGGAGACAGACTTTTTACCAGGGCTTGTAGTGAAAGGACAAGGGACAACTGTAACAGGTTGCCCAGAGACGTGGTAGGTAGATGCCCCATCCCTGGAAGTGCCCAAGGCCAGGCTGGATAGGGCTTTGAGCAGCCTGGTCTAGTGGGAGGTGTCCCTGACCATGATAGGGGGGGTGGAACTGGATGATCTTTAAGGTTCCTTCAAACCCAAACCATTCTAGGAATTCTTTCAGTTATAGCACTATTTGTTGCTATCACCTCCTATAAACTCGCACCTGCAAAAAGTCAATTTTGCAAGTTCGCTGGGGTTTTTTTTCCCCAATTTAGTTTGTATGTCCGCTGAAGGTTGAGGTCTGGGCTCCAGACTCTCAAACTCTTGGTCCTTTAAGTAGTTATTCTGAAGTTAAATGAGATTCTTTGCAGGACCCCATTTACAAGTTGCAACAGGAAGTTTTTTCTATTAGCCTGATTTATATGACTTCCAAAGAATAAATAATCTTTTACAGAAAACCAAAGAAACTGCTCATGCCCATATTTATTAACAAGAAATGTGACACTATTTGCCTTTCTGTTATAATTCTGATGAAAGATAAATAAGGCTGCATCCTTTGGCCTACAAAAGAATCAGTACTCATTTAGTGAATTTATGTAGCAAGTAGGAATTACCTGCATGAAAGTTTTAAAACTTGTTAGATATTAATAAATTATTTCTAATATTTCATAATTCCTGCAAGCTACAATTTAAACACCTTACAATATATCATTAGGAAAAACTTATTTTCCAGACAAAATTAGATTTCCTTGTAATTTCAAGAGCAACATTTATGATTGTGTATTTACATATATGTATTTCCCTAAATTTAAGTACTAGAATTAATTCTAGACACCATTTACTTTCACTGTCCATATCTGAATTTGAGAAATATTCTTGCCAGGAAAAGAATAAATATTGCAGAGAAATTTTTTTTTTTTTTTGTGAACACTGGAACTAATTAAAGCTAGTCCTCTCAAGCCTTTTGTGTCATGGTTGATGGTGAGCTTTAAGTAAAGCTGTTCCCATAATTAGGATAACTGCAAGATTCCTTTCCTCTCTGGTTTCCTGTATCTATTTACATGTAAACTAACACTGTCACCTTTCCATTGCCTATAATGTTTGCAAAGACATACATTTTCATAATATGTGCAGGAGTTTAACAATCTTCCAAATATCTGCTCACCTATGAAATTTGGCTCAAATCAGACACTAATTCAGAAAGTAGGAATCATAGACAAACAGACAAAGAATTCACCTCCTTTTCTTGACCCCAGGTTTGGAAACTTGATTTTTAAAATAATTGGTTTTGTGCTATGCTTCAAATAACAATTATTTAAAGCTACTAGCTTAAATAACTGGAGGCACAAACATGAAATAAGAACATTTTGAAATTCATTCATTCTTCTACTTTCCGATTTGTGCTTGAAAACACAAAATCCATGGGAATTAAAACTATGGTCACTAACTTGACATGCCACCTCAGTTTCAAGCAGAGACAACTATTAATATTAGGAAGCTTTGCAAAGGAACTTGTCAGGGGTCAGAAGACTATTTTCAGTTGTGCACTCTTCTTAAATCAGACTTGTTAATAAAGAGAAAGTAAAGGTACACCTATAAGGCTTACGGCAAGATTATTAAATCACTGTGACCAAAAAACCCTGCATGTTCATATTCATCAAGGAAAATAAGGTGTTCTCAGTCTTCAGGGAAAACATCCATGGCCCTCAGGACCATTACATGTGACAATCATAATATATTCTGCGATAAGGGAAACACTGAGTAAACATAGATCTCTGCTGGCTCCTTTGAGGGAGTCAAGGGACTACAGATGAGAAAAGGAAAAGAAGGTTAATCTGTTTATTCTCTAAAATACAGCAAAAAGATTAGCCCAGACAGCCAAGAAGAAGGGCAGACCTACTAAGGGAGTTAATAAAGTTGGCTCTTTCTCTCTTACAAATATTTAGCAAAAGGTAGTTAGTGATTGAACGGGGATGGAGAAATGAGATTACCTTTATCTGTCTCTACAGTGAGCTCTGAAAAGATAGCTTGGAATTGTCAGACTTTGAACTGGTACATATAATTATCAAGTAATAAAGATACCCATTTGCCTCAGAGGTAGGTAATGTAAGAACGAAGGAACTCAATAACTTCAGTAATTCCTTCTATATTTAAGATAGTTTAACTGTAGATATTCAGATAATTTAGGACACAGTACTGGAATAAAACTGTATAACATTATAATTATCAAATATTGGTGCTGTCATAAAAATGCTGGTTTCAAGCACAGAAAAAGGGAGGGAATGGGCATGGCTGGGAAGACAGCAACAGAGTCGCTTTAGCAGTCTCTGGGAGTAGCGCTGGAAAATCACCGTACCAACCTAAAAGTCTGCACTTCTACAGAATGCACAGAAATCACAGGTGCCTATAAAGAGCAATCCAGTCCATTTACATTATTACTTTTTTTTCTACCAAGGATGTAAAGAGCCAACAGGAAATCTAAAAGGCCTCCATGTACTTCAGATTAACTCTGTCTACCCTCTTTGAAGTATAGGCACCAAAGGATGGTTCTTGCCTCCTGACAACAGACTGCGTTTGGAGAACTCACTTGAGAAATGGAAAGACTGATTAAAGGATGGAAGCCAGATTAAGAGGAATGAATTCATGCCTCCCTTACTGCAGTAATCAAAAGCATTAAGCCACAGAACATTTCATGTGAAAGCACTTGAAACTGAGCAAGCAAGGAAGCCAAATGTTATCCAGAAATTGAGGTATTAGCTGCTCGTGGCAGAACTCAATTTCCACATCTTAATCCCAGAAAATATTTATGCATTTAAAAAAAATACATATTGTCATTGGATAAAACCATCTCCAGAATTATTGATTAGAAAATTAGATACGCATCCTTCCAGTTTAACGTCCTGGTTACTTGAAAAGCATTTTCCCTCTGTTGCCTAGCCCTTTCTCTCCTAGAAGGTGGAAGACACAGGTTGAAATAACCTAGCTTGAGTGCTGCACCCACATTTGTCAGTGCTCTAATATGACATAACCAGATGAATGCTCTATCAGTCACAGACAGTAATGAGCACTCTTATATGAGATGAGATCAGTCATAGATCTAATCCCCAGATCACCTTTTCAAGCTTCTCCTGGGAATGACAGAGAATTAGGAGGCTGTCCAGCTATCTAGACAATTTAAGTACCTCTAAGCACGTGCGGGTGACTCAAGTTAAATGTCTCAGCTAGGCAGGGAGGAGCTTAATGTAATTATTCACATAGTGCTAAGCAGTTTTGGAAAAGAAATAGATTTGACTATCTGAGATGTGTATCTTTTGAGTGGCTAAATTGCAATTTGTGTAGGATATGTCATCCTTAAATCACAACTCTAATCCTATGCAATGCAGGGTACAACAATGTATAATCCTATTCAGGAACTAATCAAACTCCATCTTAAATCTAGTTAAATCCTTGCCCCTGTTATTAAATTTAAGCACAATTCACTCCTTAGATGACAGGAGACAAGTGGCAATTCCATTCTAGATTTATGATTAATATTAGGTTTTTTCACATTCTAAAAGCATTCTTCATTGCCCGTTTTCCTTAGAAAATTCTATCTTTTCAACTGTACTTCTGTCCTTTACTATCATCCCAGTTTTACACAACTAAAATATATTATAATTAAATTTAAGATAATTAAAACCAGGCATGGCCTTTCTGACGGAAGGACAGTTTGTGTAGTCAAGGAAGTTCAGAATACCTTGATTATCACACAGACTTTAGTTCAAGTCAAGAGGTGTTCTTCAGATACTGATTCAGGTTATTTATTTAACTTACAGATGAAAAGACTGTCCAGGAGTAGTATGTTGATGAAACACCAGTCAGGAATCCACGTAATCTGGAGACATGCCTGAAAAGGAGTGGATGTGGAATTTAGCACAGGAATCAGCTCAGGGGTAGGATGCTATGCAGCACAGAATACCTAAGGACCTCATCAGTGTACAGGAAGGGGATGTAGGGAAACACCAGGAAGAATCCATTGTACAGATCACAGCATACAGAAGGTAAGCATAGGTGGAAACCAAGCCCAGAATGGTCCTGCTATTCTCCAGCGGTTTACTTAGAGGTTAGAAGAGACTTTTTATATATACACTAATATCCCAAATAGATTTGCAGGGAGCCTTTAACTAATAAAGAGAGAACAGCTATTCTTTTTATACCACCGAAAGGATACTTTATGCACAGGAACATAAGAGCCCAAACAGCACACAACGACAATGGCCAGATCACCGCAGACTAAAAGGTGTGTGCTGACAGACAGAGGATAGAGCATTAAGTGTCCTGAAAACCAAGAGACATGGGCCAATACCGCTGTTAAAGAGACAGTATCATCCTGTCTTGCACATTATCTTGAACCAGCAAACACAGGCATCCAGACCACTCTGATCCAAGATCTCTTTCTCTTTGGAAGGAGAAAATAATTGCAGTACATTCTTTTCTTGAGATGGGAAGGATTAATTAAATTTCTCTCCGGTTAGAAGAGTAGCTTCTTGTTATTTTAGTACTTTGTTAAAAAATAAAAAAACCCTGTAACAGAAAAGAGATGAAGGTAAGGCTAAGGGCTGCTAGGGAATCAGACTAGAATGATGTTGAATACTTCCTTTCAAGGCAAAACTGCTTCAGGCCTGATCCCAAAGAGGTGTCAGAAGGAAGAAATATGAGCTAAGAGGAAACATCTCCTAAGCAAAGATACCAGGTGGTATCTGAGGTGCAATGGACACCAAGCACAAAACTTGTCTGCTGCAATGGAATTGCTGTCTCCTCCAGTGAGGGTTACAAAGTCTTAATACGCCTTTGAAACCTAGGAAGTTGAAGAAAACATTCAGAAAAAATAATCTTGGAACCAGAGGAAAGACTCCAAAAAGGATGCCAAGGGTAGGCACTGAATCCTTAAAAAGAAAGTGAAAACAGCACCCAAATGAATGTTCTCCATACAAAACCAAACAAATAAAATCAAACCCCAAACCCAAACAAACGATAAAAATTACACCACAGAAGAGAATGCAACAAAAAGTAAAAAATAAGCAGGAACCCCCATAAGCTAGAGTTTACTGCCTACCAGTTATTCTGGCACTGTAGATAAGCATTTGAAACTCTGACCTGGCCAGACACGGTGTGTGCAAGCGCTTGACACTACCCTCAAGAGCGCTGCTGAAGATAGACACATCTTCAGGTTTGAGAACTTTGGCATATCCAGCGCCTGGTTTTGAAAGGAAAAGGTAAATGCCTATGCAAATATTACTTCATGTATTGTATCAGAGATGGGAGCATTCTATTGATCAATGCAAGGAGACTAATAAAGACAAAACGAGGAGTTTTCCTCCTCTTTATAACACAACTCCTACCTAAACTTAGAGACACTGGGGGGTGAGAGTATAAAGGCTAGCATCTCCAGGAAAGTTTCACAAACATTCACAGAAATTGGAAACATTGATAGTAAGCTACTGGGACTATTCATACAGCAAATTCAGACAGTCATCTATCTGTCAGTAAAAGCTAACAAAATGAAATCAATTAAAATAATATTCCTCTGTAGTAAATTGTTGATTTCAATGAGATAGCATAGAATAATTTTATACCACTAAAATTCTTAGCAACTAATTTGAAATAATCTAAAAAGAAGCTAAAAGATAAATTCCTATTTTTCCCAATAAATATAAGAAATACAAGCTCTAAACCAAACTAAAATCTTTGCCTTACCCTATGTACCACAATGACAGATGCAATGAAAAAACAACTGCTCAACTGCTTGGATTTTCTGCAAGATCTTCAATCAAAACCTTTATCAAAAGGACAGAAAATAACCAAGAAAGGAAGTAAAAAGCTTGCTCGAAAAAATACTACCTTTAGTGCAATCTGAAAGAAAATAATGCTGCTGACAGCAACAAGCTAAAGCAGCCACCAAGTGCCATTTGTATTACTCCCACTTCAACACCACAAAAGAAAAGAGAAATGGCTATGCACTTAATAGAGCAGATAAGATGTTCCTACTAATAGTCTGGAGGTACTTTGCAACAGTAATCAGGAGAGACTACTACACTGGTGACAAAACCAATACTGCTGTTTAGTCTGTAAACAAACACGTATTTTTGTATTTATATATGGACACAAGTCCCAAAGATAAGATCTAAAAGCATAGTTTAAAAAAAAAAACTTAACTTCCTTTGGCATATTATTATTTCTGCATATTTCTCAAAAACCTTGCCCATGTTATCTATGTTTTATAATCCATAACCTCAATTTAGTGGTGTCCCCAAAGGGCTAGACTCTCACGTGGGGAAAAAAACCCACTAGAATTCACACCTGAACTGATGACTAGAAAGATTAACGAAATTATCTACTCACTGCAGTGTACAGGTTGTAGAAATGCTCCTAATTTTTCTGCGCCACACCCGAATTTCTGCTTTGAACTACATTCATGCAAAAAGTGGAACAAACAAAACCCCTCAAATTATGGAATATGTTACACATGCTAATTTTCCCGGAAAAAACCCCATATGTAAACAGTTATAAATAATCCTCTTGTGGTTATGCAACACCTGTATTTTCTTTTCCAATTTAAGTCCCTGGCTACAACTGAAGACTAGTACCAGCTTAGATAATTATACATTTAACTCACATGGCAACTCCTACATGCTTGGATTTAGTCTACTAGTACTGAGATGATCCTTGCCACGTACACGTAGGTACTTAACTAAGGTTAAATTCATATGACAACTCCTACATGCTTGGAGTTATTCTTCTGTTAGTGTTGAGATGATCCGTTCCCAATGTACATGAGTCAGGGGGACGGAGGATCATAGTAACTGCAGTATTAAAGCGACAAGAAGTAAGATGTTTCAAAATTTATATCATAATCATACACAGAACACACTTTCCTCCAGAGAACTAACCAGAAAGAGCCAACTAAAAGGAACACAGGAAGAAACCCCCTCTGTTTTGATGTTAAGCTACATCATAACATAAGGCCAAAGCTGCTTCTTCCAATTCCCAGTTTTTATCAGGCACCACTACAGGGAGAATATTTTACTAATCTAAGAAGAACGTAAGGAAAAAAAACCCAAAAAGCAACATTATAGAAGACTTTACAGTAACACAATTAAATTATCATTATGTAAATATCTAAACAACCTTATCCATAAATAAAAAGGCTGAAAGGGATTGTCCAGCACTTGTAGTCATACCATCATTCGTAATGAAGGCTAATAGTTTACCAAGCTATAGTTATTCCCCATAAAAGAATTGTTCTCTACTGTTGCTGTAACTAAACAATGTTACTACTTATTGAAGAAAGAGAAGCATCTTGTCACATAGTTAGAGAAAACAATCGAATGATTATACAACACTTAGAGCAAAACTGTTAACTTTGAGACCAAGGATAAGAGGAGGATGTTCTTGTTCTTTGTAGACCCAGTCAAGACAACAGCACAGTAACAACTAAATTGAAATAAAAAATCTTTAGGAAGGAACAGGCCTTTCTCACTACAGAATTTTATAATTTCACTTTGAAGGTACTTGGCTGAGAATGTTTCATTTGAAATCACTGCCATATTTTTTTTAGTGATTTTTAATACCTGATACTGAATGAGCAGAATGTGGGGAAAATAAGTTTCCACAACTCTCAAAGTCTGCATGAGACTGATATATTTTATGTCTTCAGGAGGCTCCTGCGTGTCACTTCCAACTTGCTTAAAGGTCACCTGTTCCTTCTAAACATAACTGTAGATGGGAACACCAGTTTTTAAAATCCCCCTTCAGCTTCTGGTCATTATTGCTGAAAGAGTACTGAAAACATGATACTGGGCACTCCTGGATGCAAGGCGAGTGCTAAGAGCACATAGCCTGGTGAGATGGGTCCACACAGTGAGTTTCTTGGAGTCTCTGGGTAAAGAGCACTTTCTTGCCATCTCCACTTCAGGAAGCTCTGACATCTCCTGCAAGATAAAGACACTCCCCTGCAAAAAGCATGAGGAGCTCTGCCAGGGCTTCCCAAAGGAGACTCCTCTAGGGACAGCTGGCCTAATTTTATGCTGATTTGAGTCACTTTGGAGAGTCCTCAACTCGATGGTTATGCTCAAACTAGCCATGTTCAGAAAAACATCTTTCCTATCTCCATTTGCTTCCTAACCCCTCTATGCTTTCCAGTGGTGAGGAAGGTAGCAAAGGCACCGTCTGCCAAAGTGGTCCTCTCTTCAGCCAGTCACCCTGCAGAGGTCACGAGGGAAGATCTGTCTCTGTGTTGGACCCATCAAGGTACTCAGGAGACTGAAGGCCGCAGCAATCCACAACAAGCAAATCCCAAGTGCTCCTGTGGGAGTTTTAAAAGACTAAGAATTATAAAGCTGAGTACAAGAGCAGGGAAAGCTTCAGGTCATCTACAGTCCATTCTTCCATTCTAAGGAAGGATCAATTATATGCAAGTTATTGCTAGCAAATGATGGGTTAACCTGTCCTTAAAAACATCCCCAGATGTCTCAGAAAGTCTGCCAAACTCCCAAAGAAAGTTGTTGCAATCTTCACAAAACCCACAGGTCACCTTGCATACTTGAAAACAAGTATCTTTCATTATACCTGCGAATAAATCCTGTTGGTCCCAAATAAAAATATTGGGCAAACACAGAAGAAAAGAAGCAAGTGTAGGGGAAGAGTTCTCACAGCAAAAATAGCTTATCTAGGGAAACAATCTAATCCCCAGAAAACTGTACCTTGGTTTTCTGCCTGTCTCAAAGCTTCAACCTCACAAACTCTAGCAAATTCAGCTTAGCTTAAGTCTGCTGATGGACTGAACTGAGAAAGCTGAAGCGCAGACAAATATTCTCCCACCCTTGCAAAGTGGCATCAGATAGATGGGACAGACAGCAGAGAGCAGCACCTTTATCATCCACAACAAATTCTAACAGAATTCATTTGTCAGGAGTCTCAGTCATGTATGTCAGGAGCATAAATGCTAGTCATTCTAGGACTTGTACTGACTCCAGGTAACTGCCAAAACAATACCAAATCTACAGTCCTTTATCCTTTTCTCACATAAGGAAGACCGTTTGTATCAAAATATTACAATTTAACTTAACATTTAAAAAAAAAAAGTCTCAGATACACTGAAGTCCAAGCTAAATATGACAGAATTTGAATAGTTCTGCTGCTGACCCAAAGCAAACTCGTTTCTCAGTTAGATCACTGGATGACTCATGGAATAGATAAATGGTCCCTGAATCTCTGAGTCTTCTACCTCTCAGCTGAAATCCAGGCTAGACTGGGAGCGGATAGCAATAACTACTATGCAATTCTTTTCAGCGACCTGTGCAGAAACAGACAATTAACCAAGTGCACAGATGATAAAACTCCATAACTCCAACAACTTTATCCACAACTGCTTATACCAGAGCAGCTACACAAGGGTGAAACAGCCCAGTGAAAGCAACGGAATTCAGGTTTTAGACAGAGACTAAGGACATCATTCAGAAACGCAGTTACGCTGAGTCTCTTCTATGTTGGTGCAACAACTTTAGGGCAGTGAGGATGACTACTTATAAAAAACATGCTTGCCTTCAGCAACTACTATACCTCTTAAGCACCTCTTATATGGAACCTTAGCCAGGAAAAGAAAACCTGCCTGAAAAGAAAGGCAACCGGATGAATAAAGTGAGCCTGTCTTTTTATGGTGAGGATTTCTGAGCTTTTATCACAAGCTCTGTTTATGAGATCGCGTCTTACATTCCAGGTTCCAGCATTAGTCCACTGCCCTCTGTTACCAGCATTCAGAGTACAATCAGATGCGCTCTGATTTATCACTTTAAAGGTGAATGTTTTTAAAACACCACTGTAAAGAACTGCACATAATCATCGTAATCCATACCAAGACGCATTTTTATTCACCTCTGTAAACTGAAATGCTGAGAGAAAGAGACTATTGTCAAGCATAATTATGCACTGCGTGGTGCCCTGTGAAGTTGGAATGTGCTTGTTTCTGACTGAACACGCTAACACTATCTGGCACTGCTGTCCCGGCAGCAAGGTCCCAGCTTCTCCTCCTGACATTATAATGAACAACCCTATCACTCAGCTGCTCTCCTGCCATTACTGCAACAGCATCATTAACGGCAGAGTTTGGACAAGTCTGTAATAACCCTTGAAACCCATACAGAGAAGAAATATTCCTAATGACTTCCAAATAAAGAACCTCATGAGAGAGGGCAGAAACTAAGCAGAAGTGTATTAGATTGCCAACACACTTCTAGATTCTCTCTCCAAGGAAAGGCCCTGAGAGTTCTTACGATTTTAAGGGGGCGAATTAAAGGTGATAAAAATAGTCAAAGTATTTTTCATTGATTAATTAAAATAATTCAAATTAGAGAAATTAGTACATCCACAAAAAATCTAAATATTGCATCTACTAAATTATTTAAAAAATAAACATATGCACTACCTGGGAGGCAAATTTCAAGAGTTACAAATATTGTACACACACAAAAAAAGTAATTTGTTAACTTCAACGGGTAACGCTACTGGATTCTTCACTTACATTTTCCTGTTGAAAAAGCAAAGAATAGGCAAGTTTCATAGACTCACAGAATCATAGAATGTGTTGGGCTGGAAAGGACTGTTAAAGGTCATCTAGTCCAACCCCCCTGCAGTGAGCAGGGACATCTTCAACTAGATCAGGTTGCTCAGAGCCTCATCCAGCCTGGCCTTGAATGTCTCCAGGGATGGGGCCTCCATCACCTCTCTGGGCAACCTGTGCCAGTGTCTCACCACCCTCATTGTAAAGAGCTTCCTCCTAATGTCTAATCTAAACCTACCCTGCTCCAGTTTAAAGACACAGTAAAACTAAGAGCAAGTGTTACAGCTGTATAAACGTTCTGAGAAATTCAAGCTAAAGTCATTACCAGAAAGTATATAAACTAAACATTATATTCAGTATTTGATATGTTTTAAATCATCATCTTTGGCTGGGCACATATTACATTTGCCACATTTCTGCATTAAAGAAAGCATTTCACTTTCTTAGTATTAAAACAGACTGTTTCGAGATGCTACATAAATTAAGCATGAAGTAACCGCTTGCTCCTATGTGCTACAGAAGATTTCCTCATGCATTAATGGAACATATATATAAAATAAGACAATTAGGAAGTCTTGAAACAGTTTGTTACATATTTTAGCATTTTATTTGCTGCATTCATAATTCTGTTTTTAATTCCTTCTGACAGTACAGAAATATAAAGAAAATGGAAGGACTTCATTTGCTTCAGCTGCTGAATTTCAAACAAAGAATTTGGAGGGTGGAGAGGGCAACACAGTACTTACACTATTCACATTATTTAAACTGCAAGCTTCCTGGAGCTTGTTCACTGAAATGAGGATGGTTAATCTTAAGTATTCAGTAAATTCCACGGATCAGCTGGAAAGTCTTCTGAGGCACGGATTAAAGAACTTTAACCAGGCATCTCTAGTTCATGCATGGGGTAACTGCTTCAAAACACCATGTACTAAATCCGTATAGGTAGAGAACACTCTCTACAAATCCTACTAGGATAATTCTAAATTTTTCAGGGTGTTAAATTTAGATAAAATTAATCCCCAAAAGGCCAAATGGTTTGCATGGGTTCTCCTAGGAGAACACACAGAAAAAAAAACAAAGGGCAAAGAAGTGATCATGAAACCTGCAAAAGTTCTCTTTTAGTGTTTATTACTATTTTTACTGCGGTATCATGTTGAGACTCTTATTTAGTGCTAGATGCTGAATAAATACATTACTCCTGCCCTGAAGATCTTACTTTATTTTAGAGGTTAAATCCCATATAACTGTGGAATCCTGACCTACTGGTACCAGAGTCACCTAATACTAGAGATCAGAAGGAGGAAATGCTGATTATGTGACTTAATTAGAAAAAAAAAAAAGCACAACTAAGAGAAAATGCCATTTCCTTTTCTGAACAAACCAAGTTGTTTTCCCCTTAAAATGAGAGGGATATACATGTAACACAAATATGTTCTGTCAAGGATAGAATTCTAATGTTACTATTCTGGCTGATCTGTTCAGCTATTTGTTCCATTTTATTATTCCAGAAGAGCTGGAAAAAGCACACATTTGCATATTTCTACATCACCAGCTTTTCTGCATTAACAGCATGTACTATACAGCTCATACATTTAGCACACAGCACTTAAGACATTTAATTTTGTTCTTCTCTGTGCCACCTCTTTTGTAACTTTCATTTTATATACAATTACATTTTAAATGCTTAATTTTATCAAATTATTAATGCTCATGTCCCAATATTTATGGAATGCATTAATAATGCAGAATACATTATTTATACTTTCAGCATTAGAACAGGAATTGAAAATTCAAAGGACCATTTTAGATCAATTTCTTGTCCTAAATAAAAACATTAATATACCACGCATAGTGGAAACTTTGTGAAAGGAAGTCCGGGGACACAAAATACACAGTAAACTGTGCTAGGTGTACAACAGAACTATGCACTAAAAAGAGTTTAAAATCAAATAAAAGTAACAAATTACCATTTCAGTGACTAGCAGACAAGCTGCATGGATTGAAGTTTCAGATAGAAATACAAAGTTTTGCTGCATAATGCTACCTGCCCACCTATGATAGTGACACCAACTGCAACAGAGGCATCACCTGCTAACAGACATCAGAGAAGTAACAAAGACAGAGCATTCAACTGTATTAGACATTATGTAGATGGAACAAACATCATAAATATGACATTATTTAGATCCCACTGTTTTTTCAGAACAGAAGTTGTTTCGTGGTTAGCATTACAAAACAGGAACCACCACCTATGAGATGCTTGCACTGAGGAATGCATAGCACCCATCCAAGACCTCACAGTGAAAGTGCCACAAAGCAGTGACTATAATGTACTTAAGGTCAGTACCACTGCATGAGCAACAAAGGCCAAGTAAAATCACCACAGCTGTGGTAATCTTCAGAAGGTGGAAGCATATAAAAATGAAGATGACTGCTAAAAAAAGCCAGAAGGGGCTCCTAAAACAACTGAATTCTTACAGGCAAGAGTAGAGACTACTGAAGGGTATCGTGTCAGAGCACACGCCTTACTAAAGTAAATGCTGTTACTGGGTAAAGTGTAATCAACTGACTGAACAACTGTGTCAGTAAGTCACTAAGCAGAGGTTCGGTTTAAAATGAAAGTAGCTGTGGAAGAAGCTATGGTACAAACACGCAAATTAACATACTGGCTAGGCTCCATGGTATTCACCCAAGGGTTCTAATGAAATACAGGATGACGTAGCCAAAAGACGACAATTTCTTCGGTACCTAAACACTGGAGCTGATAAATGCAATGCCAAGCTTGAGAAACAAAAATGTTCTGGGGAACACATTTGTGTAAGCCTGAGATTTTATAGTACAAGGTATAATAAAAGACAGAATGAGCGAACATCTCAATAAATACAATCCGTCAGTGAAGAGCAAATATAGCTTCTGTAAAGGCAAACCTGGAGAAGTTCTCTGCTGAGGTTACAATCTCGTGCACAAGGGTGATCCAGCTCACACAGCCCACTCACTTTTTCAAAAAGACTTTAAACAAAATTCCCTACTAAACATTTTTAAGGAAACTAAGCTGTCAAGACATAAAAGCAAAGGTTGTGGTATGGAAAAATAACCAATTAAAATAAGAGGAACCAGAAGACAGGAGTTCAGACTCAGCTCTCACAATGGAGGGAAGTCACTTGCGGAAGGGGCTGTACTGGGCACTGTCCTGTTTAAGACAAGTATAAGTAACATGGCAAGGGAGAAGAAGGGGATACATCATCAAGGCGAGAAAACCTACTGATGGTACATGCTTATTCAACATAGTAAGGATGAGTGCCCTAAAGAACAGCAAAAACACCTTATCAGTCTGAGTGATCAGATAATAAAATGGCTGGTGAAATTCAATTTAGATTCACGTAAAACGATACATGTATGGAAAACTAATCCTGGCTTCATATATAAAACAAGAGGCTCTGAGTAGACCAGCAACATTAAGGAGCAGAAGAGTGGGGTTATGCTAGCTAATTCAATGAAAACAGCAGCTCAGCGCTTGGCCATAGTAAAAAAGCAAACTAGGAAATTTAAGAAGCATTATGAAAGTTATGAAGTACTACGAGAGGAAAAGAGTATATAATAGGAAAAGGTCATTCTACATAATTCTATGAACTTCTGTTTGTTCCATACTTTAAATTTTGCATGAAGGTTTTGCCTGTTCCTCTCAATAGAGGACACAGTAGAAGCGGAAAGAGTTTTCAGAGGGCAAGAACAACCCAGGGCATGAATTGCTCTCATACAAGGAATGCTCAAATAGCCTGGGACTCTTCTGTTTGCAAAGCACCTCTGATAGAAATCTACAAAATCTTCAGAGGCAGAAATCTACAAAATCTTCACAGAGGTTAAGCATTCATGGTTTCTTCCAATAAAACAAACAAACGGACATCACAAAGGTAGGAGGAGCCAGGTTCAAAGCAAACATGTGGTAAGACTTCAAACTACGAGCAGCAGCCCCCTGGACTCTGTGCTAAACACAAGAAGCTCACTTGATGAGGTCAAGGAAAAACCAGAAAAGCGCTTATAAGACAGAATTACTGCAGGTACCTAAACAGACTAATCCCCAAAAGTCCACAAACCCTTCAAGCTGAAAATGCTCAGAAGCTGAAAGAATAATAGGAAGTACCATATGGGCTAATCCTATTCTTACCCTTCTTTAGGCATCTGCTGGTGGCTACTGTTGGAACGAGAATTTGAAGCAAGGTAGTTTGGTGTAGAATTCATTACTTGGTTTGCTATTTGAGTGCAAGATTTACTGAAAACTAACAACAGACAATTCACAGTATAAAGGCTGAGATAAGGGGGTACAATCATATCTATTAACCTTACATAAATTTAAGTATTTAAGAGATGAGCACTCAAATTGCATTTTGCTGCCCTCGAACTCACGTTCATGTGGAAGTTCCTATCTTCAGAAGCCCAAACCCTTCTTGCAACGTAGTTGCTGGACCTATTAAAGCTAGATAAGATTACTAGTACAGTAACTAGTTTATCTAGAATCATTTATTTGAAATAATCTTACCTCTGTATTGTAGGCATTTTCCTTTTCTTACTTCCTTTTTAAAAAATGATGTACATTAATTCTCATCTTTTATCAATGGAATTATAATTTCTAACTACTTTATGTATATTACCGTAGCACATTCATTTGTCATCTTACGGTTGTATTTTTCTGCTCTTTATTTTTTCATTGGATCTTACCATTAATTACAACATGACATAAAATCCTGTTATCTGCTATGAAAGCCCAGTCCACTTGAGACAAGTGCCTTGAATGTTTATATTTTCAAAGTTAATATCCAGTGGTCAACAAAGGAGAAAAGCCTGCGGTCTTGGTTGGTTGGTTAGTTGTTGGGGGTTTTTTTAAAAAAAAAAAAAAAAAAAAAAAAGATGCTGAGGGCTAAACCATTATACAGGTACTGAAAACCTTGACATACCATTTCGCAGAAGGCAACATTTTAACCAGAACTTAAAATTCCTTCAGGTTATACACAGAAAGTCAACTTACTTTAGAGTAAACCTCTCATATGGAAGAATTTATAGAATATGGGTGATGTTCATCAACTCCTTCTGTTACTACAGTGCTTTGGAGCCTCAGCTGTAGACCAGGGCTCTATTGTGCTGCTCTGTGTTGCTCAAACAGCAGCGCACAGCCACACTTAGGTAAGAAAGTCCAACATGGGACCAATCCTGTCATACTATTTTTCTTTAACTGAGTTCCATTTGATATCTACTGCAAGGCTAGAAAAGATGAAACTTTAGGTGAAAGTTATTTCAGAACCATAAAACTGTGTGGTTAAATACTCCTTCCAATTTCCAACCTAAATGTAGTCATGCCCCATCTTATAGACATTTTTTCTCTTGCCAGAATCATCTTTTATCTTCAGACACTCTTCTTCCTTCAGCGTTTACCCTCTGGTGTACTTATATGAGGTGAGGTCACAACTCCTTTAAACTTTAGCTTTGTACATCAAATAAACCCCTCTTCTAGACCTTAGCTCCATATATTACAATTATAATGTATCATTCCTGACTACAAAATTTGACGTTAGATCTTCTGAGAGCTTTGTAAAATGGCACTATTTCTAGCTATTTCAGAAATACTTATCAAATACTGCCCAATTTCAAACGTGCCTTTTACAGAATTCAGATTCACTTTTGCTTGGCAATTACTATCTGGGTCAGCTAGTGCTTCTCAGGTTTCCTCATGCATTCTTCTACTGATAAATGTAAAAATGCTTTTTTTTTTTGACATTTGCACTTTCTATTGTATCTCACCCTAATCAATTCAGTCTTCAGAATTATTCAATCTTTCATATATAGTATCATGATCTTTCATGATTTAATTCCACTGCCTCATCTACAGATTTCATCAGAATCTTCCCACTTTCTGTGTACTGATTTAGACTGGTATCTCCAAGTGACTTGTAACAGGAGACAGGAAAATAAGAGACAAAAGACCACAGACAGAGATACTGGCATTAGTATCGCTTCTGCCTGTTTAGGTAGGTATCTGGCAACAAATTATAAGGAGGGTATTGATGGACTATAGTGAAGTATTTTTACAGCTATTAAATAGTGAACACCATTAACATGAGCATGACAAGCAGCACAGTTATGTATGACTATGCATGCAAATTTCACCTGGTAATTTTTCTTTACATACACACTGTACATTGTGTAATATACAGTACACTGAAAAACTTTTGAATTTTTTTTTCATTGCTTGTGTTTCTTTCCCATTAAAGATACATTCATTAAGAATCAAAGATAAGGCTGCTACCAGAATGTTTTAAATGAACTTTTTATATAACTGAAAAATGGAATCTTCTATTCTTGGTGTACAGAACTACCAAAAATAACAACTGTGCCTTAAGTAATCTCACTGATTTAACTGTACTGGTTTAAACTGCTCTCGTTAAAGTGCATCCAAGAGTCAGATCCAAAATGAAACTCAGCATTAAAGGCCAAAGCATAAGAAATTAGGTGGCTGGCTCTAGGGATGGAATTCACAGGCTCATTAAGCACCTTCATTGTCTATACACTGTATGTACAGCCTTAGGTATAGCAAAATAGTATTCACAATACTCAGTATCCTGAGTAGAGGAAATACCTACAACAACTGAAATGGTGTGTGCAAGAAAAGGGTGTTTCTGAAACTTCACCTCTTTTATGGATTTAGATACCTAAGCTACACTTGAAGTAAGCACCTCAAATTATGCTAAACGTTCCTGCGTGTAGTTTTCTCAACCGTATTATCTGTATCCAGACAACTGGATTACTTGATGTTATTGCCCAATTCTCACATAACAGCCTAAGCACTAAGGGGAAACACTGATTCACTAAGTAGAAACTCCCCATCTATTCAGATCTGTCCTCCTCACTTTCTAGGAGAATACCTTAATCACCAGGATACAGGCATTCATACCCTATGTTTCTGAAATCTGGCAAAGGAAAAAGAGCTGTGGTTTGGGCTTAACTGCCTACTGTCTATGTGCATCAAATGTGCTCAGCTCATTCCTCCTGATACACATTCCTGGAAGAATGCAGTAGTATGAATCTCCACCCATGGTTTCTAAAGAGCCTTTGCTGGAAGTTAGACACCTAAGCGTGCTGATGGCTGCACCTCCAGGCAGGGGCTCAGCACACTCTCCAAAGATTATCAAAGTTTTTCCTAGAAACTTTACATATTGGTGATAGTTAATTTGTTCTTTCAGATTTTACAGTTAGTCAGATCAGTCTCTTGACCTTGGAAATCAATCCCACGCAAACTCAAAACTGGGAAGGTATTTCAGAGGAGAATGGCTGTATACATGCTTTCCCTGCTCTTATACCTTGCCAGTGCCATAGACAGAGTATAAGATTTGTTTCCTCCATTTTGACTTGGCCCTGCAAGCTCTTCAGCTCTTAAACAGCACTTCACACATCTGTTGTGTTTCTGGAAATTTGCCCTTTTGTTCTGTGAATTTAATTAAGTTGGATATTTTACGTGTATTTTTCCCAACATCAGTAATTTTTTTCCCCCAACATTTCTGTTACTCTACATTAACAACCTCAGAATTAATGCTTTGTCTGGAAAGATGGTATTTTCTAGTTCAGGAAACATTTCAAGTCTAAAACATAAATCTATTTATCACATCAAAAACTAGCTATCATTTGCCATGATAATTAAACACATGTGTAATGCATTGATGATAGGAAATGTCAATAATAATTAATCTAGCAACATGCTTTCTTTAATACTCTTTTAACATACGATAAACATACGCATTTTTATATACCTGTGTTCAATCAAACACAGCCTCTACAATTTTAAAGTGCCATTTATTTTTAATATACTACTTCTCCAATTCCCCCTGCCACAGTGGATTATCCCACCATAAAGCCTATCTCAACAAAATCGTATTATTTCAAGGCTTCTGACAGTTTCTGTGGCTACTTCTACCTTGATTAAGGTTGTACATGTATTATATGTACAGTTGCATAGACAAAGATTTCTTCCAGCCCTCTTCCTCCTCATGAAAAGAAATACACGGAGCTTAATATCAACAGGCAAAAGCCACTTTACACCACAAAGGAATTTTTAATGCTTATAAAAATAAATTACTGCAGGATAATAAAAGTTGTTCCATTACAACTGTAGGGCGTTCTGCAACATAGAAGCAAGCATACGCATGCAAGTGTACACGCACAACACAAGCAAACCCAGCTGAAGGACAGATTTCTTGTCACAACTTGGTAATATTCTTGTGAATTGAAGCCCTTAATATACAAGATAGCATTGTGAGTCTTGCTGGTCAATTTTTTGCCACCTATGCTTATCCAAAATTCTAGAGCTTTATGCGCTAACCAACCAAACCACAAATTACTCTTCACTTTACTTCCCAAAGTGCACTTCTGTTAAGTGGTTAGAAGGTTTTCTACAGGTGAGTGCCAATGCACTTTATGTACTCTTAGGAAGCAAAAACGGCTTCTATCATTCACTTTTATCACTCCATCTATTAACACCATTGTTTGGTGGTAGTGGTAGATTTGAAACAAACAAACAAAACAGTAAGCAAGTGTAGATTAAAGCACAGAGAAAACAGTTCAGATTTGTGACTTGTGCAAGCATACCCTGAGAAAATAAATCTGGCTTAATCCTCTTGCCTGAAAAAATCTGAAAATTCTTCTCAAGCACTTTAAAAATGCAGTTTCTCTTTAATAAGCATTAGCAGTGAAAGCAGCACTATGGAATGAACTTGTCAACCAATCTGTCTTAAATATTAATTGTGTATGTACTAGTTTAATGAAAAAGGAATAGATATCCATATCTGATAAACTGTTTCTATGGACAGAGTGAACATTTAGGAAGCAGTGCTACTCTTTCCACAAATGTTCTCAGAGCCCTCTGTGAAACAACTTTCCCAATAGTTCTGGTAAACAAACGCCAGCTGACTCTGAGGAGGAAAGAAAGGGAAAATTATGAAGCTCATCTTCCCTAGAAGGGAGATCCAAGGGATACAGTTCGCAAAAGAACTGATAGTTAATTAAAGACTAAGAAAGCAGCATTTGATCGGATCTGTAAACAACTGAGAACACATGGCTAATACAAAAGGGGAATTTTTCTTTACTTCAGACAAATTCAGAATCCTAAATCAAACCATTCCAACAACCCTGGGCAACGTATGTATTTGTAAAGAGTTTTACAGAAATTATGGACTCGGGCATATACTTCATCAGAAGTATATGCC
>VXBO01007733.1:341859-381863 GCA_013400135.1 Rhinoptilus africanus | reverse complement strand
TCCCCGAGTCCATAATTTCTGTTTAATACCATAATTTCTATTTACTAATACCAAAAATAGAATACATGGTGAACTAATGATGATAATGGTTTTGGGGTTTTTTTCAAACCCAAAAAACATATGTTAGTCTTGATTGTGCAGGGTGCTCTTCAATTTGCCTCCAGTGGCAGGAGTCTTTTCAAGAACAAGGGCTCTCAATTAATGGCACACGTACCTCTTACAGTACCTTCAGTTCTTGAGAGCTCTATACAGTCCAACACAGACCTGGAGTTTTAGATCATAGTTTACACTGCCAGTGATGTACTCAACATTAAAAAAAAGGCAAAACAAAACCAAAAAAAAACAACAACAAAAACCCAAACCATCTTGGTAAACAGTAGCTTAAAATGTGGATTCTGAAAACTGATACAGAAAGATCAGTCACCCTACTCTAATTAGTTCGTTATAGACAGATGAACTAACAGAAGAAAGATCTATGTTTAATTTTTCTTCTTCCATGTAGATCACAATATATCTAATTACAAAAGGCCATTTAATTCTTTCCTTGGATGATGTTACCAAGATAAAACACCATTACAAGCTAACCCTAAAGAATCGAGTTGTATTTACGTAATCTTAAAAGCAAACAAAGATTATAATTTGTGAAGAGAAGGGAACACTACTGTTACTAAACCTTCCTAAAATTAAAAGGCTTGGGAAAAGCAACATTTCCTTCTCTTTGAAAGTTATTCACATCAGTAGAAGGAACCAGCACCAATGCCACCCCCCAATTACTCTCTTGTTAATGATATGCATGCTTACCTACCATTTTTCTAAGACACTAGTATTTACTGCCATAACTTGGAGGGCAGGCTCAGATTATTTCATAGCCTAGATGCCAATTCTGCTAAACGCTTGCCATAGGACATACCATGCAAAGAATAAAAGAGGTGAAGGTTGTATGTGCTTTTTGAAGTCTTTATGTAATGCGGTTACTCAGTGTTGCAATACAGAGCCCAAACTTCCAGGAGAAGGTTATCAGCTCAATCCTATTAAGATAAAGTCATGATGGACATCATCACGCAACAAAAATGTATAATGTACTATTTTTTAAAACCCACTCTATGAAATAAGATACATTTACCATTTCACATAAAAATGTAAGATACGTATTGCAGAGAATAAATGCTGAAGTTTGCTTTTGGCATCTTTGTAGATGATTACCTACCTTTTTCTTCCTGCTTTCCTTTTAGCAAAGGAGAGCTGACGACTTCAGATAGCTAACTCAGGTATTATTTAAATATAAAAGAAAAAGAATGCACAAGATCCCACCTGTTATATCAAAGTAAAAACTCATGCTCTTACTGCAATGTCTGAAAAGAAGCCTCTCAATTAGAAATAAGAGATCACAGAATCCCTTGTCCCAAAAGCCTATGGAAATTCCAATCCTACGAACGGATCTAAAAAGAATGCTCTTGTAGTTCTGTTCAGTGAAAATAATTTGTAGGAATGAGACCAGAAGTCAAACAGATATAAACTTATTAAAGACACAAGGAAGTAAAAAAGAATTAATACTGTGGTCAAGACAGACACAGTCCTTATTTTGTACATAAAAGGCATTAATGACAATGGGTTTTGTTTTGGTTAAAACCAGTCCTTTCTATCTTTTCTGTAGAAATTAAGGGAAAGGCTGTTCAGTTCTAATAGAATTACCCTAGAAAAACTAGGGGTTAAGAATACAATCCCGTAATTGTGAAGTCTATCAATATTGTGACCATTTTAATGATCACTTGAATACACAGTGATAGGACCTAGCCAAAATCATGTAACAGCCAGAACATAAAGTTACATCACATGTTCTGTCTGAAATCTGGTGGGGTTCCGTTTATGGCCTTGGTTTTGTTTTTGGTTTGGGTTTTTTTTTCCCCCCTCACTAAAATGCTGTATGTTTGGGGTGGGTGGGGAGGTGCTTAATGGACCATCCACACTTCTTCACTCCATTATGCCTCAGTGAGTCTGTACATAATACATAATATTACTAATGCACTAGATGCAAGATCAAATGGAAGCATGCCATGTTTTCCACAAGTGGTCCAAACCAAATCATGGTATTTCTTACAGGGAACAATGCCATCTTCTTCCTACTATGCATAGCTCCCAGCTGCGCATTTCTCTCTTATTTTTACAGTCTTTGAGCACAGTAAATTGCAAATCAGAACTGAAAGAAAAGCAAAACCAACTCACAAATAAAACACCCCTCTGTAGATAAAGGCAAAATCCATGTATTTCAAATCATTATGCTTCTCTAAGAATTTTCAATCAACTAAAATAAATCCAGTCATTCACCTAGAATTAAATAACTAATTCAGGATGAACAGCATGGTCTTTCATTAATTGTTTCTACTATTTTGTGCGTATAAAAATCAGAAACACAACTATCGCCTTTGGTTCTTAGTTTCCATATATGTGTCTGTTTTGAAAACCTGATAAAAAACCCCCATACCTGCATGTAAATTGCATACAACTATTCACATTTTGTTGGGCTAAGTATGTAAGTCCTACTTTTCCTCTGCCTTCCAATTCTACTATTGCATATAAATGCAACTGAAGTGCCCTATGCAACTCAAAACAATAGTTTCCTTGTACATGCAATTTTGCCCACTTCAGGTCTTCAACTATGCAACTAATTTGCTGATTTTCAAAATAACTCAGACAACACTGACTTCAAAGTTAATATAGTTTCCTTACTCCGCCATTACTCTATTTAATGAAGATGACAGTGTTACTAAAGCATAAACTATGTTTTCAAGCACAGTTGGTAAATTTCCTTTCTTTATGGCCCCAGATGACGTCAAACCAGTATGTAAGTATTTTATTTGATATTATCAAAAGGGAGAGAAAGTATTTACAATCTTTTTAAACAATAATTTGTGATGTTGGTTTGTTTGGGTGGGTTTTTTTCATTTTTAGAGAATTATATAACCCATGGTTAGAATGGGAACTATCAGTGACACCTTTCAGGGGGACAAACAATGGGGAGGAAAGAGGGGTGTTTATTTGTTGGCTTTGTTGTTGTTTTTTTTAAATCCAACAGCTTCTGTTCATCTGTCTTGAGAATGATCAATCTGATCTGAGATCAAATTATTTAGTTTTCCTTTGTCCATATCCTTATACTCATTTCTCCATTCATCTTATTTCCTCATGTATTCTCTCCTTTGTTATTTTTTTTAGGTTGAATAACTGTCTCTCCTCTGCCTTTCAGTTCTGTTTTGGCAGCGTGGATCTCCGACTGTTCCTTCTTCCAGTTGCTAAAAAGCGACATGTTGCCGGGTGAAGAGAATGCATTACCTCACCCAGAGCGCCAAAGAAAGAGAAAGAGGCTTAGATCTGTGATCTGTTGTAGCAGCTTCTGCAGCCAACATTAGGACTAATACAAAAAGTGGACAGGAAAATGGGATAATTTTTTTTTTTTTTAAGACACCTGTTGCTTTCCTACTGGCAACATTTTCTATGTATATACACATAGATCTTAACTTTCTAAATCACTCAATTTCTTCCCATGTCCTGTATCTGTTTAAATTAGCCTGAGAATCTTAAGATTAACAAACACTGCACACAATGTAATGTGCCTAAATTGCATTTACTAACATATTTTCATATTTAAATGGTCATCTTTTTTGCACTGAATATACCTTACGGTACCTTTTTTGTTTGCGGAAATAAAAAAGATGAGTAACTATTAAATTCTTTGCAAAGAACTTGGAGGGAGCAGGCAGTAAGTCTTGTATTTACATAACCTTACAGAATTCTTCAAAACTTCTGGTATTTCAAATGTAGTTTAACAACCGTTACTGCCATTGCATAAAATGCAGAAATTAGGCAGACAGAACTACTTACTATATTTAGAGGAACACCTGCTAACACATACAAACCCTGCTTTTCAAGTTTCCAATCAAGCCACTGAGAGTAATTGTCTGAAACTAAGTACACTTAGCTATAATTATAGGTAAATATGAAAAACATGTTCTACGCCTTTTACCTCAAAAAACCATATATACTGATATGATACACTTTTTACAGAAGAACAAGTACATTTAGACCTGTGTGAAAGTGTGTGCACAACTACACAGCCAGATCACTCAGGGAAGCAAGCATAATTTCATCAGCTGCATGGTTGTATGTCAACTTGCAAAAACAACTCTCACAAGATGCACGCAACCTGAAACTGCCTACCATTCCAGCAGACGACACGCTGTAACACGTTTTTTCAGTGTTACCTCATTCCTCTTTCCTTCCTTCCCCCACCTTCTGCCCATTTCCTAAGGGAGGAGGAGGATAAAATACAGAACAGAACAGTGAGGACAGTCTTCCATTTGACAATCAGCATCAAAACCAATCAAAACAAGCCCACATGCTGTAAACTAGCATAGGTATGAAAAGTCATGAAAATTTACCATTATCTAATAGTATAGATAATGTGACACTAGCAAAGTGAAAGCTGGTTAGCAGATAATGTGCAGAGACTGAATTACTCAAGACAGTTCATTTATTGCAGCGTGTCATCAAAATGCATCAGCATAGAGGCAAACTGCCCTCACCCCAGTGACAACTTCTCCATGTTATTGCCAAGGAAAAGAGAATGCAATGGAACTTAGGTGCTTTTGGTGAATAAACTGACACCTGTTCTATAAACAACAGTTACTAATCTAGAAGCAAACATACTTCAGATGCATTGACCACAGACCTTTCATTGCTGGTTTGCAAGCAGCCCGGTAAATTTGGCCTTCTTTTGAACCAGAAACATTTTCCTTTGCTGCATTGTCTCTATATTATGACACCTGCAGGTACAACAGATAAAGTTGTTCTTTGTGCATGTGCAGCGGCAGGAACCTCCAGCTACAGAAATCCTAAACAGCAGGGACAGAAGGTAGGTCACTGCGTACAGAACAGTCCCTCGAATAACTGCAGCTACAGGAGGTTAAGTTGCTTGAATCAATTCATCACACTGACCCGATTCATGGTGATTAGCAAGAATCCTTACTCATTTTCTAAATCAAGCCTGATGAACGCATGGATCTAAAATTCAGAGGGAGACACAGAATCAGAGAGACACTTGGTTGGAGGCACCTCCAGAGGTCGTCTAGGCCAACCTCCCGCTCGACTGAGAATTACTGCCAGCACTAAACCAGGGCAGCATGGGCTTTGTTTCATCACGGTCCAGAGGCCTGAAAGGATGAAGACTACAACCTCTCTGAGCAACCCATTCCAGTGCTGCATTATCCTCCTAGAATGTTTCCAGAAAGTTTAAAAAAGTCCACACATTTGAAGTTGTAAGAGCTCAGTTCAGTAGAAAGGCAAGTCAGAACTTTGGCCAATAAATCACAGAACCAATGCGGTTCAAAACGACCAAAGACCAAAAATGCAAATGATAACCATCGTTAGAAGTCACAGGTACTTTACCATATGCTTGAGTATAGAACAGAAACAGTTTCAGATAATGAATGAAACGAATCACATGATCTCTGGATTTTTTTCTAGTGTTTATACTTTAATAAATTGTTACAGCCTGCTGGACAGATGTGTAAACACAATCTGGTGGTTTCTCTGTTTACATGTACAGTTGGAATTAGGCCAAAAGACAGGAACTAAGAGAACTACACCTATTTCTACATAAATTTTATTGCAAGACAATCGTAAGATAGCTTTTGTTCTCTCTACAAAACCACCAATTGTTTCCCTGACCCAGTTAAAGATAGTGACTTTAATCTTTGAAGTCTCTAGCACTATCACCTCCAAATACTCAATGGTCTTGTTAGGTAGGAAAAGGCAAGACTGTTAAATTAACATTTCATCAGTTGGAGGGAGCTGAAAGAACAGCTTCTTGGGTTTGGAGTATGGTCTGCATTTCTCTGCAGGTGCTCACTGTCCCTCCCTATTCTCCTCACTGCCCAGGAAAAAATACAAAAACCCCCAAAACACAGACATCAGACACACATATACCTTTATTTTAGGTATTTTTAGAAAAAAAACAAGGAGTTTTTTTGAAGTAATTTTGGAGCTATTTTCTATCCGAACAGAAAACAATCAAGCACCCAAGTGCTTTGTTAGATTAAAATATACTTGATTCTTATATTCGTTTTTGGTAAGCTCAATATTGCCTACAGTAACACATATTCCCAATAGGAACACAGCAATTGGTTAAAGAATGCTTTGTAAAAGTTTCATGTTTTTAATATATGAGCATCAGGTAGTATTATTAAATTCAGACATTTCCCTGTAACTATACTACAGGATTTTAGTCATTACAATATATTCAGACACTAGGTAATACCTTTTATTAGTTCTCACTGCAAACAGTTAGAAGCTCTTTATCTGCATTTTCTAAAGTAAGATTAAGATGAGATCCTTGAGTCAACAAGTGTACTTTGACTTTCTCAGTTTCTTCTATTATGTACCTCTACCATAAACCTCTCTGGTTCTTAGAATGATAGAATTGTCTGGGTTGGAAGGGACCTTTAAACTTCATTTAAGTCCAACCCCCTGCCATGGGCAGGGACACCTTCCACTAGACAGGGTTGCTCAAAGCCCCATCCAACCTGACTCTGAACACTTACAGGGATGGGGCATCTACAGCTTCTCTGGGCAACCTGTTCCAGTGCCTCACCACCCGTCTAACCTTACAATGTAAATATTCCTTAATTTTCACCTGGTACTTATAATTGGCCTACTCCTTGTTCCAAAAACATTAAAATGTGACAGGAAATGAAGCAGCCCACCTTGGACCCAGCTGAAACTGTCTGACATGGTGGCAGCTCCTGGCGCCTTCTCACAGAAGCCACCCTTTGGCCCTCTGGCTACCAAAATCTTGCCACATAAACCCAGTAAAATACAATAAAATCTGATCAATTCATTCAAGTATAGATAGCTTCAAAGAGGTGATACTTCAATATATACACATGGAAAGTTGTAGATGTCATCTCTGGACACTGGAGGTGATAATGGTATCTCAAAAAAAGGAATAAAATGAGATGACGAAAGAAATGCTGTCAGTAAGAGCATGAAAAAAAATCTGAGATGTAACAGGCAGGTTACAAGATCAGGTGACAAGAAATAGGAGGAGGAAGAGCACATAATAAAATTCTAATATGTGACTCAATGGGAAGACAATTTTTATAAATTCCAAGATAAAAATTCAGAGCTGGTAAATTCAGATTATATCAGAAGATTACTGAAGTTATGACAGCTCTCCCTTTTTCCACTGAGTGTCTTTAGACTGCTAAGGGCATCATGTGACAAGAAAGCATTGGGCTCCCTCATAAGAATTTTTACTGTCACCTTTGTATGTAGGCCTCCAGGACTAAGACAACTACTAAAAGGTGCAAATCCTGTTCTTTCAATGTGGGACAAGCCCTACCTCTTCACATCAAGGGGCTGGAGAAAGGGAAAATTATGCCAGATTATAGAATTGTTTACTTAAAACAATGTATTTGTTCTAATTTTTCATGGTTTTACCCTTTTGGGAACCATCCCTTTCTAGTAAGTAGCCTTTTCAGTAAGTGTTTTTTATACGCACACCAATAAAAATTCATTAAAATTTAAAAGAACATATATAACAATAAAAAACACTAAATGGTCTCCTCTGTAAAAAGAAAGGTCAACTATTACTGCCAATTTTTTAAGACACCATTTAAAAAATAAAGATGCAAAATAAATATAAAATTATTAACTTAAAGAACCCATAATAACTTTCAATAAAATGACACTTTAAGGCACTGGGCTCTCTTTAAGCTTGATTTCTACATTTTCATTTACTTAAAGATAAAAGTTAAAAATTTGTATCCATGTTATAACTGTATTTACAACATTAAAACTGCTACTCACACTTTCTGAGTCACTTGCAATGCATCTACATCAGCTTTTTCACTGCTGTAACAGAAATATAGCCACAATGCAGAAAGAACAATTTTTTCCTCCTTCAGTTCCGAGAATGCTCAATGAAAGAACACAAATGCATTTGGAATGTCATCTCCATCTACATATTGAAAATCTGGATGGAAAAACAGATGAAGAATACACAAGATTTTGTAGACAGAGCATTATATTTGATATACAAGATTAAAGAACAGATTATGGGATCTCACGAAGTTCAGTAAGGAGGAATGCAGAGCACCTCACATGTGAGGACAGAGCAAGACAGCTGGGACTGTTCAGCCTGGAAAAGAGAAGGTTCCAGGGGACAATCTTACCAACATAGTATGGACACCTGAAGGGAGGGTGCAGAGAGAGACGGAGTCAGACTCTTCTCGGTGGTGCCCAGTCACAGGACCAGAGGCGGTGGGCACACACTGAAACGCAGGAGGCAACATCAGGAAACACTTTTTCACTGTGAGGGTGACCAAGCACTGGCACAGGTTGCCCAGAGAGGCTGTAGTCTCCATCCTTGGNATAAAGAATGTGTGCACTTTTTTGTTCTATAAGCGCAAAAGCTCTCTATACAAACAATTTCAGGTATTTGCTACAACCACAGCTTTGCAGCTCTGAATAACATCAACCACCATAGTATCTCCTGCTTGTTTAGAATTTATTTTTTTAAGAATATAAATGCAGGCAGGCAGACAAACTCACTCTGTCTGCGTCACAGAGATGCTAGTCAAGCTCATAAATGAAGAAACTTAGCAATAAAGATTAATGGTCCAGTACTGCAAGATGATGTAATCTTCAAATGCATTTCAATGCAAATCAAGATAAACCAATTTCTTACAAGTTTATATTCCACATATCAGCATGTGCACACAAAACCCCCACAAATCCCAAATCTCTGCCCTGACTGCAAGATCACAGACTAGAAAACAAGATTCAACACTGTTCTGGCCAAATAATTTTCAACTCAGCAAATCTAGTACCTGCTTGGTTAGATCCAAACACTAAGAGAAAACCATGATCACCAGAATACTTTCAGCCTCTTTGCAACAACACCATTTCCTGAATGGCATAATTCAGAATACACATGCAACCTGCCATCCCAATACACCTGACATGAAGTTCACACTCTGTATTTAGGACCTTTCAAACATAGCAGGGGGAAAGGGACGGCAGATGAACAAAACTGCTCTGCAGCTGCAGTCTGCTCCGTACTGACACTGGTCTTTCACTCCCCCCATTTGAGATGCACGTTCAGTCCTACGACAGAGACGAGACTCCAGAAGAGAGAGAAAATGGAAACAGACTGCAGCTGCCTAACTCATCATCAACATATTTTTTGACTGTCCTCAGGAAAGAATATGGTTGGGAGCACATTACATAAGTTTTTGTGGTGCCATTTCTGGATGCTGCCTTTCTGATAGACACAAGCAGGAATCTATGCCAGTGCCTTTTCTGTACTGCACCTGTGCAATAAGCACTGGTCCTGTCAGAAATACACAGGTCACAGGTGTCCTAAAAGTGAGCAGATGACAAGAAGGTGACTGTGAGAAACTTCCTCGAAATGCCTATAGTTGAAGCTATATGGCTCATACTGAAGATATGGAGAAAAGCCGATCACAGATAAATTTTGAGAAAAACAGAGGTCCTGTACAGCTAAAGGAACTGGTCTTACAAATGAAACTAAAACCTGTACCGACTTACAGAAAGAGATCACTTCTAATGATTTCATCGCTAATTTGTAGACTACCTCCCTTAAGGCTTCTGTCACTAAGCAAAATGTCCATTAGATGCTCACTGTTGACCGTAACATTATCTTTGAATGTCATCAGTGAAACACCAAAGTGATGCTCCCTGCATGCTTTTCAGCCTTTTCTGACATTCAAACTGTAAACTGTAATAATAGAGCCTGCTTCTATTATTAGGAATATATACTATTCCTATTAGGAATATATATCCTATATATTCCTATTAGGAATGTATANAAATCTTGCCACATAAACCCAGTAAAATACAATAAAATCTGATCAATTCATTCAAGTATAGATAGCTTCAAAGAGGTGATACTTCAATATATACACATGGAAAGTTGTAGATGTCATCTCTGGACACTGGAGGTGATAATGGTATCTCAAAAAAAGGAATAAAATGAGATGACGAAAGAAATGCTGTCAGTAAGAGCATGAAAAAAAATCTGAGATGTAACAGGCAGGTTACAAGATCAGGTGACAAGAAATAGGAGGAGGAAGAGCACATAATAAAATTCTAATATGTGACTCAATGGGAAGACAATTTTTATAAATTCCAAGATAAAAATTCAGAGCTGGTAAATTCAGATTATATCAGAAGATTACTGAAGTTATGACAGCTCTCCCTTTTTCCACTGAGTGTCTTTAGACTGCTAAGGGCATCATGTGACAAGAAAGCATTGGGCTCCCTCATAAGAATTTTTACTGTCACCTTTGTATGTAGGCCTCCAGGACTAAGACAACTACTAAAAGGTGCAAATCCTGTTCTTTCAATGTGGGACAAGCCCTACCTCTTCACATCAAGGGGCTGGAGAAAGGGAAAATTATGCCAGATTATAGAATTGTTTACTTAAAACAATGTATTTGTTCTAATTTTTCATGGTTTTACCCTTTTGGGAACCATCCCTTTCTAGTAAGTAGCCTTTTCAGTAAGTGTTTTTTATACGCACACCAATAAAAATTCATTAAAATTTAAAAGAACATATATAACAATAAAAAACACTAAATGGTCTCCTCTGTAAAAAGAAAGGTCAACTATTACTGCCAATTTTTTAAGACACCATTTAAAAAATAAAGATGCAAAATAAATATAAAATTATTAACTTAAAGAACCCATAATAACTTTCAATAAAATGACACTTTAAGGCACTGGGCTCTCTTTAAGCTTGATTTCTACATTTTCATTTACTTAAAGATAAAAGTTAAAAATTTGTATCCATGTTATAACTGTATTTACAACATTAAAACTGCTACTCACACTTTCTGAGTCACTTGCAATGCATCTACATCAGCTTTTTCACTGCTGTAACAGAAATATAGCCACAATGCAGAAAGAACAATTTTTTCCTCCTTCAGTTCCGAGAATGCTCAATGAAAGAACACAAATGCATTTGGAATGTCATCTCCATCTACATATTGAAAATCTGGATGGAAAAACAGATGAAGAATACACAAGATTTTGTAGACAGAGCATTATATTTGATATACAAGATTAAAGAACAGATTATGGGATCTCATGAAGTTCAGTAAGGAGGAATGCAGAGCACCTCACATGTGAGGACAGAGCAAGACAGCTGGGACTGTTCAGCCTGGAAAAGAGAAGGTTCCAGGGGACAATCTTACCAACATAGTATGGACACCTGAAGGGAGGGTGCAGAGAGAGACGGAGTCAGACTCTTCTCGGTGGTGCCCAGTCACAGGACCAGAGGCGGTGGGCACACACTGAAACGCAGGAGGCAACATCAGGAAACACTTTTTCACTGTGAGGGTGACCAAGCACTGGCACAGGTTGCCCAGAGAGGCTGTAGTCTCCATCCTTGGAGATATTCAAAAGCCATCTGGACATGGTCCTGGGCAACTGTCTCTAGGCACCCCTGCTTCAGCAGGGTAGTTGGATCAGATTAATTCCAGATGTCCCTTTCAACCTCAACCATTCTGAGATATAATATGATCTATCGTATCACAATACGGACTTCTTCCTAATTTAAATGGATACAGAAATTCCTCACAGCAGAGTACCAAGAATGCTGGGAAAGTGCTCATGTTTGAAGACACCAGAATGTAACTATAGCATTCCTATTTATATNCAAAAGCTCTCTATACAAACAATTTCAGGTATTTGCTACAACCACAGCTTTGCAGCTCTGAATAACATCAACCACCATAGTATCTCCTGCTTGTTTAGAATTTATTTTTTTAAGAATATAAATGCAGGCAGGCAGACAAACTCACTCTGCCTGCGTCACAGAGATGCTAGTCAAGCTCATAAATGAAGAAACTTAGCAATAAAGATTAATGGTCCAGTACTGCAAGATGATGTAATCTTCAAATGCATTTCAATGCAAATCAAGATAAACCAATTTCTTACAAGTTTATATTCCACATATCAGCATGTGCACACAAAACCCCCACAAATCCCAAATCTCTGCCCTGACTGCAAGATCACAGACTAGAAAACAAGATTCAACACTGTTCTGGCCAAATAATTTTCAACTCAGCAAATCTAGTACCTGCTTGGTTAGATCCAAACACTAAGAGAAAACCATGATCACCAGAATACTTTCAGCCTCTTTGCAACAACACCATTTCCTGAATGGCATAATTCAGAATACACATGCAACCTGCCATCCCAATACACCTGACATGAAGTTCACACTCTGTATTTAGGACCTTTCAAACATAGCAGGGGGAAAGGGACGGCAGATGAACAAAACTGCTCTGCAGCTGCAGTCTGCTCCGTACTGACACTGGTCTTTCACTCCCCCCATTTGAGATGCACGTTCAGTCCTACGACAGAGACGAGACTCCAGAAGAGAGAGAAAATGGAAACAGACTGCAGCTGCCTAACTCATCATCAACATATTTTTTGACTGTCCTCAGGAAAGAATATGGTTGGGAGCACATTACATAAGTTTTTGTGGTGCCATTTCTGGATGCTGCCTTTCTGATAGACACAAGCAGGAATCTATGCCAGTGCCTTTTCTGTACTGCACCTGTGCAATAAGCACTGGTCCTGTCAGAAATACACAGGTCACAGGTGTCCTAAAAGTGAGCAGATGACAAGAAGGTGACTGTGAGAAACTTCCTCGAAATGCCTATAGTTGAAGCTATATGGCTCATACTGAAGATATGGAGAAAAGCCGATCACAGATAAATTTTGAGAAAAACAGAGGTCCTGTACAGCTAAAGGAATTGGTCTTACAAATGAAACTAAAAACTGTACCGACTTACAGAAAGAGATCACTTCTAATGATTTCATCGCTAATTTGTAGACTACCTCCCTTAAGGCTTCTGTCACTAAGCAAAATGTCCATTAGATGCTCACTGTTGACCGTAACATTATCTTTGAATGTCATCAGTGAAACACCAAAGTGATGCTCCCTGCATGCTTTTCAGCCTTTTCTGACATTCAAACTGTAAACTGTAATAATAGAGCCTGCTTCTATTATTAGGAATATATACTATTCCTATTAGGAATATATATCCTATATATTCCTATTAGGAATGTATACTATATATATGTCAGGAAAAAAAACAAACCAAAACACCCCAGAACCACAACACAGTAACAGCCCTTCCCTTCAATTACAACTGAACTAGGCTGTCAAATTTCAACGTTAGTATCCAATTATCTTTTGAGAAATATGATGTTTATGTCAGCACTGTTCTATAACCTGGTGTTTTGCAACTGTCCAAGATTAAATTTTGGAAATATTAAAAAAATTAAAAATAAAAATTTTGAGATTAGGCCATAAAGAACATGTTGAGCTGGCTCTTGCTTCTCACATTATGTTAATTTTAAGCAGTCCGCAAAGATTCTCCATCCCTTTAGCTTTTCGATATGAAAGAAAACAGACTGTTCCCATGTTTCTTACATGTTTTACTAAATCCAATTAAGCCCTGGAGTACATAAATATCTTTAAACAAAAGATGTTGCACAAACAGAATTCTAGGAAGACCATACAAACTGCAGAAATATTTCACAGTAAAGAAGAAACTAAACACTAGTGGTACTATGTTTGGGGTTTTCTTTATAAAATAAATACTTGTGATATAAAAGTTGCTAACTTTTTCTATCATTTTAACCTTATTTTGAAAAGTATGTATTTCTTTCTCTATGNTCCCTTTCAACCTCAACCATTCTGAGATATAATATGATCTATCGTATCACAATACGGACTTCTTCCTAATTTAAATGGATACAGAAATTCCTCACAGCAGAGTACCAAGAATGCTGGGAAAGTGCTCATGTTTGAAGACACCAGAATGTAACTATAGCATTCCTATTTATATCCAAGTATTAAAATAAATAAAACAATTTAAAAAGGCACCTAAATGATGACAAAAGAAAAACCCAATCTGACAAAATTTTTCACCCTCTCACAGTCCACATTTCTAGAAACTTTTATTGACGTTAGAATGAGAATGAACATCTTAATTTACTACAATATTCAGGCATCATAATGCTAACCTAAGGCTTGTTGAATGGCTACTGTTAATAGTGCGTATGCCAAGCAAGTGCAGTGCATTCTTCATAATTACACAGAAAGCCTTAAGTAAATTTTTCACATTCCTGGAAAGCAGTTACAATGAATTTACTTAGAGAAGTGGCAGGAAAGAGATCTATCTCTGGTAATTTNAATACACCTGACATGAAGTTCACACTCTGTATTTAGGACCTTTCAAACATAGCAGGGGGAAAGGGACGGCAGATGAACAAAACTGCTCTGCAGCTGCAGTCTGCTCCGTACTGACACTGGTCTTTCACTCCCCCCATTTGAGATGCACGTTCAGTCCTACGACAGAGACGAGACTCCAGAAGAGAGAGAAAATGGAAACAGACTGCAGCTGCCTAACTCATCATCAACATATTTTTTGACTGTCCTCAGGAAAGAATATGGTTGGGAGCACATTACATAAGTTTTTGTGGTGCCATTTCTGGATGCTGCCTTTCTGATAGACACAAGCAGGAATCTATGCCAGTGCCTTTTCTGTACTGCACCTGTGCAATAAGCACTGGTCCTGTCAGAAATACACAGGTCACAGGTGTCCTAAAAGTGAGCAGATGACAAGAAGGTGACTGTGAGAAACTTCCTCGAAATGCCTATAGTTGAAGCTATATGGCTCATACTGAAGATATGGAGAAAAGCCGATCACAGATAAATTTTGAGAAAAACAGAGGTCCTGTACAGCTAAAGGAATTGGTCTTACAAATGAAACTAAAAACTGTACCGACTTACAGAAAGAGATCACTTCTAATGATTTCATCGCTAATTTGTAGACTACCTCCCTTAAGGCTTCTGTCACTAAGCAAAATGTCCATTAGATGCTCACTGTTGACCGTAACATTATCTTTGAATGTCATCAGTGAAACACCAAAGTGATGCTCCCTGCATGCTTTTCAGCCTTTTCTGACATTCAAACTGTAAACTGTAATAATAGAGCCTGCTTCTATTATTAGGAATATATACTATTCCTATTAGGAATATATATCCTATATATTCCTATTAGGAATGTATACTATATATATGTCAGGAAAAAAACCAAACCAAAACACCCCAGAACCACAACACAGTAACAGCCCTTCCCTTCAATTACAACTGAACTAGGCTGTCAAATTTCAATGTTAGTATCCAATTATCTTTTGAGAAATATGATGTTTATGTCAGCACTGTTCTATAACCTGGTGTTTTGCAACTGTCCAAGATTAAATTTTGGAAATATTAAAAAAATTAAAAATAAAAATTTTGAGATTAGGCCATAAAGAACATGTTGAGCTGGCTCTTGCTTCTCACATTATGTTAATTTTAAGCAGTCCGCAAAGATTCTCCATCCCTTTAGCTTTTCGATATGAAAGAAAACAGACTGTTCCCATGTTTCTTACATGTTTTACTAAATCCAATTAAGCCCTGGAGTACATAAATATCTTTAAACAAAAGATGCTGCACAAACAGAATTCTAGGAAGACCATACAAACTGCAGAAATATTTCACAGTAAAGAAGAAACTAAACACTAGTGGTACTATGTTTGGGGTTTTCTTTATAAAATAAATACTTGTGATATAAAAGTTGCTAACTTTTTCTATCATTTTAACCTTATTTTGAAAAGTATGTATTTCTTTCTCTATGTTAGGGTAGGAAATATCCTGCTCGTTTAAAAAATAAATTTAAAAAATCCATAAATATCCAGTATCTCTCTGCAGCAGTTGCTAATGCATCAAAAGCTACCCTCAAAAAGATGCTGCCCACACATAATGGTTACTCATTTAAACCAGAAAGAGAAACTTCAAAAGAAGGGTGAAGACTATTTTTATACCAAAAGAAATTTAAAGAAGAAAAGCCCAAAGAGTTAGGGGAGTTAAATGTCAAAATTACACTTGTGGTCATAGCCTGAGAAATGCAGCTTCTATTTCCTTACTGACAATCAAAGAAAATGAACTGTGGCCTACGCACTGCATAACAAAGAGGTTAGTGTACATGAAGCTTCCAACCAAAAGGATTTTTCTTTCCAAAAGGCTTTAAGTTTCTGTGAAGAATAATCATGACAGCAACACGCTTGAGATCACAAAACACTGACTCAAAATTAGTACATTTTCATACTTTAAGCTTGGGAATTTCCTCAATTCATACATGCATGCACACCTCCCATTACAGTGCCCAGCACTGCAGCAGCTGCTTCCTTCATGCTCCAAGACCCCAAATTCGGATGCTGCTGGCTGCCCTGATTAGCCCTACCAGCACTGCCTGCTGCTTGGGATCATAGAGCACAGGAGAGGCCATCAGACTGCACTGCAGCCAAAACAAAAAACCTAAAAAAAAAACCCAAAAAAGAGAATTTCATAATCTCTGTCCTTCTCCACTGCATGAGCTTTGGTGGTTTTTTTTATAGCTATACCAGTCCCTCAAAAGATCTCGCATTAGTCACACACATATGAGAACAACCTCCGCTCAGCTCAGTCTGCTCCTGCTCCTCAGTCAGCCCAGAGCAGTCTGGCTCTGTTTGCATACACCTCAATGCTTACCTGTATATTACTCTCTCTCTCCTTTTTTTTTTATTTTTATTCTGTGTGTATTTATATACGTATCTTACTGTTGAATCAATCTGGAGGTACTTTTACCTTTAGATTTTATATTCCACATCCCCAACCCCCAAACATCAATTCATAGCAATTACTTCCTGCACAAAATATTGGAAACAGAGAAACTTTGAAAGACTTGCAAGTGCTCAAAGTTTTGGTGTGCTTTTGCTGTGTCAATTACTATACTTTGTATCCAACTGCACACAGTAAAACTAAATTAAGAACAAATGACTAAAATTTCACACATAACAGAGCCTCCCCTATGCACAAAGTGAAACTGAATCACCTGTATCTTCAACATAGCAAAGACTAGTTAGTGTATTTTCCATACACTTGAACTTACATAGTGAAAAGACTTGTAAATTTAACTGGCATCCAGGGAATTCCCTAAACATCCAGACTAGGGATATGTTACATTTTTCTCATCTGTGTATATAACTAAAGTGCTCATCTGGTGAGATTTCAAAAGGCAGAATTGTTTTTTATCTCTTTTCTTCCCCCCACACCCTTTTTTTTTTTTTTAATATATATTTTTGCTTTTTTCCTGATGCTCTTTTGGGTTTCATCAAAATGATTTTGGCTAATGAGAACATCAGTAACTGGGGAAAAGACATCTCCCTTCTTTAAACTCTGAACTTTAGTGTAATATTAAATAACAATAAAAAAGGACAAGCTGATCTGAAATCCCTTTACTACAGCAATATTTGATCTGTCTCAGAGATTTCCATAGTTTGCTTTGGCTGCTAAGCAACAAATTAAATATGATTTAGTGTATTTAAATGCATTATTCCTCCTACTGCTTCTCTGACTGAGAAAATACAGTTATAATAATGCCGTTGTCACAGAGCAACAGCGTTGAGGAAAGGTCCTGCGCTTCAGCAGGTGTACTAATTGTGCGCAAAAGAGTATACATTTGTTTGCCCTGCAGTAAAAATGAGGAGATACAGAGAACGCAATATCCTACAGTCTATTTCCAGTCACTGTTGTCTGGATTGTCGTGATACCTACAGGGATTACAATCTTGCCTAAATTAGCCAGCTCGTGGCAAATTAATAGGCAAGGCAAACATAAGATGGATAAGTAATTCCACCTGGGGCGCTCTGTTTGAAATCTACTAGCATAATGGGAATGCAGCACTCCATTCCAAGACTTTACACACATGGATACTACATTTCCAGCTGAGAAAAAACAACTGAACAAAACCAACCTTCAGCATCAATCAAAAATCCCTCCTGCCCAGAAATCAGAAGCACCACACTTAATAGTCTTTCAGCTGCAATACGCTACAACTGTACCAAAGCACACAGAGACCTAAAATTGAATGTGAATTTCAAGTATAAGTGCAGAGAAATCAGAACAGGCCTCTGGCTTCCAATTTACGTGCACTACAAATTCAGACAGACAGTTTTTCAGAATGCAAGAGACCACTTGTAACTGTGCACCTTCAATTTAAAACACAAAATAAAGTGCTGCCAAAGGTGGAAAATAACCTTTGAGTTTGGAGAAGGAACAACCAGCTTCCTTTCGCATCGTTACAGCAACTATGTTAAATATGAATATAAAGCAAGTAATAGCATTTGGTGTGTGGGCAGGAGGCTTGCATTGCTACTACCAATGTTTGTAAAATGTCTACTGAATGTAAGTACTTTACGTCTTCATCTTGAAGTTTTAACTGTTAAAACAGTAACAAAACCATCCGAATCACAAGAAAGTTATATTTGTGTACATCTTAGTATCTATTTCCCAGATAGAAATACTCTTGCATTCTTCATCTCAGTCCCATTAACTTTCTGTGACTCACTATTCAAATTATTTGCTATTAACTATGTTATTACTGGATGAACATTAGCCTGTAATAACAACTCTGTGACAAATATTTTCTTTATTTATCCACATCACTATGACAGATGTTTTTAATTTCAGCTGCAATACTAAAAAAATAAACTACTGGATTAGGTTGTCAGAAAAACTTTCAGGTTTTTTTCTTTTAAAATTTTAATGAACCAGATGAACAAAAATTAATTCCTTCACACACATATACATCAGACCTCATTCCTCCACTTCCTGTTCAAATCAGATCTTCAAAAGAAATACTTAAATATAAAAGTGGTAAGAGAGGCTTAGTTTGACCTCATTATTTATGTAAAAAGAATACCAATATTAACTGTATTAATCAAAACAAAGTATGTCAATAATTGTATATGAAATACATGGGTATAAAGCAAGTTTTACTGCAAATACTGTACCGTTATTTTTGAAGTATCTGTCGATTTTTCCTCCTGTGAAAGCTGCTGGTATTTACATCCCCAAAAAGGAGGTATTTATTAATGTATAAAACAGATTCAAAACATGTGGTATATGGATGGACAGTCTACTGGGATGACGTCCTTGAGGGCCAGTGCAGACTAATAACATTAAAGTGAGTGTGTAATCACTGCCAGGGCTACTACTAAGAAATTTCAGGCATGCCAATATACAACTGTTCAGTAGCACTAACTTCTCATCACTAGAAAGGTGAAAATAGAAATGCTCCTTTTCTCTTTAATTTACAAGTTTGGAAATTTGGCCTTTTTTTCTAAGATAAAAATCTAAAGAAGCTTTTCTTTAGGCCTTCAAGATGTTCAGGGTCCCTTTTCACTTTGCTGAGTCCACAGACTATAAGCAGAGTTGTACAGAATACCTAACTCTGATCCTGTTTTGACATGGTAAAAGAAAAACTCACAACCAAACTCATTGATAACAGTAAAAAGTGGGACATGGAGAAACTTGATGAGTGAGTCATACGAAAGCGGGAAGTTCATGTACAAGCACAAGGAAGTAGAGTTGTTCCACACATCAGTACAGGCAGCCTTGCTGAGAAGGACCTGAGGGTTACAATGGACTCTAAGCTGAAGTCAACAATGCTTTTTCATCACAAATAAGGCAAACTGCACACTGGGATATATTAGGAAAAAAAGACAGAAACAAGAACACGCAGAACAAGGAAAGTTACCATTCTCCTCTAGCTCAGCACCAGTAAGGCAACACCTAGAATAATGGGTTTGGTTTGGGGATTCCCACTTCCAAAAGAACCATCGGAAACTGGAGAGCATCCCCCTGGATGGTAAGGGGCTGAGAACTCACAGGCTCCAAGAAGACTGGGCGACCTAGACCATTTCAGCCAAGAGTTCTCAGGAGCAATTCAGTAAATGACAACTACTGAATAGGAGTTACAAAGACAGGGAGTCAAACTCTTCTCAGTAGTAGCAGACAGTTAAAAGTGAATGGCAAAAAATTGCAACTCAGAAGATTCAGGCTGGACTTCTGGATAAAATTCCTCCATAGGAGGGTGATGCAGGGCTGAAACCAGTCATAGAAAAGCCTGTGGAAGCTCCATCCTCACAAGTGTTCAAGACTCATCCAAAGGTACTCGGCCTGGCTTGGTGCTGGCCATAGCTCTGAGTTGAGCAGGAGTCTGGACTAGGTAAAGTGAGGTCCCTAGTCATCACGTCTATGTTTTTATCTTACGAAAAGATGTTAAAACTGCTAAGGGATTAAAGAGCAGGAAGAGGCAGCTATAGAAAAATGAACCTAATTTTCATAGTGTTATGATAGTCATCTAAGAATTGTAGAACTATCTCCCCTTAAAGTAGTTGTATGCAATACAAAGTGAAATAGGAAGGAAGTTTGGCATTATCACTAGAATAAAATGTGTCCTTTCACCTGAAGTGCACAAGATACAAATAAATGGTCTGAACTAAACCAATCCTGATGCTGTATTAAAGGATTATTTTGGAAGAAGGATGTCATGCAAAACAAGCTTCTCCCCCATCCCCACGAATTACTTCTAATATAAACTATGTATTTCATTCTTCTGGAAAAATAAACAGTTACAGAAGTCTGTTTGACATTGCATCAGATTACTGATAACTAACTTATGCATGCAAACTGCTTATTTGATTTTAGAACAATCTCTTTCTACTGTCTTACATAAGTGACAGGATAAAATCTAATTTAATTTCAATTGTCACCCTTATTGCCTATTTTATTCCAAACTCGCCCATCCCCAAGTTCATTAATAAAGCTTCCCCACCTATAATGCTGTACTTACAGTTAAGAAGTTAATTTAAGAGATTCAGAGATCAAGGCGTCTCCATCTTGGAATAATGTATTTGCCAGAATTATTTTCTTCTGAAAAAACCCCTCTGACTTTCAGAAGAGTAACGACCATTTACAGCTATGATTTCAGAAAGAATAACTAATGTGTAGAATATTTACTGTAATTATTTCTGACAAAAGCCCAACTGATATCTAAAGTCCAATTCCAAACCTACATAGGTGCCTTTCTTTCTCCACTACTTTAAAACTAAGCATACTGTGATGAAAATGGAAAAGATGACTTGTGTCTTGAAAGAAAACCCTCATGAATTCCCTCCAGCCACACTGCTTCCCCAGTCAACTTCTTTTTATAAGATCTTATAAGATTCTATTGAAATCAATTGCAAAGCTCTCTTGATTTAACAAATGCAGAAATAGATTTGAAGAGAATTCTTGGAAAAGTTTTGCATCAATCTGCAATGGATACTTAGGTAATAATTTGGTAACTGCTTTTCAAGGAGCACAGACAGAAATCCTATCTTTCTACCCCCAGCATTCAGGTAAAATTTTCTTGAGAAGGAAAGAAAATTAATCCAAGTAAAACATAATGCAGCAAACAAAACCAAAAGAACCTTGGATGAGTACACAATCTTGGTTACTATAAGACCATACAACTGCAGAGTGACATGAGCGCAAGCACCATCAGCAGGGGCTGCCTAACAAAATTGGGACCGCACGGATTTCTTAACAGACTACATTCTTACAGGCACCTTTCTGAAACTCACTGGGCCTACTTAAAATATTACATCCATATAAAATCCATACTTTTTCAAAATACAGAAGTAGAAGAGAGATACAGTTCCTGCCTCAAGTTCAGTGTCAACAGTGCAAGAATTTTATACAACATGATATTAGCCTAAGTTAGTCATGAAGTTTCAGATTGTATAATGTTCTTAAAACCAGACATTGAAGGTTGTTAACATAAGGCACTGAAGCCTCATACCCACACTTAAACAACTGGCTCTGCAAAATCTTGTGTTGCTCTATTTAAGGAAAAAAGCATCTGCCAGAAGGCAAGATGAAAACCTAACTGACACTCTAAGATTATAGGATGAACGACAATGACTAACAAGATATTAGTCTGACTGTCTGTATGTTCCTTTGACTAAAACAAATATGACCCATAAAGAAGCTCTATTAATACCTACATGCCTTTTAGATCTGCATAGGGTTTCTAACATCAAGTTATAGTTTAACTTAGTTAAACTCTTCCTCCCTCATATTTTTGTAAGACTGTTTGTAAATTCAGGCAGTTTTCTTTTCTTAAATGAGACCCTGATTTAGATGGATATGCACTTTGATCCTCTGCATGCTTAGTATTTTTGTTACCTTTCTCTGCTTGCTTTTCTCCCTCCACTTTCTGTCCTCAGTCACATTTTCCACCAATTATATTTATACACAGGATTTTGTTTTGCAGGTTATTTTCCTTTCCCTCACTGCTATTTCTTCTAAAATGTACACATCAGCATGTTAGAGCTTTCTTCCAAAGCTCCTTCACCTTTTACTTTTTCCTAAATTGTTTATCTACACACTAGATTTATTTTCTTTTCTCCCTTTTCCAGTTCCCAGATTCACCTCCTCCTTCTACTTCATCTTCTATCCTTTAATCCCTCTCCACTTTCTCATTGACTTCAACTCTTCCCAATGTATAGAATATATATGTACATACATACATATATACAGAGCTCTCTATCAACATTCAACATCATTAAAAAAAACCTTGAGAATACTACTACCAATTTCAAAAAGGTCAGGGCTTTAAATAATTTCTGAGGAAAATGTGTAGTTTTTGAAGTGAATTTTCCTGAAGGAGGAAATTGTACAGAAGCCTCCATTGCCCCTCAAATATCTGAAAAATCACAAATGCTTCTTTTTTTTCTATTCCATCTAACCCCTCCTTGCAGTTTCTTGCTGCACTGCTTCACTCATCTTATCTTGGTGATGAACTTCTGTGCCTTCACAGATAATACCATCTCTTGATCCCACTCATCCATACGCCTTGCAGCTCCATCACACCAGGATGTCATCACACACAACTATGAACATAATCATGTTCATACATACACATTTCCAAAGGTGCAAACATAAACATTTGCATTCTGAAAATAACCAAAAGTCTGTTTTGCACATATAGAATACTGACCACAACAGGAGTTTCCCCGTGTTTTCAAAACTGTTGTCTTCTTGATGTAGGTAGGACAAATTGCCAAGTATGACATCAGTACTCATCACTCGTCAGGTTTAGCTCTTCTCCAATAAGACACAGGAATTAAGTAGATAAAACACTATTTGAAAATAAAACCAATTGTCAAATAAATGGATTGAAAGTATGTGCTCTTGTTTCAGCCATTCAGGTGAAAGAAAGGGGAGGGAATGTTTTTTGGGTTTTTAGCTACACGTTTTCATTCGCCTCTTACTTTGTTGCTTGGGGTTTTTTTTCTTCTTTAGTAGTTATCTATTTTCTTCCCAAAGACCTACCACAGCAGGCTTAGGAAAAGAACTTTGAAATCTCCCCATCCCATCCTCACCCACAGCCCACCTATGCTAGAAAACCAAGTTTTCCCAATTTTTTCATCTTGTGACAAACCTGCTGTATCTATAGTCTGTAACTGGAAAATAAAAGAGTTTGAGGTTTACAGTCTGACCTCCCACTTTGAAATTTTCTAATAAATACCAAGGGAAAAAAACAACTACATTGGGAAGCAAGCAAATATTAAGCTGCATTTTACTGGAAGAATCCTGTGATTCTGTATTCTTTGTAAAAAGCACAAGTTTATTAATAGACAGAAAAGATTTCACTTGAACATGCCTGCTGACATACAAGGATAGAACAAACTGAGAGTAAAGTTCTTATTTTGTACACCATCCTAGTAGACTTTATTTTGCTAAATTGATCTCATTTAAAAAAAACCTGTAATACTTTAAAAACTGTTTCCTGAGATGCCCGTATAAATTATGCATTACAGTGGTGATTTAGCAATATCCAGAAACAAAACTATTATTGCAGACAACAACAACAACAACACTTGAGGTTTCCTTTAATGTGGTGGCAGAATTTTTAAGGCTCAATTGGGAGCCTGAACAGATTTCTTTGAGAACGTATCTGCCTCACATGATCCTGGAACCGCTCACTGTTCATTTGAGTAATTTCCTCCACTTATCCACATCCTCTTTTTTACCTCTTAGCCATCATTCCTAGTTATTGGTTTCTTCCAGTTTTGAGACAACACCAGGATGAAACCAAATAGTTCTCTTCCTCCGTAATACCACAGCCTAGGCTTTGAAGAGAGCAGAGAAGCTCTAAAAATTCTATTTATCTTTTACTATAGCACCTATAAAAGCCATGAGCTACTACATGTTATATATATTTATCATAGTCATGAAGTCACACAGAAATCCTTTGGCATTTTGCACACACATCACCTATCACCAAAGATAACTGGTTTCTCTGAACCTATGCATGTTTCTGTATTTTACTACACCATTACAATAAAAAAAATCCACTCAGGATTATGGCTTTATGCTGTTCTCACTAAACACAGTTCTGCCTAGAATTACAACGAAAACACAAGCAAAAATTAACAGTAATTGTAAAATTTTGTTTAGAAAGGTATTTTCTCAATTCCTAGGTACACACAAATGCACTGAGTTAGTTAAAAATTTCTCTCCTGAGCAAGCTTTACACAGCATAATGCAAAAATAAACACTCCCAAAAAACTTCCACGTACATGAGGTGTTAGTATTTTTTTTTAATAATTTTTTAATATGTAACGTAAGGAATTAAAAATTCTGACCGTAAGTTTTACCTTCTCTTCATATCCCTAGCTCTTTAAATTATACCAGTTATTACAAATAAACAAAATGTTTATTGTCTTTACATTCTAGAATCTACTGGTCAAAACACGATTCCTTTGCTATCCCCTTGATTTCCCTACGTTATTTCTAGGTTCCAGTTTAAAATCCAACTGCTATTAAGTGCAATTGTTTGCTTAGGTACATAATGATGAATTGATGCCTATGAAAATAACCATTGTATAACGCATCTTATTAGCTTTTAAATATTTGAAAAAGTGATAAGCCTTACCACTAGAGTAACAATGGAAAGGTAATTATGTATTACAATTTATAGCAATCAGACAAAAAAATAACCCAAGCAGTATCTTTCACTTACAGCTGATTATTTAGGCTGCTACAATGATTAAGCCTTCTTCCACATACTCCCATTAAAGCGACCCACCAATGTAAATAAGCATAGCTTGACACCTGCTGTAAGAGTTTGTAATTGGAATGCATTTACTTGCCTAGCCTTGTGTTGGGTATCTACACATGAAAATGAGTCCTGCATACCATCATTCTGCTTTACCACACGGAGAAGACTTACCTCCACCACAAGAAGAGAACAAAGCATTTTAGTTACCAGTTCACTTAGCAAGGAATGAAAAGGCAACAACTGAGAACAGTAACATACTCCTCAACTGAGGCTGCTGCCTCTTGCTCAAACTAGATCAACTTGCTCAAACTTGCTCAAACATCAACAAGTAAAACACAGCAATTTTGTAGAAAAGAGAAGGTAAGGAGAGAATGGTAACATGAGAAAAAAAAAAATCAGAAGATAAATGAAATGTAGTGTTCATCTGTCCTTGTCTGGTTTGTGTGTCATATAATACAGCAACAACATCTACGAAGAAGAGTTTAAATTATTGTGTTGCTTACATTTTTTATCTAAAAGCTAAAAAAGCAGAAAGCAACATATTGTTGATGCCCGCTAAAACATGCTGTCAACTTGCATCAATTTTTATTGTTTGGAGGAGAGTTATTTTTAGAAAAATTATATTTAGGAGTGAGTTAAACTAGTCTGTTCACATTGCATACTACTTCTTAATACTTCTGACAGTAGCTGTTGTCTTTCTTTTATGGCCACCTTCAAAAAAATCCCATTAAGAAAACTACACTCTTGAGATCAAAGAGTAGAGTTTTAGAAGTTGTTTAACAGCCGAGTGAATGCAACTACTATCCCAAGCAGTAAATGTGGATTGCAGAGGTCGGCAAGGGCTGAAGTGAAATGTTCACTTCAATTAGTTTCTAATACCTGAAGTTCAAAAAGTTCTGACAAAGAGTAACTTATGAACTCCAAGAAATATCCATTATCTACATGTCACAACAGAACCTTAAAGTAACTGAAGGTTCTACTGCTCTTAAAAAGCAGTAGTCACACAGCTTCTGCAGTGATCTCTTTCTCTATGACAGCAGCTGTCTATCTGAGGGGCTTTTAATGCTGGACTGAAGCATAACATAAGGCGTGACCCCTTACAGATAAGGCTCTCTCTAAGGCAGATATGACAGACCATGGATGGCAAAGCTCTGAGGTGAGAATACAGGTATTAGCCAGCATTCTCCAAGGGAAGCTCACCTCTGCCCTTTGGAATAAAGCAGCGGTTTTAGGTACCTTCCTTTCCCCACTGGGAGCAGACAGTGAACCTACTGCCTGTTTGCACTCCTCCTTCTCAGCTGTGTCCTGTGGGCGCACAGAGGTACAACAGGGCAGGGACAAACCAACCAAGCTGATCTTTCTCAAACCACCGTAAACTGACTGCTCAGGAGCTTCAAGGAAAAAAGTTTGAAAATTGCTACTTTAGGAGAAGGTTCTGCTATATTCTTACTAGCTGCCTTGCAGCAATGGAGGTTTGCAGCACACCACCAGATTCAGGGAGAAGAGATTAAATATATCAGGCAGTGAAAATGGTGGAACAACACTGATAGGTGTTGATTTTTCTGCTCCAAGTTTCTCTGTTGCCTATAGAAATAGATCACCTTCATAAATTCATGCTCCTTTGCAGTAAAAAAAAAAAAATGCTGATGGCATCTCCATAAATGCTGATTTGCTATGTTTAGAAGATCGAAAGGAAAATGGTGTGACTTTAAACTTTATGCGTCCAGGGAAGAACATAACAGAAATAGAGTTTGGGTGAGGAATAAAAGTTTGTAATCACACATGAAACATGATTCTACATTCTAAAAAGTCTTATTTCCCTACCAAACCATGACATGACAGTTACTGGTTAGCTTCATTTTTACTTTCTAGCCACAAACAGCATTCAAGATTACTAATATGCTATAAAATGAAATGAAATTACTCAAAATGCATCTAACAACTTTGCTTTGCTAATTACTGAAATACTGTGAGAAGCGGAGGAGAAGTAATTTTAAATTATTTTAAAAAAAAATCAGTGTTTATTTTCAAGCATACTTCATTTTGCTAAGAAATCCACTAAGAAAGAGACACTATGACTCCATTTACACAGATATGTGTGTCACCTTTCATTTAACAGATACATTCTTCAGTACTGCACAGCCTTATTCTCACAAACACACACAAACAACCCCAACAACTTGCTTTTATTGACATGTTGTGTCAACCAACTGTGCATGATACACCATTCAGTCTAATCCAGTCACACCATTAAAGCCTAGATCTAATAAAACTTTTACGGTATGTCTACCTGGACAGCTGAAGGCAGCTATTTGTTAAGGTGTCTGGAAAAAAGCCAGGACTGCCTCAGCCCCATCCTATGCCCATGGCAGTATGGACTGCCTTTCAGAGAAAAATCTTCATATAGGATTCCAGACTACCCATATACAGTACGATGTGGAGAGGGTATCATCTAAAATAAATCTATGGATGAAAGTAGAGACAGGTAAATCGTATATTTCACCCCTTTTCTAGATTTCATCTGTCAGGTTCAAACCTGTAAGCCAGCATCTTTATCCACTAAAAATGAACATAGCTGTTTACATTCGCCCCTTCAAAGAATGAAACAGATGTCCTTATTTTCTCTTCTAAAACACGGCCAGGAGAGAGGGTGGCCCATCTTTGGTATTAGGTCTGTCCCCTACTAAGAAAAAACATCTTCCTTGGCTCTCTGGGAGTTCAAAAGCCTATCTCCTAGTTGCGTGGGCGAGAATATAAACAAACACAAATTAGAAAACTATTCACCTTTTCTTTGCAGTTGTTCGACTAACCACAAAACAATTCAAGATCCACAATAGCAGAAAAAAGCAAGCATTACTGTATGACTCAGCGGTTAGGACACACAACACATCCTCCAGGGAGCCTTTCTGTATTTCATTTAATAACTGCCTAAAATTCTCTGTTATTACAACAAAAAAAAACCCACTACAAACTCAGAACATAGGCAACATCTTTAAAAACTGGATATAGAATAAATGTATCTTCTCAGGACGTTTACACTGTTATTTTAATTTTGTTTATCAGAAAAAAAATAGGTAGATGCTACACAGGACAAAACATCAAGGAGTGATGACTTGCCTGACAATTTTTAGCCACAGTTCAAAGCAGCAAGCAGTTGACACCTTTTTTAAACAGTAAGGTCCACCACCAGTAACATTCAGTTACAGCTCCCTCACTAAAGCCTAGCAATCCACCACTTCTTGAAAAACAAGATCCCTGAAGTTTGTGTTTTCTATCCCAAGGTCCCATATACTGCACACAGCATATCTCAATTAGCACTAGAACAAGGCTAAATCACTTGCTTTCCCTTTCATTTTCATGCATGTTACACAGAAGAGACAAGAATGTACCTAAGTCTCAACCAAGTTGACGGGCATCAATTTTACTCTGCAACTTTCTGAGAAAATCCAAGCTGCAGCAGAGGGACTGAAACACACTGTGTATTAAATAGAACAAAGATCATTATTATTTTCTATTAATATTTGATACATTATAGCTATCTAACTGAAAGCATAAACTCTAAACTTACTGAGCTTTAGGCTGGTTTTCATAATAAGGGAAACTTCCTAAATATTTACGGACAAGTAAGGTGTCTGTACTAAAGATTCAGTACATTAATTTCTCCAATGCTAATCAAACCTATCAAAAAAAAATTTTCCCATATAATGCATACCAGTCACCTTAAGATTTTGGAGCACTAGTTTTTGAATCTTCAGGAAAACCTGGAAGTGGCATCCCAGCAGAAGCACACTAACATTATTAAGCAGAAATCCTGTATCATGATCCAATTCTGATTTCATTAACAAAAGACAACTTCTCATATAATTGACATAGGGAAATTAAAGAAGAAACAACAGCACGTGTAGGGGGGAAATTGTTAAAGCCCATGCTTTTCTAAATAGGTTTTAATGTTGATATTCTTCAAAATACACTTCCATAGTAAGCTTGATATGCTAAAACTAAAGAGAAATTAAAAAAAAAGTTGAAACTCAAGACTCTGCAAGAGTATGACCCAAATTTGTACTTTTGACATAGAAAGTCTGGAACATAAGTGGTTGGTTTATAGAAGAGTTAAACAATGTAATAGAAGAAGCTAATACACATTCAGATCCATTTACTCCTTGTTTATCTGTGGTAGTATTAACACTAGTTCTGATTATGAGCTTTATAATGCACAAGCACGTCCACTGAAAATACTAAGTTTTGGCTCGTGTTGGCCTTGGACCGGAGTCAAACTGGATGCCGTTTGCTCATCTGCCCAACTCATGCACTAGCTAACTGTATTTAATAGACAAATTTCTCTCCTTAGAGTATCTGCTAATTACAGAATATATTTTTTAAATCCTAACAGCTGCACAACAGCAAACAGTACTAGCAATACTTTCACTTTCTAAATATGTAATAATTACAATATATTTCATTTTTGCTAATAAACTTTCACTAACTTTGGTTAACAAGTGATTTTCAAGCCCTCAATTTTAACCACATCTATGTAACAAAACCCAGGGCATTTGTAACAAAATAAAAATTACTACATACCAGTAATTAGCGTTGTTTTGTCCAATTGAAACTAGAAATTAAGTTACAATTGTATAGTTTTCAAATAGATCTGCATGTCACTTATTAAATCTTAACCCCAAAACTTGCATAATTCAACCCAAAATTAATACATGCACTACGGTGAGACCACCATGTACCAGTCATAAATTTTCATTAAGAAAAAAACCCACCACTCTGAACAACATGTTTATTATTATGTTCAAACATTTCATTGTCTGTTTTCCACATCCTATGTCTGCACTACTTAAAGGGCTGTAACTCTGTGCACTGAACACGCATTTTCTTTCTATAATCATCCAGATATTTCAACAATCTTGCAGAAATAAGGTCCTGTCACAATATATATTTTTCTGAAGTGTATATTTTGAATTAAAGTACTGTTCCCAAGGTGAATCAGGCTTCTCTAGAACCCTTGCAACAACAATGGCCCAAAGGGTTCCTTGTGTTCTAACATGAAATCAAAACCATCTATCATTTTGCCTGCAACTCAAGCTTAGAGATAGCTGAGTATTCTAAAATTAAGGCTAACAGGTGTGTCTTGGGATCTAAATGGACAATAACATCTTGAAAATTAACATAAACTGCTAACCTGCAAAAATGGTATATAGGCAAGTTGCAAGCCAGAAAAAAAAAGTATGAAAAGCCTCACGTTGCAAGTCAGACTTTTAAGGAAGGTGGGAAACCAAAACTACAAACTCTTACAGTCCACGTTTGAAAGTGTTGCTACACAAGATTATGAATTCCTGAAAAAGGAGGCATAAAACAGGTAGAGAAGAATCTGTCCTTCAAAGTCCTTCTCAGCCTTCTAGAAGATTGCCATCAAACAGAGCCCTCAGCTCTCTCCGACTAACATGCTTCATAACAAAAACTGACCAACAACCAGAATCAAACATCCAACACGTTTTGACTGCCTCACACAGTTGTTATGGCTTTCTTTTCTATCTGTTTCCATTTAAAAATCATATCCTTATCTCTTTGCTTAATAAAGTTAATCTTTTTTCTAAAGAGATTTTTTTTCTCTAATGATACAGAAAGTTTCAAAGGAAAAATAACTATGAGTAAAGAAGCTCATTACAATCAAGGATGGACTAGACTATCTACAAGCAAGGTTTGGTATTCTGAAAAACTGAAGCATTTGTTTCCTACCACATAAAAAGGACCGCACGCCACATTCATGCTCATAAAACAGCTTTGGTAGCCAGTGCCCCATATGCAAGCACTAAGCTAGGGGAAAGTGCTTACATTTCTGAAAATACTCAGACACAGATGATGACCCATTTAGACTGTTTCTATACACAAATGGCTTTGCTTTTCATTGTATTCCAAGGAACAAAGAAAGACAGAATTAAGGGACGAAAGTCTGAAAGTATTCAAAGTAACAAGGATTTTTCTCAACCAATAGGTTCTTCTACATGAAACCTCTTATCAAGTGTCACTTTAGGACATCACTAGGACAATCATCAAGTGGCTATTTCCCGTGGTAACTCTCTCACGTCTTGGGAGAGAGTGCATTCAATTTGCCAGCAGTTCAGATAATTTTTAGGATACAAAAGTATATACGTTCATCGAGATGCCCCATCATTGGGCCACACTGATACACCACAAGGTCATTCCAAGTATAACACACGATGCTGTATTAAACAAACAATAGACACTCAAAGATCGACAGGTTTCAAGAGAATAATCTTTTGGCTACATTGATTAGATCTCTAATGAGTAAAGAGAGAGTAAACTTGTGAGGAACCCAGAGCTTACTAGAAGACAGCCTATAAATATATTAGTGCTTCAAGGATATATGAAATATGGTAGATATTAAGAACTAATCGCATCTACCTCAATTGCAATAGAGAGTTTGGTATATAAGGCATCAGGTAAGGATTAAGAAACCGTAAGAGTTCATTTTTCCCCTTGGACATAATATCACCACTATAGAATTCTTCATGACTACTGTACTTGTAAGATTTGTAAAGATTTGAGTCCCACTCAGAACTTCCTTGCAGATGGGACAGATGACTGTATAGAAGGAATACAAACCTGTCTAGAGCCTAATGACATGTACATCTGTCATCCTGGAATAAAATAATGTATTTATCAGCAGAGTAGCCACAGGTGTGCAATAAAGGTCCAGTTCTCCTCCAACAAGAACAAACAGCATGAACAAAAGTCTTTCTCCCTGTTAATAAACCTTTTTCCTCTTTTCCTAGACAAAGAAATACCATCTTTTTTGTAGTTAGAAGTAGAATGGATAAAAATCCAGCTACATAGGCAAACCACAGATAATCCCCAATAATTTGACTTCCATTACTGGAAACATCATAGCTAGTAGAAAGTTCTTTCTTTTTGGACTGAATCACAGAGCTTGCTGAAGGTAGATTTGCTTGAAGTTTGTTCCCATGGGAGACGAAAACTGTTAACTCCTTTGTAACTCATATTTATTTTTTTAAGAGACTACTCATGCTAGTTAGAGCCACAGAACGCATTCCGTTGTCTTGCCTGGGGATGCAGACAGTACTGTTTCAAGGGGGTAGCCACATCTGAAGTTTCGAGAGCACAACAGTACTGAATCTGCAAGCCTATGGAGTAACATCATTCCATTTTGTATATGAATGACATGCATAAGTATTCTGTCATATAATGCCATTCTTCAGCTGCAAAGTAGATCCCTGCAACACCAAATACTTGTATTATTTTCGATGTACTTCTGCAAAAGCAAATTCAGATCAGAATGCAATGCCAGAAACGTTCATTACCACCTCTACAACAGTCTAGGCCACCTATCACTTCTCACAAATTATTTGTATGATTTTTTTTCCTCCTGCTATGAAGATCATATAATCATAGAATGCTGGAGATTGCTCAAAGCAGGATCAACTAGAGCAGGCTGATCAGAGTATTAAGGTGTAATAAATATCACTGCCTTGTATTACCAGCAGACTGACATTTGCATCATCAGGTTGCTGGGAGGCACAGAAGTAAGATTTCCCTCCCCTACAAATTACACGATTTTTGTAAAGCCCTTGTTCCTGAAAAGAGGCCTCCAAAAAAACAGCACCTATGGCAAACTCAACTTGTATTTTTGGCTGTGTTCTCAAGCCTAGAAAGTTTCAGAACTGCATACTGAAAATTTGCCAACCACAGCCTTCTCCTTTAATATCAACAAAAAGACAGAACCAGCTGGGCGTAAGACCTCTCAAAGCATTTCTGAACACACATTCAGTGGCTAGTGGCTGAAAAAGATTTAACAAGTTAAGCATTTCTTTTTTTTACTGAAAAGCACACCATTTTTGCACGAGATGGTTGAACTACTTAAGTTCACACATACTATCAAGTTATAAATGACTTGTTATAAATTACTTTTCCCAATTATTTTTTTTAATTACTTAAAGGTCTGTGCCAAAATCACTGTGGACGGTGCTGTTTTGTTTTATGAGAATCTGTAGTCGAAAACTGCTGTGAGCTACCAACAATGGCTCTTCAATAGTGACTCCGCTTATCTGATACAGCAGATCTAGCAGACAATCTATCTGAACTCCCATCACCATCCCGAACGTGCTTGAAGGTAAAAGATTCTGGACCCTCAAACCAAGAACAGTATCATTTTGTAGAAATATAGTTGACAACTTTGATTTTGGCCACTCCATAGCCATTACGTTGGAGGTTACAATTGGGTGCTGCTGGACAAGCCGCTATAGTTGACATAAGTACTACCATTAAAGTACCTCAGTGTCAATCACTCTTCCAACCTTCCATAACCTACGCATGTATAATGCAGTGCTGATGCTGAATAAGAGATAATCTGAAAGAAGACTCCATCCCCTGAAAAGGGCTCTCCTGCTCCTTTACCATACACCTTCACTATAAACTTGCTGGATTGGCCTAAAATGGCTTGTCTTCAAACACCAGTTTTCATCCATGGTTTGTGTTCAAGCTGGACATCCCCATGCCACAAGCCATTTCCATACTCAACATATTGATGCAAGACTTTCTTTCATTATCCCCTTGTCCAGGTTTGAAAAACATAGGATTAATTTCTCTCCAGTAACTTTACTTTTCAGTAAAGTGTCTTCTAGTGCTTGGGAAAATTGCACTTTTAGAAGACTCTAGCATCTGAATTTGTGAAAGTATTTACTTTAAAGCCAGCCAGGCTACGTGGGTTTCAAGATCTCCGTATTCTTGAGTTAGCCAGGTGCAGGAACAAGGAGGAGCAAGACCTGGGCACTTGACCCAAGCTGGCCAACAGGATTATTTCATACCATTAACATCACATTCAATATCAATGAGAAAGTTTGCTGAGGAGTTTCTCCTCTTCTATGGCGGCTGTAAACCTCAGAACTTCTTGCCCTGGCACCAGACCCCTGAGCCCTTCCCTTCCTCCCAAAGCTGTAGCACTCACAGTGTCCGACATTTCCTGTCCGCTGCTGCGAGTGCACAGCTTCCTGATGATAGAATTGGCCGAGTATAATCCTCATATATTTTATATTGGTATCAGGACCAATATTGGTTCTTTATATTACTAATGTTAATTATCTAGTCTTATTCTATTAAATTTGTTTCTATTTCAGCCCTCAGGTTTCCTTGTTTTTTTCCCCAATTCCCCTTCCCAGGTGGGGAGGGGTCATCGAGTCACAGAATAATTGCCTAAATTACAATAAATTGTTGTTGGTTCTTCAAATCATAACACCCTCTGATCTGGACCGCTTCATTTTGTGTAAAACAGCCAGAAAATTACTCTAAAGCCCGGAAATTACAAAATTCCTTTCAGCTATAAGAGACAGAGAATAGCTCATACCAATGAATATTAATTTATATGAGCAGTCATCTCTGATGAGAAAGAGCAAAGTTCAAATTATTGGTTTGAAGCAAATAAAGCAAGAAGTTTAAGCTGGTTCTGTGTATTCAAGAGAAATAGTCCAACACTGAATGACAGATATACAAGTACAGAAATACAGGTACATTGAGTGGAAGAAGGGAAAAATTCTAAATTCCCCTCTCTGCAAAAAAGCACAGCTTCAATAAATTGTCTTTTACTGAATGCAGCTCTTTTTATTTTACATCTGCTACTGGAGAGCACAAATTCACATCTATTTTAAAACTTCCCTGTCCTCACTGGTTTGATCTGCATTTCATTTCCTTGGGTAAATAACTGCCATCTTTTCAATCCCTTGAAAAACTCTGCCATATCCTTCGTATCAAACTCTCTACAATACTGTGATTTATCTTTTTTAAAGTAATTGACAGTTATTAACACACTTTGAATAGCAGATAAGAATTAAGGAATTTATATAGAATGGCACTTTCTCTATGCTTTTTTCCGCCACTTCTAATTACAGCTATAAATTGGGTAACAATACCTCAGCAAACTGCAATAATACCCAATTTTCTTGTTATATTAATACTGTTAAATTAAGAACTTTTAAGACATATAAATGGTATCTTATTTTCTGCCTCCAAAAGACACTGTTTTGCATATACCAACAATCAGTTTTACCTGTCATCCTGCTGTCCTTTCACATAGCTTGCTTAGACCTCTCAGGTGACCTTTCCAGTATTTCTGAATTCGATTCAAGTTTTGAATCCTCAGTAAATACAGCTCCTGATTCAAGACAAAACATTCAGTATCTATGATTTAGTATTTATTTCTGTTATTTCCTCTCAGAGTTTTTTGTGACCCTCCAAATGTTTTACCTCTCACATCTCGACTTCTTTATTTAATAGCCTGGTGTGAGAAACCTTCAATTACACCCTTAAAAAGTATATGTAAATTAGAACTATATTAAAATTTAACCTGCTGTGCTAGTACTGCAGTCAAAAACCCTAGTAGATTAGTGACGCACAATTGTCTTCGCAGAAGCAGTACTATGTTAGTAACACTAGTTAGTACTACTGAGTCTACCATTAGGCTTTGTTGTCACCCTATACTTCTATCTACCGGCAGCTGCAACTGTAAGGGATGAGAATTACGCATGCGTGGTTTTTCTTTAAGAGGTCACAACAATTTTCAGACCTGTTTCCTATGCAAAGTTTATAAGATCACTTGCAGAGAATTTGCTGGAAGCTCCCCTTCAGTAATTTAAAATCTATTGACCAGTTTCTACCAAATTGGACTCAAGTACATTGAGGTTCTCCAAATTTGTGAAAACAGGAGCCAGATAGTGAACAGAGACTCTATTAATCCTCCCAGTAAATGAATGGAGCTTACCACGAAGCAGGAAAAATGGGGAAAAAAAAACAGTACAAATGCCCTAGCTATAAGAAATGCTTCAACAGAATTCAATGCCTTTTATTAGATGCCAAAAAAACCCACCTGGATTTAGAACAGATTCCTGTTTTCTAATAAGTTTTATGTGTCAGACAGTCATAGCATTCATAATAATCTACTTCTGTGCAGAGTCTGCTGCCAGAAGACTAAATTCACGTCACAACCATAGCATCTAAGTAAAAAGTCTATCAACAACAAGGTATAAACTAATTGAAAACTATCCATTATTTCTGCTCTTCATTAAGCGTTTCGTTAGCATGTAACTACCTTTGTTATGCTGCAGTTCTTTGTGTATATAAGGTAATTTATTACACCAAGACATTAGCATAAGTAAGCTAGCATTCAATTTGGCTTCCCACCCCCAAAAAAATACAGGCACCTAAATTAATAAATATATTTTTAGAAATGCATACACCTTTGATAACACTTTCTGTCCTTTAAGTGATTAAAATTTCTTTTTCAGAGAATTAAGGAATCCAATATTAAAGATACGAGAATTTCTAATTAAGCTAATTAGTTTATTTTCCTGGAAGTCTGTAATTAATGTTTTAGCTGCCCCTCTGACACATTCTTTGTACAGCTTGTGCTCTAAGATGCAGGTCACAGCACTGCATAAGCACTTGAGTAGTTTGAAGAGGCTGCACAGAATGCTTCTGACCTCTAGGGAGAAGGCAGCCCTGCAAAAAAAAATTATTTTGTTTAGAAAGTAATTTGAAATAAGTATGACAGCCTAAGTTGTTCCAGTCTTAGCCCGTGTCTTTTCTTCTTTGAAACCACATCTTGTAAACATGAAATATATAGCCTGTAATCTGTGTCAGACGACCTCAAGATCCCTCCCAAAAAACTTAAGAGACTGATCCACAGATGCACTGGAACACAGAACTCCTATTGCAGAACTCCTGGCGCCTTGGTATCTTTGAGAATCCAGGACATAGTCCAAAAAAACAAAAACTGGAAAAGTGGCATTAGTACCCTTGCAGAAGTTAGAGGCTCCAAGGAGGTATAAGAAGCAGAGCATGAGTTACAAAAGGTGCTTCACTCTCTAAGCAGTTAAATTAAATAGAGTACATTAAGATGCATCAGACATAGAATCAGAAAGTTATAAAAAGGCCCAAACAAAATGCAGTAACAGTAACCTGGTAAGACTTTCATCATGATACCTATTCTCAGCAGCCAAAAGCATAGGACCAAAGGAGAAAAAAAAAAAAAAACCACCCTCGTTTTCCTTCAAACTTTGTATTTCCCACAGAAAATAGAGCTTCATATTTTAGTTCAATTCTCAGTCTGATAAGTATCTGGCTTTTTTTTTCCTTCCCTCCAAACTGCAGACTTACAGATCCTGGTGGATGAGAAGTAACTGTATATGCAAGTGGGCTGACAGCAGTTTAAGAGTGTTAAAAAAAATAAAATATATATATATAACATAGAACAAGTGGGATTATACACGTCGCCTTCTGTGGGGAAGAAAAACCAACAGAAAATGTAGGGTATGAGATAAAGCATATCCATCCTGGAAATCAGCAAAAAGAACTATGAAAGAGCAAGTAAAGGGAAAAGAAAGTAGGATAAAAAATACTAAAAGCACAGGGAAACAAATTTCATTATCTACTATAGGGAAGAAAAGACCAATGTGAAGGAAAAATTGTAAAATGTTGTGTTAAAACTTAATATACTTTACCCCAGCTTTTTAACGAAACTAGTCTCATGCAGAAAGTGTTGGGAAGTCACTTGGAAGCTGGCTGGCTGAATTCAATCAAATGTGACAGAAGGGTAGGGGTCTCAAAGATAATTGCCTAAGGAAATGCTAAGTTCATGAAATCAAGATGCTATGAGTGTCCTGACCAAGGGAAAGGCTGCAGCATGCATTAAGACCTTATTTGACATTAGACGATCCACAAAAGGATGAGACTATCAATGTTTCAAACAGGAAAAAAAAAAAAATCCATTAGAGCTTACAATCACTCATTAAATTTAAAGAAAAAAAAAGAAGAAAAAAAAGGGTAAGAATCCAGGCTTCTACTGCTTAAGGAACTACTCTTTTAAAATACTACTTCTTCTTTCACCTGGGGAATAATGGAAGGCATGGTAATACTTGGTATAGTGTTCACCATCAGGAGTAGTAAGAAACAAGTACCAAAAGGCCCTTTTTATATGTAAAAGTGCTGCACAAAGCAGGACATTTTTGTCTTCCTTTGGAGAAATCAAAGCAAGAGAGACAAAGTGACTGTGAGGAAAAACAGCAGTGGAAAAGCTGGATGGAAAGAAAAGCCAAGTAACCCAAATCACCTTCCACCCACTACTCCAGTCTGCCTTCAGAACCAGCAGCATCCAACGCATAGCGTAACATGTTCCTTGAACCCAATTAAAACAGAACATACTTTCAGCGTGCAATAATCAATGAAAAAACTTTTTTTTAAAGCTGCATCACTCTTTTGATTACTTTTATACCGATCAACCCCTTCTTGAATTCACAAATACTCAGTTAATAGTTACTATGTGTTAACATATTATCTCAACACAAATGATGATGATCCGCCTTTTTCAAGAAAAACACCTTTTAGATAACCATGTATACTATCCATCTACACTTTTACAGCGTAGTCAAGTCAGGATTTCATATTCAAACGTGGGACCTGCATGCTTGCTAAAAATTAATCTTTCCTCCAATTTAAGCAAAGAGAAGCTTCAGACGGTGTTCCACTGAATGCCTTCTTGCGGGCTTGCTTTAAACTAGCGTGACCGTACCAGAAAGGCACCTAATTTAAACCAGTAAGTGATTTTCATAGGTTCTACAATGAAAGCATCTGGAATCCCAGGTGATTAAATTTTGCCGGCAAGGATCTAGGATGTTTGGACACGACCAAGCTGAACACACTTAAACAAACTACCAAAGCTTTGTCAAACGTTTCCAATCCAAGGATAACAAAGCAGAAATAGTTTAATAATTTTCAACACAACTCTCCAGGTAAAATATCACAGATTGGTTGCACAAATAGATCTTGAAATACTTCACTTCTCAGGAAGTGCACCTTTTAACTTCAGACAATACCCACCATCTGCATGCCAAAAGGAATGCAGTCATATGGAATCAGTTAACAATTACAGCCAATAAACAAATCGACTGCAGCGGAAGACCCACTTTGATACTAATAAGCAGTGATTCATGTGAAGCGTCATGTAGCTTTCCTTACTTAAATATATGGATGATGAATCTATAAGAGAGATATGCAACTCATTACCATATGAAACGCTAGTTAAACACAGTGTATTTCAGCTGTTGGAGATGGAAACAAAAGAAAGGTCTTGGTGCTGAAAATGTGGGACTGTTACCTAAAATCCTGATTCTAGCATACAAAGAAGAGGCACATACAAAGAAGAGGCTTCGCAAAACAGATCCAAATGCAGCACCTTGCACCGCTCCATGCTACCAACACTTTCTGTTTCCCCTTACATTTATTCTATCTTTTTTTCCAAAAAGAACCCAAATTATGTCTTCTCAAGCTAAGGTAACCATCACTGCTGAAGAGGGTGCGAAAAAATAATATATATATATAAAAAAAAAACAAACTGGAGCATTTAATCTGATTAAATGCCACCGTGTCACAATTAGATGTCACTGTATGTTCGCTTTAAACCCGAACGCACATGCAGCATGGAAAGGAAGCCGCGGCAATGTACCGCTCCAGGTGTCTATACGCCTAGGCTTAAAGCCAGCCCTCCGCACTTTATTTACCCTGCCCGGCAGCGGAGAAAAGCTTTTTATTTCTTTCTTTTTTTCCTTTTTTTTTTTTGCCGGCCGGAGAAGTTGGAACCTGCTCGTCGCTCCTGCCCCCCGCCAGCCGCGACCTCCCCGGCCGGCCGAACAATGGTCGCAGTGTGTTCCGGCGGGCAGACCTGCCCCCTCCCGCGCATCGAATACCCTCGCCCCGGGGCGGCCCGCACGTCCCGGCCCCCGGACACCCCCAGACACCCCGGGGACCGGCCGACCGGCAGCGGAGCGGACCCGATCCCCGCCGCCTCGCCTCGCCTCAGCCCGGCCCGGCGCCGGCCGCGCGCACCTGGCTGCGGCTGAC
>VXBO01007733.1:292119-340986 GCA_013400135.1 Rhinoptilus africanus | reverse complement strand
GGCCGGCGGAGGCCGCGTTGCATGCTGGGGCTTGTAGTCCCGGCCAGGAGTCCTGAAAGGTTAAACACTAAAAACAGCAAAAGGAAATTATCTTCCCCAGGCGCCTCTGTATCCCATAGGAGAGCATAATTTATCCATTAAAGTGTATTTTTCGTTTTAATGAGCTACGTTTTAACGTGCAGCCCCACCCTGCCCGTTCCGCCGGGGAAGGGAAACACGGCCAGCCCCGCGGAGCTGTCAGGACCTGCTCGTCCCATCATCCCCCGCGCCAAGATGTCGGCGGCGATCGCCGCGCTCGCCTCTTACGGGGGCTCCGACTCGGAGCCCGACTCGGAGCCCGAGGCCGAGGGCGGCTCCCAGCGCGCCGCCGTGCTCGCCAGCCGCGACGCCGTGCTGCACCTCCGGGCGCCGCCCGCCGCCCCCCCGGCCCTGGCCGTCGACGCGGCCCCGGAAGTAGCCGTGAAGGTAGGCGTCCCTCCGCCGCCCTGGGGGAACGGGCCCCGCGGCCGCGCCGTCGGCCTCCAGCGCCGGGGAGAGCCTGGGGGCAGCCCCGGGGTGGGAAGGGCAGGGTGCCGGGGTGAGCGGGCCGGTGAGAGGCCGGCCGGGGGGATGTTGCCGGGTCCTGGCCTTGCCCCTGCCCCGCGGCGTGTGGGCCGGAGGTGGGCAGGGAGGGCCCGCGGCGGGGAGCTCGGCTGGTGGATCTCGCTGTGGCGGTTGGGCGCATTAAAGCCTGTTATCTCTATCTTAATCTTGGGAGTTCCTCAGATACTCTTTATCATCTGCTCCCCCGAGTTTAAGGTGTTTTTCGGTGTGCTTTGCCCGGGGTGAAATCGATACTTGATGGGCGGAGCGCAGCTGATTCCAGTTCTGAAGAGCGGCCTGAAAGCCGATCGGTGTTTCTGCTTTCATGCCGGTGTTGCTTGAGAAACCTCAGTTTTCCAAGTTCAGTATCATATTGGTTCATTTCTGTGATCCCAAAAGGGGGAAGGGAAGGTGTTGGTTTTGGTCTGGGTCTTTTAGTATGGGCACCTAATTTCTACTCAAAAGCAGGCGTCTCGCCATGATACCTGTCCTTGTAGTAGTGTGTTGCTTCTAATTGTTCTGAAAAGTTTCCTGCTTTGTGACAAAGAGGTCGATGGAATCTTTCACTTTGTTCTCGTTAGTTAATTCATATGCTATTGCAACTGATCATATTTGAATGTGCATGTTATATTGTGCATACTGACTAGGTGTGCATTTTCTTATCCTTTAAGCGTCTTAGAAATATCTAACTTCTTGAATAACAGCCTCTGGCAGACTGTCTTGTACAGGCTTTGAAAGGAATGCTAATTAATGTCTGTAATATCTTTTAAATGTCAACAATGGTAAGTGGCAAATGGCACTGGCTGCCCTCTTTGCCACTCTTAAGGCTGTAGCAACAGGTTTTCCCATTGCCATTCCAGCACAAAGGTTTAAGCAGTTGTGTGGTGGCTGGCATCAGGGAACTGATCTGAATTTAAAAAAAAAATAATTCTGGTGGAGTTATTTGTCTTTGGATCCGTTTCTTGATCTGGTTTGCAATGTGGCTGCACAAACGCTGTGCCAGCACAGGTAAATGCCCAGTGCCAGAGTAGAAAAAATGCAGCTGGAGGAAAGAGTGAGGCATTAGCAGCACATTTCATTAAAAGCTGTTTGTTAGGCTATGCCCTGAAAGGGGTATCCACCAGTGCAACTAGGACTATCTCTGCCGCGGGCATTCTGCTGACTGAGATAAAAAGGAAGTGAAGTTTCTGAGTATGAAAATGTTTCATTAAAATGTTGCCTATCATTTTTTAGATCATAGATGAGATGCATATAACTGAAAAGATCATGACATCAAGCTGAGGCTTCCTGAATACACAGCGTACTGGAGCTTTTAGCACCACAACCTTCTTTGAGGAGTAACAGATCATTTCCTTGTAGAGTGATACCAGGCTTTCTTTTCAGACTTCTGTAGTTCAAGAAAGAAGTGCTGGTCTCATAGACAACACGCTCTCAGCACCTTCAGTGTCTAAAAATGATAGCATCCCACCAATCAGCAGTGAAAGTTTGAGTCATCCCCTCAGGAATGTACCCTAATTTATTAGGATTAGAAAGCCCTTGCTGAACAAATGTAAAAGACATGATGTGTGTCTTTGTCTTGTGTAGGTCACAAGAATTCTCTAAGTACGAGGTTTGAAATACAGGAAGCTGAGTGAGGAGCAAAGCAGAGTTGCATTTCATTAGTATCACTTGAGTTGTGCAAATGTTATTTTGACATGAATAAGGATCAAGTACTCTTAAGTGCATGGATATGTATTACACAAGGGACCATGAATGGATAAGAAAAGATGGTGGTAAGAAGGGTTAGTCATACAATAACTATAAATGACAGCTGCAAACAAGTGCGTTTTTGGCAGTTGAGAATGTGTTCTGCATCCTAGCTCTAACCATTGTACCTGTTTCTGATTCAGAATTTTGGCCCATTAACTTGCACAAACATGAGACTTATGTGTACTTTAAAGAGGAATGGGTTCCCCACTGTCTTTATTAGCGAGGCATAATTGTTAGCACACTCAGCTACACCATTTGGGTTTTAGTTGTTACTTAAATGTGCGTATCAAATATAGCCCTGAGATGTTACTCCAAGATGTATTTCTGTATTGTACAGAAATCTGCTGAGTCCTTGCCTCAAAGTACGTCATAGATACATAAAATAATATTTCTGTGAAAATAATTGTTCTATAATTGAACACTGATTTGTATCTGTGTTTTAAAAGTTTGAGGAAATGGCTTTTGTTACACCCTCTTCTTACAGTCTGCTTGTTAAAATATGCATATTGCTGGTCTTGATGTTAAATTACTCATAATAAATAACTCTGAGATATAATTATTGGTTACTTCAATCCAGCTATACTTCTACTTTAATTTTAAATTGGAAAGCTGACTAGCTGAAAGTGCATGTTCCTACTACTATTTTTAGCACCACTAGTTACAGTACCCAAGGAAGAAAGTGTGCAATTCAGGTTCATTCATGTAGAAAAGGATACATTATAACTGCAGAAAGTTCGGAGAAGGGGCAGCAGGGCTGAAGAAGGGTCCTGCTTCTGTATGAGGAATTATTGGAGGGACCAAAACTGAAAAAGAGATGACTGAGGTGAAGAGCATGACAGAGACCTACAAAATCATTAAACGTTACGGAGAGGGGCTTGAATACTCGCTGCCTCTTCCAGTACAGCAGCTATAAGCTAACTAGTAGGCGCTGGGTTCAAAACAAACAAAAGGGTGCAGTTCTTCATGCAACATGTAGTAGGGCTATTCCCATGTCAAGAAATACTGTGAGTGCAAGAAGTTTACACTGTTACAGGGAGAGTCTGGACAAGTGAAGAGCTGCTGAGGGAGCTGGGGATCTTCAGCCTGGAGAACAGGAGGCTGAGGGGAGACCTTATCGCTCTCTACAACTACCTGAAAGGAGGTTGTAGAGAGATGGGGGTCAGTCTCTTCTCCCAAGTAACAGGTGATAGGACAAGAGGAAATGGCCTCAAGTTGTGCCAGGGGATAGATAGGCTATTAGGAAAAAATTTTACACTGAAGGAGTTATTATGGATTGGGACAGGCTGCCCAGGGAAGTGGTTGAGTCGCCATCCCTGGAGGTATTTAAAAGACAGGTAGACATAGTGCTTAGAGATATAGTTTAGTGATGGCTTTTGTCATTGTTAGGTTGATGGTTGGACTACATGATCTGAAAGGTCCCTTCCAACCTAGGCAATTCTATTAAGTACTTGGAAGAGATCCATTGAAGGAAGAGGTGTCAGTAAATACACAGATTTCTTCAAGCTCACAAAGTCTTCTAGCCTGAAAATATTTGGCTGTTGGGAGAGTGCAAAAGCAGTATCGTATACACTTGCCCTGTTCTTATGCTCCCCTAGGCATCAAGTTATTGTAGGGCTGATGTTTTCTTTTCTGGGGAGAGTGGATAGGGTAATCAAAATATTTTCTTACTCCTTCTTACAGAGCCTTTCTGCTCTGTAACAGCATCTTGCTGCAGGATGGGTACCTCCAGGACAGTTGTGTTGATTCTGATTGTCGTGGGGCATGAACCTGTTGAGAAGTTGAGGCACTAGCTATGAATTGGTGATAGAGATCTCCTCCCCAGCATGGCAGTGTCCATGATACTGGGCTAGGCAGCCTTTTCATCTCTTGTACTCTTAAAGCAATCAGTTTTGTGAACTGATTAACTAAGATTAACACAGTGAGAAGAAATGCAGGATATGTTTAAGTAATGGCAGTCTGATGGTCTAGAGCTCCTTTGCTGTTAGCTATCCAGAAGCTGGCTGAGTAAGGTGTGCTTGTTAGTGGTGGCTTTTCTGTGTGGAATGAATTAGGCTAATTAAGAACATAAACTGAAAAAGTCAAATACAGACGCTCATTTACTTTATCCTTAACACCAGTGCATTATGAATGTTTGTTCAGTGCTTTAATGATGCTGGCTTTGATTTGAAAGTAGAGGCCAGCATGTGTTTCAAGGCCTATAACATAGCGGTTTCCTTTTTTTCACTCTTGGTCTCTTATTTTAGGATTATTCTAAGTTATATTTTGTTAGGCATTGCCAAAACCGATTATCGTTAATTTTCCTACAGCTTCTACTGATTTGAAAAAAATCACCCTAAGATTGCTCACAAAGTATTTACCTTCACTATTGAATAAAAAATGCTGAAGGAAATTCAGGAAATAGCACATTCTGTGAAGAAATCACTTTTGCAGGAAATGTTGCAGCTATAAGCTTTGCTTTTGGAGAGAACATTTATTGTTTGATCTCCATCAGTTCAGCGTAAGACTTGTATGGGAGCAGATTTTACAATATTTGTCTACAGTGTTTCCTTCAGTGGTTTTTCAGGAGAGAAGACTCAATTGGGTTGAAATCAAGCAGGCTGGCCTGGCCCGGTGCAGGAGCTGGAGGGTTTGTGTGGTCTTTAATGTGGGAAGGGGTTGGAAGTCTTGGATCTGTTTCTCTCTTGAGTCTAGTTCACCTTTGGCACTATGCAAGTGTCCAGAAAACTACTACTTTAGTGGAAGAAATAGATTTCAGTCACATTTCTTAATGTTCTCTAAAACCTAATCCCTGCCCAGCTAATGAGAGAGGAGAGATATGAAGTCAGCGTGTGACCGTTCTGTGGCAGTGATTAACATTAGTGACTTGGGAGGTGCTATTTGTTAGGAATGTCTTGGCTTCTTTTAATATGGTGGGTTTTCCTGCTTTCTTTAACATAAGATATCTAGTGGAGAATAGATGGTTAGAACTTGCCGTCCTGCAAGATGCCAGCCTAGTAACATATGCTTTTCTTGCTGGTTTATTTTTATTCTATTGAAGTTAGTGGGATGGGCATTTACTGTTAAGAGTGTATGAATGGGCAGAATGACTAAAAGCCAATAACAACCAAATCTTAATGTTGAGTCTTCGCTGTAAATGCCATTAATCTCTTGGTAATAAACCTGAAAATCTTTAGAATGAGATAATATTGTGTATTTGACAGCCCAAGTGGTTTATGCGAGAATTGGTAAGTGACAAATTTTTTAAAACTCTGTGGCTTATGGCATGGGGTCTTAATTTACCACATATTAATTTAATGGTTAATTAAAACTAATGAAATCTTATGCAAAGCAGCTTGCCCTTTTCAGCTATTTGGCTAATTAGTAATGAATTTACCTGGGGAGAAGGGAACATCGTAGGTTTATTATCTAAAATGTCCAGGAAAAAAACAAACATATAGACATCACAACTCTTTGCTTGCATGATATGAAACTGGAAAACTCTGACCTTTGCTTTGTTCTAACAAACTCTGTGTTTAGACAAACACTTGAGATTTAAGCACCAAATTCTGCTTCTAAATACATAAACAGCTCTCATTAAACTTATGGTTAGCCACGTATTAGCACAGTGGGGATGACAAAATTTGTCTGAAATTTAAAAATATTGTCAATTAAAAGGATTGTGAGATGCCTTAACATAAACAACACTATATTCTAAAGAACAGAATTAGCACACAGTGTTGCAGTCCATGCTGTAGCTTTCTTTTATTTAAGGTTTTACTTTGATGCCTATTACAGGGATTTGGCCTGTGTTTAATTCAAAAATGTTTGTTTCTGGCATACATGTAAAAGAAAACTTCTGGCAAGTTTTTTTCATTTTTTTTTTTAAATTATTGAACTATTTTGCATTCTATAAATCAAGTACTTTTAATAGATGGTAATAGTTTGGATTTATGGCATTCAGGTAGGCTTTTTCTGAAGAAAAACTGGACTGTGGCATGTTTAGGAATCCATAAGAAGGAAAGCTAATATGATTTACTTTATTTATAGTCTAAAATCCCTTCTATTTCCTGTGCTCTTTCCTATGCTGACTTTTAACTGGCCAAAGGGCCTTTATGGTAGGATGAAAGCAGCACGTCTTGGTAGGAGCTAGATGTCCTGTGATCTCTGAGGAGTTACAATGAAGCACCTTCTTGTCTATACTTAGCATTGAAAGCGTCCTTCTGTCTGAAGGCAGATTCGTTAGGAAATGCTAATGCTCCAGAGTACAGTGCCGAGTGCCATTCCCCTACTATAGTGTGATGCTGTGCTGTAGAATGAAAGAAGCAAAAGGAGACCAGTTAAGTATCAAAGACTTTTTTTACCTTATCCAGTTATATCTGAACTGTTAATCAACCTGACACTACAAAAAACAGACAAAAAACCCAACCAACGCACCAAGTAGTTCAGTGATAAGACATGATCTGCTTTTTTTTTGTCTTGCATCAGGTGATGCCTGTATCTGTCTGGGCAGACACTCATTTAGCCTGTCTACCAAACTTCAGTAGATCTACAGACTGAGCAGTTTCAGTGTTGGGTTGTCCTTATTTCGGCTAAATTGTATAATCTGAGTCTTTTTTAGGCTGAATTAGGTTGTTTGGTTTTTCTATACAGGTCGTATTTTCTTAGACCTCTGACTGTTCTTGATTTTCTGGTTTTGACCTTTCTCGGTAGCATGTTTCCTACCTGATACTCAGTGCCCAATGCAGCCACTGTTTTAGTTGGGCACTTGTTACCAGCGCTGAGAAAGGCAGAGAGGTGGCATATAGAGCTGAAGTTTGCAGCTCCTTGATATTATGTCTTCCAAGAAAGCCATATGCAGTAAAACATCACTTCCTAAAACCTTAATTCTTCTTTTCCACATTTTATGGGGTATACCACCTTTAATGGTATTGTGGCATGCCCTAAAGCCCATATTTATACAAATTCCTAGTTGCTGCAAACACAAGCTGCTTCTCTGCCAGTCCTACAGCTAAACATTTAGCTTTCTCTGGAGGAACATTCTACCTGTTTAAATTGACATCTTCTTAACTCCCTTTTTTTATGATTCCTGTGCTTTTGCGAGTGGGAAGTGACTGAGGGTAATACTTAGCCCATCACTGAATTCACAGGTGTCCTCCTCTCTCAGCCTAGCTACTGATAGTCTTCCGTCCTGCGGAGCCACTTGTGTCACCCTTGAGACATCAGCCATATGATGAATTGCTCACCTTAGGTTTTTAGATAAATCAAGACATGTTGTGTGTGACCAAAGGAGAAACTACAGCACAGCAGAGGAACGTGATCCCTTAGATTGCCTTATCTCAGTCACGGCTCTGCCAGACTGCTGCTCCTGCAATCCCTTCCCTGTTCACTGTAGCTATGGCAAATGCATCTAGAATGCAGGCAGGTTGGTTCTGTTGGCTGTTGCCAGCGTAAAGGGACAGAGTCATAAGACCTGTGTGTTTACTTTTTTCACTCTCTGGGTCTTAGAAAGATGAATTCTGCTGAAACAGTCTTCTGGCAATGCGTGTAGTTGTACCCAGTGATCTTCACCATGTGCAGAGGTTGCTTATGTGTTCTTTCCTCTCATAAAAAAAAAAAAAAAAACCTAAACAAAACACCCCAGTGCAGATAGGTTGCCAATTTGGGAAATGATTGATGGACTATGTTAGTATTTTTAATGTTTCTGTTACTACCAAAGTCTCGTAATGCTGTACAAAATGGCATTTATCGTGCGTTGACCACGCAAAGGATAATTTGTCTGCTGCAATTTGAGCTTTTGCCATAGAGCAACATCTCAGAATATGTTACGCCAATACTTTATTTTCCTATCAAGATTTCAATTCTTTAAAATACTGAGAAGGTAAAGTAGGGAGTTGGGACATGATCAAATTATTATATAGTTTAAAGCAAAATGGCATAATGAAAAGATAACCATTATGTGCTTCAGCAGCATGTTAACAGATCATCATTTGATGCCCAAATATATGAAAGCATGAATAAGGCTGGAGGTCCTGGGGAGCGTAACTGATAAATATAACATGTGCTTCAATTTCAAGGCTGGTTGGTTTTCACACAGAAAGACGCTGCCTGTGGTGGTCTAGGAGTGAACATATTGTGTGGCTTCCAAGTGACTCAGCACTGTTCCACCAGCAGCGAAGTAGAACCCGAATTGCTATAATCATCCAGCAGAGGATCAGCTTTCATGGCACAATCTGTTTCTCTTCTCAATTGCCGAGCAGCATATAATAGGACTTAACAGGGAGGAAAGAGGAGGAAAAATAGCAGAACTGAAAAATTCCTGGCATTTTTGCAAAACTGGATTTTTCTCACCCTTTCAGTTTAAAGAGCAGGAAAAAAAATGTGTCTTAATTCCAAGTAAACTGATAACTGTTTAAATGTCACTGACAGCTGATCAAATAAATTTCACCATATTATCAGTGATACTAATTTTTGTTTTCTCAAATTAAAAGGTTGGTGGATAAGATGTGAAGTCTAGCTGGCAGAGCAAGCTGTATGATGTGACTTGAAAACATTGTCTATGGAAAATGTCCTCAGCTCATGGAGCTGTGAAAGGGAATATAAGTGTGTAGGTAATACAGGTTAGGAAACAGTTTAGATATGTTCCTATTCTAGCTGGGGCTGGAGCCGGGGGGGGGGAAGGTTTGTTTTTGTTGCTGAATGGCTGGATTAGGCCTGCTGTGCTGTTCCCAGGCAAGTTCATAGTGTATGAAAGTCAGGGCTGTGAATGTACCGGTAGCCGTTGTCATCCAAGCCCAGTGAATTAGCCGTTGTCATCCAAGCCCAGTGAATTGGAAAGGTCGTGTGATGAGAGGAATGAGGTCAGGCCGGGAGCTGGCAGTGCTGAGGGCTCAAGCAAGAGCAGTGCCTGGCTGGACCTGCCTGTTAAAATAATTGATGCACGGTGCGAGTAAAGCTTTCTAGTTGGACTTAACAATTCTACTAAGACAGTGGTCTTAGTAGAAAAACAGTTGATGGGATTGCTGATGTCATTCTTTTGTGTTTTTTTTTCCTTTTTAGCCATTTTAACCAAATATAGTTTTGGGGGTTTTTTTGAGCAGTTTTAACAAAGTGTAATCAGGTAACAAGCCAAAGATCTTTATGTACTGGTTTTCTTTTCTGTGTTGTAGGAAACTCTGTTTTACATGCATAAGTAGTATGAAGAAACGCTGAGGGAATTGGGGTTGTTCAGCCTGGAGAAGAGAAGGCTCTGGGGAGACCTTATAGTGGCCTTTCAGTACCTAAAGGGGGCCTGTAGGAGAGATGCGGAGGGACTCTTTATCAGGGAGTGTAGTGATAGGAGAAGGGGTAATGGTTTTATACTGAAGGAGGGTAGATTTAGATTAGATATCAGGAAGAAATTCCTTACTGTGAGGGTGGTGAGACACTGGAACAGGTTGCCCAGAGAAGCTGTGGATGCCCCATCCCTGGAAGTGTTCAAGGCCAGGCTGGATGAGGCTTTGAGCAGCCTGGTCTAGTGGGAGGTCTCCCTGCCCATGGCAGGGGGTTGGAACTGGATGATCTTTAAGGTCCCTTCCAACTCTAACCATTCCATGATTCTATGGTTCTAAATAAAGGCATGTAAGTCTTGCATGCTTAGAGCAAATTTGTTTGTAATTGACCTGCTGTTGAATTGTGGAGAAAAAAAGCTTCTAGGCGCGACATGTCAGAGAATAGCTAATAATATTAAATAAGTAAAGAACATGCCATTTTGTTTTTTCAAGATACTATAATGTAAAGCATGATTGAATTTTTTCAAGGTAATTTTCTGTTAATGAAGTGACTGCTAAAATTCTATCCTCTATTGTGCCACTGCCTCCTGTGAGTTGCAAATGCTTTTGGATCCTGTTGTAGGTGAGCACTGATTAAACACTGATGCTGAGATAGCTTTTCCAGTATAATTACTAGGGATCTTATCAATACACTAACACATTGTAAATCCCTTTCAAATACATTTATTCTATAATAAAGATGCAGAAAGCAATACCAGTGATGATACTGCAATGTAATGTTCTCCTTCATTAACTGAGGAGAGGGGGCATTGTGTCAATTTAGGAAGAATGTAAATGAGCCTTTGTACAGCTCTGTGAAACCATGTCTTTTTGAGCACTGCCACCTAATCAGCCTTTTTCTTCTTTCCCATCTTCTTTGTCTTCAGCTGCATGTGCCCTTCTGAGTTTTTCCCTTCGAGTTGCTTGAGAAGTTATTGTTTTGGTTAGCCCCTCTTTCTTGTCCCTTCATCTATCGAGTTAAATTTTTATCACAACTGGCTTGGAAATGCATTTAAATACTGAAGCTGAGTTACATTTATACCTTTTTGTAAAAACTTGGAGATAAGGAATTGTTGGATTCTCTGAAACTCGTTGTTATACGTATGTTTGCGCTGATGTCTCATATTTTTTCCCAACTATCTTTCAAAACAGTTACTTGTGAATTCTGACTTCTGCCTTTTGTAGAAGTCTAGTTTTCACACTTTTATATTAATTTAGTGACCATTTTAATTTACTCTTCTTTACAAGGCCTGGTTTTAAAACATCCGAAAAAAACCCAGAAGCCTCCAATTTTGCTATTGTTTTTAAAAAGTGTGCATGAAGTCTTTAAAAAAAGTAATAATACACATGCAAAATTCTGCATGTGTCTTAGATTATTTCTCAGTGAGGGCCTGACATGGGTTTTGCAATCAATATTTTTTAAAAATAGAAACTTTGGCCAACATACACTTCTACTTTCACAGCCCTTAATGTGTCAACTTGAACTACAGCCCTAGTTTGGTCTGAAGTGAGGTAATGTCACGTGTTTAAAAGCCTATATGTGAAAAGTGATTTATTAATATGTCTGTTTTATTTCAGGAAGATGTGGAAACAGGAGTACACCTTGATCCTGCTATCAAGGAAGTTCAGTACAATCCCACCTATGAAACCATGTTTGCACCTGAGGTAAGAAACAATATTGATCTTCAGAGCAGAAATGCCTTTGGCTTAAAGGGCAGAGGTTCTATGAATCTTGTGTGAAATTCATATAAAATATATCTTCTTTGGATGCTTGCTGTATTTTGGAATTTAGTTTGGGCAAATTGAAAAAAGATTCTACACGTTTGTTGGTATTTTTAATGCTTGAATTTTTATATTTCTGTGTAAAGCTGTTCTAAGAAGAATCTTAAAACGTTTATCAGAATTATAGCTACAGAAATTAAAAATCAATCTAGGAAAATAGCATTATAAAGATGTTGAGTAAAACACAAACTATCAAAATAGTCTCTTACTATTTTCACATTTTTGCTATTTACTCATCACGCATCTTAGAGCATGGTGAATAGTTCTAAGTCTTGCAGATATAAGGCTTTTAAGAGGAGGATTTAAAATTAAAATCCAAGTACTTTCAGTATAACTATTCACATCAGTGTTAAGTACTTCAGCAACTTAAGCTATGCTAAATGTGTGTAGTAGAAAAACAATTTTCAGCTGAATTCAGACTGCCTGGTGCCATGTGAACTGAACCACTTTCTATTTAATTATGTGAAAGATTAAAATAGCTGTTCATTTAACTTTTTTCAGTATTTAACTTCTTTGTACCATTTGTCTGTTAGACCAAGGCTTAGCATTCTAGGTAGACAAAGGCTGCATCAGTCTGAATTATGATTTATGTTTAGAAAACCATTTGTGGAACCACATTGATTGGCCTTTACATTGCAAGCTTGCATTTTGCAACATACCAAAGCCAAGAAGTGTGTGAGCAAAAATACTGATTTAAACTTAGTACAGTGTTACCTTGTGTAAGTGTTTTAGTTAGGGACGCCTAATGTGAGACAGTCTCAGGTGTCTGTAAATGTCTGACAAGCATAGAGGTTACAATTTAATATAGTTTGGTAATAGTCTCAATGTATTCCATTTGTTTGTATTCACTGTTCTTTTCCTTAACTGTGGTACGGTCAGGAAGACTAGCATTTGTCATCTCGCAGGAAGAAAAGCAAGACAGGGTTTCATAAGTATATTTCCTGGAATAATACAGCAAGTCCCCAGTGGTTTTTAAGTGCACAAAAGTATTGTTGGCAGTGTAATTTCTGTATTAAGTACTTGCGTTTAGTAGCAGCTGATATATCTTTCTTGATATCTCCCCCTTACAAGAGGTAGTATGCTGTGGTTTTGTCTTCTGAACGCTTGTACTAATCGCATACTGAATGGCAGCATTTTGTGTCAAGTAGTTGACATTGATTTGTCGTCGGTACCGGTAATACAGGCTAGAAAGTTCAATCACAAAATGAGCTGTACAAAGCAACTGTGTAAGTGATTGCTGTGTAAGATAATAGACCCAGAAGCTTATTCAGTAGCCATAAAGAAATACAAAGTTGAAGTCATTTTGCATTACAGGTTTTGAAAGACAAGTCTTTTTTTTCCTGTGTTTTTTTCCTGAAAAAGTATAGACACATAAATAAGAAATTAGTAATTCTGATGTACTTTCTTTTAAATTATTGATGTAGTTTGGACCAGAAAACCCATTTAGAACTCAACAGATGGCTGCACCTAGAAATATGCTTTCTGGATACGCAGAACCAGCTCACATCAATGATTTCATGTTTGAACAACAAAGAAGAACGTTTGCAACTTATGGTAAGTCCTTAGCAGTAGAATTGACCTCCACCTTTATTATGGCCAGGTCGGACAAAATAAGTTGTTCTCTTTAGAACAGTTAATAGGACTGCAAACTCTGTAAATTGCTCTTCAGCAGACTTACTAAAATGGGGAAGGGTCTTTGAATGAGAATCTATATGGCTGGAGATCATAATATTTATATGGGAAATTTCATTTTGTAATTCTCTTTGAAACTGTAATCAAGTGTGTGACCTCCTACCAAACCCCTCTTAATTAATCCTTCCATTAGTTGCATCAGTGTAGAAAACACAAATCAAAATTTCACACTTTTAATATGACAAATAACTGTAGATCTGTTATGCAAATAGATTCTTTCATGTGATTCTAACTAAAAGGTAACTCTCGCAAAACCAGAGGGAAGCCTTACTGAGTTGTCACGTTCTTCAAAGTGGTTGCCTCTACATACAAGCTGAATTAACAGCAATCGAAGAGAGTGGGAATACATTACTAAAATATTCTTAGCAAAGACAGACCCATAGAATTCTGTATTGGTGGTCACTATAGTTGCTGCTTTTTTATCTTGAAGAACGTTTTCACTTGTAAATAGTTGCATTTGAAAAATGAAACATTTGAGTTTTGAAGAGGCTTGAGTTTCAGATAGACTGAAAACTATCAGTTTTTGTAAGATTGTAAGAAAAATTGATTGTTTTTAATAGGGAAAACGTGGAAAGACCATGGATTCTAAGCATTCTTTTGGACACATTTGAAAGAACTAAACTGCCATCTATTTACATGTAACAGTGATTATTTTTTCTTCTCTGTTTCAGTATAATATTTCATTTCTGTTTTAAACTTAACTGCAAGAGCTTGTCTTGCAAATATGAATCTTTGTTTTCAGATGAAGTATCACTTTATATTCTTCAAGTTCAGTCTATTAGGCAAGTTCTGATACTTCCTGTGTAAACTTAGTGTCACAACACTCAACTTTTTGCACAAACAGACCTGTGTCTTTCTTTATGCATATTTACATTGAAAAATACTAGTCCCTGCAAACTGTCATGCCTCAAAATAACCTCCCTACACACAAGTCCTCTTAAATTCATTAGGGCTTTATGCATGCATGAATTAGCTTCCATCATTCTGTGATGGATGAGACTGGGACTTTTGCTAAATCTGTGGGAGCCATGTATTACAGTGAAACCTGCCTAAAATCGGAGACTATAACATAGAATCACAGAATGGTTTGAGTTGGAAGGGACCTTAAAGATCACCTAGTTGCAACCCCCCTGCCAAGGGCAGGGAGACCTCCCACTAGACCAGGCTGCTCAAAGCCCCATCCAGCCTGGCCTTGAACACTTCCAGGGATGGGGCATCCACAGCTTCTCTGGGCAACCTGTTCCAGTGCCTCACCACCCTCACAGTAAAGAATTTCTTCCTGATATCCAATCTAAATCTTCCTTCTTTCAGTTTGAGGCCATTACCCCTCGTCTTATCGCTATACTCCCTGATAAAGAGTCTCTCCCCATCCTTCCTGTAGGCCCCCTTTAGGTACTGGAAGGCCGCTATAAGGTTTCCGCAGAGCATTCTCTTCTCCAGGCTGAACAACCCCAACTCTCTCAGCCTGTCTTCATAGGAGAGATGCTCCAGCCCTCTGATCATTTTCATGGCCCTCTGCTGGACCTGTTCCAACATCCCCGGCTTCTTTTCATATTTGGGTTTTATTAGAGGTTTTCTTGTAAATTTTAAAAACTTAAATGTATTTAAGACAGTTTTGGTTTTTTTTCTTTACACAGTTTTAGCTAATAGATACTTTTCACTGAGTTATTAGGATGTAGGGATATAAGCAAAATGCCAATATTAAGAAATGCATGTCTAGTTCCATTGCATAACTTTTACTTACTTGACTGCAATTTTGATGTTAGAACTTGACAGACAATGCAGGTAGGAGCCTATTTAGGATCTGAATAGACAGATTAGATTTTGTTCTGTGAAATTAAATGTTGCATTGTGTGGGTTGGGTTGTGCATTTTTCAGTGAGGGGAAGGGGGCGGATAAAATAGATATTGGAAAAAAGAATCTGTAGACATATAGTGTTTGGTTTGGGGGTTTTTGTGTTAATTTTTGTTTACAGGAAGATAGAACTAGTATGTCTACTCAAAGCTCCTGCTATTGCTCTATATCATCAGTATACAGCAGCTGCCTTGAAAGCTGTATTACGAGAAAGTATAAAAATGTATTTTTAAGACTGATAACATTGGCGAATGTGCAACTATCCTATTTGGCTTCCTAGAAATGTACAATAGATAACGATCTGGATACGGTGAAAATGGAATTACAAAAAGGCTGAGATAGTCAATTTAAACTGCAAGAGCAAGCAGTGAGAAGCTGAAGCTAGAAGATACAGTAAATGAGCATGATGCCCTGGCTCACTAGAAAGTCTCTTAAAAACAGCACTCTAAGTTGTCAGAAAGTTGTCTATTAAAAAATTCAATACACTCTTTTCCATTTGGAAGGCGGTAATAAATATGTTCTTGGAAAAGATCAGGTATAAAAATGCAAGTATAATTGCTAGGCATGTCTAAATCATACATGTTTTTAATGACTAAGTCATAGCATATTGGAAGAACAGAGAGTAAACCTCTTAAACAAAAGCTTCAGGTCTTGTGACCTCTGGCCTCTGTTAGGTTGTTTAGCTAAGGCAGGAGGTCTCAAACAAATCTGCAATGGCTAGCATGTAGATAAGCAGTGACTATAAATGAAGGACGAGTGTGGTAGAAGAGAGAGGGGGTGGTAAATGAGATCATGTATCCAAAACAGCTCAACTGCTGCAGAGTCTTTAGAAAAAAAAACTAGATATTTTTTGTTCAACAGTCTTTCTCATCTGCTTCTCTTGCAGTCAAAAGTCCTTTTTCCTTGTGGTGCTTGGATAGCTCAGAGCATCCATGCTGTCATTGACTGAGGGCCCTTCCAGCTCTTTATCGTATTAGACAGGGGGGCAGCAACGAGCAGTGGGCACCTAGTGAGGTGTAGAAGAAAGAAGCAGATGAACAGTGGTATGTCTGAATACTTTTTTTCAATATACAGTCTCTCAACCAAGGGCAAGGTCTCTATATTTATTAGTTTTCAGTGAATTTGTTGCTTTTGTTTTGGGGGGTTTTTTTGGCAAATTTGTCCATCTGCTTCTTGAACCCATGTAATTTTTCTGTGTGTGTATTGACCTATTGTAGGCAGTTCTGCAGCTTACCAGCACCTTGTGTGAGGAAGTACCTCTGTTTTGAACGTGAGGAACTTAAGAGCCTTGTAGTTTGACTTGATGTCCCCTAGTCTCTGTCATTGGGAGACACCATGAGCAGTCTTTTCTTATTCACCATTTCTGTGTCGCTCCTAATTTTATAGCCATTTATTTTGGCCATAACTTCATTTCAGTCTGCTTTTTTTCCACCTGAAAAGATCTGGTCAATCTTCCTGTTCCTCTGTTGCAGCCTCTGTTACAGCCTGTGACTGTGCTTGTTTCTCTTCTATGTATCTGCTAGTTCCATTGGTTCATGCCCAAGATGAACAGCAAAGCAGCATACAATGGCATCCTGGGCTGCATTAGAAAGGGTGTGGTGAGTCGGTCAAGAGAGGTTCTCCTCCCCCTCTATTCTGCATTGGTGAGGCCACATCTGGAGTATTGTGTCCAGTTCTGGGCCCCTCAGTTCAAGAAGGACAGGGAACTGCTTGAAAGAGTCCAGCGCAGAGCCACAAAGATGATTAAGGGAGTGGAACATCTCCCTTATGAGGAAAGGCTGAGGGAGCTGGGTCTCTTTAGTCTGGAGAAAAGGAGACTGAGGGGTGACCTCATCAATGTCTTCAAATACGTAAAGGGGGAGTGTCAGGAAGATGGAGAGAAGTTTTTTTCAGTGATGACCAGTGATAGGACAAGGAGTAATGGATGTAAATTGGAGCATAGGAGATTCAAGAGGAATATCAGGAAGAATTTTTTTACTGTGAGAGTGACAGAGCACTGGAACAGGCTGCCCAGAGAGGTTGTGGAGTCTCCTTCACTGGAGACATTCAAAACCCGCCTGGACGCGTTCCTGGGTGATGTGCTCTAGGTGACCCTGCTCTGGCAGGGGGGTTGGACTAGATGATCTTTCGAGGTCCCTTCCAACCCAATGATTCTATGATTCTATGATACAGCTTTTAACATGTAATCTCACGGAGAATTTGTTCCGTGACTTATGAGAGGCTTTTTCCCTTCAGTTTCTATGAATTCTTAACGTTGCATGTTTCTCCATGACTTTGAGAAACTTTCTAAAAGCTACTTGCTCCCTTATTCCACATCACTTACCACTATGTGGAACAGCATGGGCCTGAGCACGGATCCTCCGGCATCTTTCCTGTGCTGTGGAAACTGACCATTTATTCTTGCCAGTGTTTTAATAACTTTTAGTCAGTTGGACATGTAAAGATCTGTGGGTTTTTTTGAAGTGTCCTTGAGGTACCCTGTAATCAGTCTAACTTGGTTTGGTAAAGGTATCCAACATCAGCCAAGCTTTCCTCATTCGCGTGATTGTCACCTCAGAAATATTGTGGAGGTTTTTACATTGCAGTTTTCCTGTGCAGAAAGTTGTGTTGTCTGCTCTGCTGCAAGATATAATGCTCATCCAAGTGCCTACTTGTTGTTTTCTTTATTATAGTTTCTACTGCTTGAAACTTCTAACAATACAATTGCCTGGCTATTTGACCTGTAGTTCCCTGGATCTCCTTTGAAGCATCGTTGAAAGTTGTCATCGTATTTGATACGTTCCATTTCTGTCACATTGAGGCGATATTAAGTGAGAGTTTTTGCACTGTGGTTCAGCTTTAGATCTCTTGAATGAGTACCATCTGGTCCCAGTGTTTTGCTGCTACTTACTTGATTGTTTAGTCTCCTGACATTTCACTTTGAGGTAGATATGTTGTCATGTTACCCGTAAAGAAAGGTTTTGGTACGGGAGCCTACCCAAGGTCATCCATAATGAACATGTGTTAAAAAGAACCTCACTGATGCTCTCTCTTCATTCCTTGATCATCTGTTGGCCTACATGCTGCCTGGTATGCTTTCTGCCCCCGCAGTTTTTGACAAAGGACAAGTGTCAGTTTCTGCACCTTATGTGATTTGCTCCTTGCTTTTTTGGGGGTTTTGCCCCTTTTTTTGAGGGGGTGGGGGTGGGGAGGAAAGGGGAGTGGCTGCCTTACTGTAGTATTTACTTTGTCTGCTAGATTTTGTTCTTTGTATTTTTCACATTTGGATGCAATTTTTGAAGAACAGTTCCTTATTTCTAAAAGTTTCTCTTCACGTACTGTTCAACTGTGCTCACTTCCTTCTGGTCTCTTTAAAGTAATGTTCTAATAGCTGGCAGGCATTAGCTCTTTTTCTCCTACATGGTGTCTTTGAAGTGTCCCTGCATTTGGAAAAGGCTTTACCCTTTGGTGCTCACTTTCTGGTTCTTTTAAGAATCTTCTTTTCTTAATATAGCCCTCCTGTTTTAAGACTGAGATCATTGTAGTAAATGTTTTTATGGCTTTCTTTACTTCCTCAACAATGTTGATTTATACTGCACTATGGCCATTGTTAAAATGGGGATCCTTAGAAAAAATATCTTTAATTTTTAGTTTCCTGTACTGCTTAATCTTTGGGTGTTCTTTTCGTATGACTCTCTAATGACTGCTTAACGGTACAAGTACATTGTGTCAAAATGCTGTTTTGTCACATTGTGGTGTGAGATTTGCACAGTCTACTACAAGGAGGTGGCTAAAATATGTCATTATTACTGCACTTCTTTCCCTAGCACATGTTTAATCTCTGTTACATTTCATGATTGTTGCGTCTTCTGGCTGACCGGTCAGTAAGGGAGTCTTGGCAACTGTACTCACCACTACTGAAACCTGTCATTTCAATCCAAAGGATCCTTTAATACTTGTTAACACTATTAATTTGTTAATCTGATCGGTCTTTAAGATTTCTGTAGCGTATAGAATGTTTTTCCCTTGCTGGTGCGACCATTTTATTTCTGTATTCTTTCTACCTGGTAAAGAGTGTATTCTACCCAATTATGTCGGTATTATCCTACCAATTATGTTAGTTTATGAATCTGAAACAAAATATTCCTATTTCACTATGTATTATTTTTAGCCTCTGACGGTTTTTATGCATGCTTGGGTATTCCATTTTCCTGTCCTCAGTTTAAATAGGATTCTGTGCTTATTGCTAGCCCTGTTATCTGAGGTTTCAGATTTCTGTGCTACCTTTTGCTTAAGGATGTGGCTTTTTTAAGATTGTGTGTCATTCCAAGTTGCTTATTTTTCTTTAACTATTGACTATCCCCAACTATTTCACCAAAAAAGCACTCTTTGAACCTTCTCAGTACCAACTACCTTTTAAATCTACCCATCTCAGTAAGGTTCCCCTCATTCTAGGAGTTTGGAGAGGTGAAGTTGACACAGGCCCTGGAGATGTTTTCCACATCAGGGTTAAGATCTGTAGCTTCTCTTTGCAGTAAACAACCTCTTGAAAATGAGCTGCCCTTCTAGAGTGTATTTTATACAAATTCTCAAATACCATAGCATAATTGAATCACTTTTGTGCTGTCCCTCAGTCCGTGAAAAGCTTAGGAAGAACACGCCAAATGCCAGCCTCACATCTCTGACAGATCAACCAGACCTCAGTTTCTTTATCGAGAATGTCTCTATGATACTAGCGTTTGGAAGTAGTTGAATATCTGCTGCTCTCTTTATTCTTTAGCATAGAAAACATTGTAGTTCAGGCATATAATATACAAAAGGAAGAGCCAAGTCTTAGACTGCTCCTCTAGTCATTCTCCTTTTTCTTTTTTTTTTTCCTTCCTAGACCCTGGATTCTTAGGCTGTCATTTCATCCTTAACCCCCAAGAGGTTGCGAACCCTTGTTATTGTGAAGGCAGACTTGCTTCTCTTGTCTTTCAGACTCCCCAGAAGGAGTCAGGGGATATTCAGGTCCTGTATCCACAGAAAACAGCTTGAAAACTGTGATCTAGTCAGATCTCTTGAGTCAGAATTGCTTCAAGGTCATTCCTATTTTTATACTATTTTGCATGGTTTTAAAACCTACATAAATGTTGTTACAGTTTTTTCATGAGTGTAATAGTTGAGATTTTATTGATACTACCCTGAATCTTCTGTGCTGTGAATTTAAACTATTTCTTATATTCCCTTCAGCATTCCTATTAAGCCATGGGTCATTGTTGTCTCTAATGTTTTGCATATTGAAATTACCTTTGGGTCCATCAGTTTTTCACCTCCTGTCCTTCATCTCTTTTTTGGTCTACAACAAGCATGTTTCTTCAGTCTTTTCTAGGCTTTCCCCTCACCCTCAATATTTTATTATTCTTGTTACTTTCAGTTTTATCTAAATTTTTATTTAAAATACATTGCTTAAAACTGGATGTGCTAATCTAGATTAGGCCTTGCCAGTGGTCTTCCATGTTTTACATAGTTTTTCCTTTGCAGTAAATCTCAGATTTCTTTTTTTCTCATTGGTGTCAGACTAGTTAAGTGTACCACCACCATCACCCTTGCAGCCTATATTAATTTCCACTGTACATAATCAGTTATTTTCTTTTTTTGGTGTTTGTCATTCAGCATGTCTTTAAAGTGAAATATTTTACACTTGTCTTTGGTGTCAGCTGCAGGTTTTACAGATACGTGATGCTTTGCTGATGGCATAATCCATAAAAGTATTGAATAAAATAGTCCAGGCAGGCCATTTTATAATCTTGTATAAGATCTTCTCCCAGTTTGATGGAAAGACATTAATAATTGCTCTGTGAGAGCTGGACATTTTTTTTTAATTGGAAATCAATTTTGCATCTGCAGTTATAGGTAATTTACCCTATTTTGAATCCATTGATATAAGGCAATCTTCTTATATAATTTCAGCTATTAAAGAGAAGGCTTTCTCTCTGGAAAAACTAATTTCTCTTCACAATCTATTATGATGTAAGTGGCCGAAAGCTTAACAAGCATTATTTTTCCAATGTTGTCCTTGGAGCATGGCTAAAAAGACTAGGAGGTCCTAAAGTACAAACACTTGTTTATTCTTCTGTATCTGTACTCACAGCAGAAGCAGTCACTTTTCTTGAAAAGTCCCTTTTGAGCTCTGTTTTTTTAAAAAAAAAGCAGTATGCTCTCCTGAACTATATGTGCATATATAAATTTCCAGTGTTGAGTAGAATTACAGATTTTTTAGATGCTGCACACAAAATGTTCATGAATATGGTAGAAAATTAATTTCACAGCTATTTCAGCATCAGTACTTGTCATCAGTGGACTGCTTCATTCATGCAGCATTTAGTATTTTAAATTCTCTCCATCACAAGGTATTAATGTCTCTATTAAATAAGAAACAATCTCCTGTCCATGAATCTCAAAGCTCTTTATGAGTGCTCAGTAACTTGGTTATGACAGGATTACTTCATCAGTAAGACTGGTATTTTAAGAGCTTAAAATGACCCTGACTTGGAAATAATACTTCTGGGTTTTTTTCGTCTACTCATGTTACATGCAACACCTGCAGCTGCTGTTACCTCTTTCAGTTGTAGGCGCTTTATTCTCTGATTACTTTGATCCTGCAGAGAAGCCAGTGCAGTCAGAATGGGTCAGTCCAGCTGCATTGTTGCGCATAGCTGAGCTACCTTGGGTCTCTGTACGCTGCGTTGCACACTACGGTGTAAACATGCCTTAATTAGCTGTCTTTCTGGAACGCGCATCAAAGTCTGCTTATTAAACCAACCATTTTCAGGTGCACTGAAATTGTGGATGTAGGTGGAATTGTACCTTTCCTTGCTAAAACGTAGCGTGAAATATCTGCCTCCTAAATAAAACTGAAGGAGACGTAGGAGTCAGGGCACATTATATGGCATACCAGCTGAGTAGGATAAAAGCAAGCTGTCTTTTGCAGCTGCGTTTAGGAGTCCCAGCCAGAAAGAAAAGATTCTCTTTCACATATGCACTAGAAAGTAGAAATTGTTCCGAGCTTAGCTGTGAGAATGACGCTGGACCAAATTCAACCCAGCTATAAGAAGTCTCCGCTTCCACGGGAAGCTGTGCTTGGCCCTGGGGCCCTATTCATTAGGATACTGCCCCTCTTTTACAAGTACCAAGCAAATAGAGTCCCATAGACTGTGTCAATACAGTTGGAGGACAAGTAAACCACTGTATTGATTTTGACATAAATCCAAAGTATTATCTCTCTGCTATTAACAGAAGCTTGGAAAATAAGCCATTGAAATAGTGGCTTAATAAAAGCAGGCAGTTAAATTAGTGAAAGTCTAATTACAGAGTCTGCTCAGTTTGGTTAGCCATGGAGGTAAATCCTAGTAACAGCCTAGAATACCTAGGCCAAGCAATAAAAAAAAATTATAGTGGGAATTTGTATTTCGTAAGAGGTCATTGGTATATATTTCTCTCCCTGTATCACATTCACAGAGCATCTGGGCACGTGTTGTTCCACAACTGGGTCTGACCAGGTTTGAAGCTCCAGAGTTGGTCTTCAACTGGATTGCTCCATTTGTGTAGGAACACGTGCTGTGTTCTTGGAATGGCTCTTCCACTGATTTCAATAATAATTTTTTTTTCAGCATCTAAAAATAAATGAACTGGACCGTCATCTAGGACAATAGTCTTACTGAGAAATGGATGGGGAGATGATCTCCTTTGGCTATTGGGATGATGTTAATAGGTTCTCAACTTGTGTGAACCCAAGTGCTTTGGTGGACCATTGGTCTCTTTGGTGGCCTGGGTAATCTCCCACTGTTCATGGGTGTCTCTGTGAATCAACAAGAACATAAGAATTAGATTGAATGCTGTAAGATTTCTTTGATTTTGTGTGTGTGATTACTTTTCACGATGATTTTATATCTTCATTGCTTCTCCTCGCCCCCCTCTTTTTTTTTCCCCTTCCTGATACAGAGAAATTCTCATTGGGTCTTTGAGGGACATTTTGTCACTTGAATAATATTTAATAAATTTGGTGATATGTCCACCAGGGTGCAGTCTTTCCAAAAAAAAAGCCATGGTGGTCAGTAAATGTTCAGTGCACCTGTTCCTTGGAAACTAGATGAGTTTATTTGTCTATCCTATTCTCATAAGATCCTGCTATCCACTTCAGGAGAAATGGAGAAAAACTGTAAGATATGCATTTTAAAATGAGAACCTCAGTATCAAAAATTGTAAATTTCCTGAATATCTATGAAATGCTGATACGTTTTATAAATTATTTATAAGAGTAAATCCAGCAGTTTTTGTTGTTTGGTTTGGATTTTTTTTAACGAGACTCAATAGCTGTAATCAGGAAATGAAGATGTGAATACTTAAAATTCTTTTAAAAATAAAAGGCCGTTGCTGCTGCCTTTGATACCATCCACATTAGTTAAACCACCTGTTTTCAAGTTGAGGGAACAAGTTTTCCCAGCTCTGGCAGGAGGAGGATGAAATCATTTCTACTGGGGGAGATAGAATGTCCACAAAGCCCTAGAAAATATCATTTGCTTTCATTTTTTCCCCCATCTCTGTCCTCTTCCTTCCAGCTCCTGCCATCCCCAGGACTGCCAGAGATGAGTAGCACTCACTTTGACCCAGCAGTGGTAGTGGGCAGGGGCCAGAGGTTGCTGCAGAAGCCAGAGCGTTCTCTGCGTGTAACATCGGGCTGGTTTCAGCGTGACTTTTTGCCTTTGCAGGCCAAGGAAGAGTGCCCCGAACTAAAGCAGCATCTGTTTAAAATCATGTGTCGCAAACAACAAGATTTTGAGCTAGTCTTTTCCCTTTTGCCATGTTACAACAAGAAGAGGTTGCTATGGCATTTCAAAATCTCGTGTTTGTCTTACAGCAAACTGCTCTGAATTCAGTGTTGACCTCGCTTGGAGGAGGGTGTTGAGCCAGGGGCCTCCTGAGGCCCCTTCCCACCAGAAATGTTCTGTGACTTTGCTCCCCATGGCTACGCTCCCTTTGCGTCTTATGTTAACTGTTGCCTATTATATTTATTTACTTCTCTATTTTGTGCCAATTTAAGCATTCTGGCAGCAATGCATACTCAAAGATCTCATGGTAATGAGTAGTAGTTTTGTAGTAATCCTAATACCCAGGGCAAGTTAAAACTGGATGAGATTTCAGAGTGTTAATCTTTCCTCATCCCTAGCTCCTTGAGAGCCAACAGGAAAAAAACCATAGAAGCAGGGGGGCAGAGAGTAATAAATGCTATACAAAACCAAAAAGACATGATATAACAGTATTTTATTTCTCTTCTTGTTTTAGGTTATGCGTTAGATCCCTCAATAGATAACCCTGAAGTTGCTACCAAATATATTGGTTCTGTAGAAGAAGCTGAAAAAAATCAAGGTAAGTAATTCAGAATGTCGTATTGCAGCTGCAGCTTGCAACTGATGACCGTTTCCGTTTCTTCACTAAGAAATGGAGTAGGTATTGGCAAAGGAAGGAATCATGAGAGACTTACCCATGTCCAAAAACATAATAAATGAAGATGTGTTGCAACTATAATGTGAAGGAGGAAAAGAGATATTGGGGGGGCTTTGTTTTTTTGAAATAGCAAATATTTCAGGCTATCATTTTGTCAAATTTCAAATTAGGATTTTTCGTTGGAACCTAGCATGTGCCGTTACATGAATAGAATTTATCTGGATATTTGAAACAGAGCTTTTTGGTCTTCTTAAATTCTGTCTTAGCTAAAATTGTTATATGTTTGTATTAGGATACTTGTATGTTGGGCTTATCATCTTAACTGTGCTACTCGGTAGCAAACTGATCGCTCTGTATGCAACCTCTAGCGTTCTGTTGGGAATTGCGTGTTACCACTGTTAGCAGAGTTAAGCTGTTTGGGTTATTTAGAAAAGAAAAACCATTGGGAGGTTGCCAAATGGTAAAGGCGTAGCATGCCGCTGGGAGGATCGACTACCAGAGGCATGGCGACTGTAATTAATACTTTGATGCAAGATATTTAACACTGAGTGACTTATTTGCATTGGAAAATTCTATCTGTGTAAGCTTTACAGTTATACTTTCCCTTGCATGTCTTTTTCTAACATCTTATTCACATGTGTATACAAAGGTTCTTTATTTCTGGGTACTCTTCCGTGGAATATATCTGAGGTTATTTCTTTCCAAAGTAGGATAAAGAAAATAGGCTTATTTTGAAATAGCAGCTACAGGCACTAGACAGAAATGGCAAAGATGAAATAATTTCAAAAATTTAAAAATAACCTTTTCATAATGGAATTTTAGTACTTTATTTTAAAACTTCATTAATGTACAATTCCTTCATGTGATTGTTACTTTGATTTTTATATGGCCTATTTCTCTTTGTTTATACACAGCTCTTTTGGGTTCTGTTGCACTAGGTATTACTGATGCTGTAGAAAAACCTTGTTTGAAAATTGCACATAATGGCATATACAAACTTTTGAAAAACTCTTAAGTCATTAACATCTTTTAACTTTATTTTTTTTCATACCATATCTATATTGTTTAATGGTTTTGACAAATGAAATTCTGAGGGCACATTTGTGAAAAGCTAGCATTTATAGGAAAGGACAAGTGGTTGGAGGTCAAGGCCTATGTCAATGGGAACAGACTTTTTAGTAGGGCCTGTAACAATAGCATAAGGGGTAATGTTTTTAAACTAAAAGAGAGTAGATGCAGACTAAAGAAAGAAATTTTTTTATGATGAGGGTGGTGAGACACTGGAACGGATTGCCCAGAGAGGTAGTAGATGCCCCATCCCTGGAAACCTTCAAGGTCAGGTTGGAGGGGGCTCTGAACAACCTGGTCTAGTTGAAGATGTCCCTGCTTATTGCAGCAGAGTTGGACTAGATGACCTTTAAAGGTCCCTTCCAACCCAAACTATGCTATGATTCTATGTCTTTTTACTTAATTAAAATACACAGTTGGGGTTTTGGGAGACTTGTCTTATTTTGGCTTTTGGGATTTTTTTTTAGAAACTGAGAGAGGTGAGGAGGATCAGAAGCCAATTGTTAGGACTGTACTCTTTCAAACACTACACTGTTTAAAGTATGAAAATAGATGTATTCATACAGTCTGCAGACTTATTAAAAATGCATGGGTACATGCATGCTTAAATTAACAAACCGTGACACACAGTTTAAGTGGTTCCCCTGTTACTGCACATAGTAAGCAGTGTTCATAGTTAGAAAAGTTAGTGATGCTTTGGCCAGTTTTGGTCAAACATTTTTCCATTTTGCTGTGTATTGGTAGGAGTGGTGGTGGTGGTTTTTTCTTTTAAACTGACTATGATAACCCCTATGAAGTTGTATTCTGTGTTAGCATCTAGACAGTGTATTGTTTCTTTCTTCAGGTTTAACAGTGTTCGAAACAGGGCAAAGGAAAATTGAAAAAAGGAAGAAATTCAAAGAGAATGATGCATCTAATATTGATGGGTTTCTTGGACCATGGGCAAAGTATGTTGATGAAAAAGAAGTAGCTAAACCATCAGAAGTAAGTACTACTTTAACACAATAGATACAAATTGGTAGTACATTGCAGTGGGTTTAAACAGAGATCCAGCTACACTAGTAGTTTTTCCAAGCAGAAGGTCCATGCTATGCTTTAGGTTGATAGAAACATTTCAAATGATACGTCCAAATAGTGTTCCGAATATTCTGCATTCAATTATTTGCAAGACTGTTTGGAAATAAAATTAATTGTATCCGTGTGTAGTGTGTGGAGTCTAATTAAAAGATGTTATAAACAGAAGCAGCTTGAAAAGAACTGAAAGTAAAAGGTTTTAAAAGAAAAAAACAGAAAAACAATTACCCCCCACAAATAAAAACCCTCTCTAACTAACACATCCTTTTTGTTCAATCAGTGATGATTAGCTGTAGTCTACGAATAAAAAGATAATATCTAATTCTTTTAAGCTATTTAAGCTATTTAAATTATTCTGGTTTTGATAAAGGTGTTCTCTTTATTGATACTTAAAAATATTTCTAATCTGGTTTAGGAAATAAATGCATTCTTAATAGTAAGTAAGCAGTAGTGCAGTTCTGGATTTTGTTATGTGATTCTGAACACTGAATTTTTAAAAGTCAAGATGATGTTTTACTTTTCCAGGAAGAACAGAAAGAGTTGGATGAAATAACAGCTAAGAGGCAGAAGAGAGGAAAACTAGAAGATGATAAACCTGGAGAGGAGAAGACTATATTACATGGTAATGGCATCTTCCTGCCTGTTCTCATTTTCTTGCTCACTGTGTTTTCTTGCCTGCTGTGTTAATTAGTAAGGATGGCAGACAGCCTCAGCAAAAGTGCTGAGGCACCTTGATGTTTCTGTATTGGAGATAATAGCGCTCACAGGCATAAGCGTAAAGGACAGGGAAAGAGATAAACTTGGACTAATTCCACTTCATACTGTGAAGAGCAGTGTGGAAGTGTCATCTTTCAGGGTAACTGGTTTTATTTATTTATTTTTGATGGTACTAGATGCATATATCCATTTCCTATTTTACAGAGCAAACATTTTAAAGTTATGAGTTTGGCTTAGTTTCAACTTCAGAATTATTGCAGTTTTATGTGTCAGGACTTTCATCAGCAGGTAGTGCTTTGAGTTATGGCTTACCAGCAATTTAGAAAATCACTTGGACTTTATACTTCCTCAGTTCCTAATGTAAATGTTCTTGCTGTCATACTATGAATAATTGTGTATCAAATAATTACCCTATGTAAGCCTATAGCATGTGGTACCTGCAAAGAAAATGGTTTCCTAAATAAGTAAAATTAAGAGATTTTTGGATACTATTATTTCAGCTCTCTGCATGCAAAACAATTCTGCCTGATACTGCTTGGCAGAGATAGTTGTGTAAACTGAGTCTACAGCCAGGCATACACGCACAAGCAGGAGCATCCTTTCTTATGTGCATTAAAGAAGTGCTGACATTAGTACTTCATTCTGTTTACATGTAGTAGATCATGACAATATTTCTTGAATAGTGATGAGTGTAACAAACATGAAATTTTAGCCATGGAGCCTCCTATAGAATAATTATTTTGTATCCAGCTTTTCATGGTCTCTACCTGAAGTTTCACAGTGAAAGACCTTACAAGATAAACTTTAATTTTTTCAAGCACAAACATTCCAGAAATACGCCACTTTGTAGATGTGTAAACAAGGATACTGTGCAGAAGGGCAATTGTACAACCAAAACTGCCATAACAATATCCTAGAAACTGAGCAGTTAATTGGTGCATAGCTTAATGTCATTGGCTATCCAACGGCAGTCTACTCTGAAATATCCATTTCCATGCACAAAGGTAGTGTAAGCAAACCCTTGTTGGCCTGAGGACCTCTCTTGCCTTTGATGATGAGTAAGATGTGTAGGGGGCAGATTGTCTTCATATTCAGATTATCAAATTCCAAGCAGATTTTGCTGAAATTACTTAATCTGAGCTCAGATGAGCTCAAGTCTAAGATTCCACATCTGTGTTCTGTGAAGTGGGGTTTTCCTTCTCCCATCCGCACCCTAGTCCCTTCACAGCAGGGCAGCTGTGTTGAGAAAACCCTTAATTGCGTGTGGCTGTTGAGCCTTTTGAAGACTATAACCTCTTAAAATACAGGCTCTCAGGATTGGATTTTCAGAATTCTCTGTTTACCTTTTCAGTTAAGGAAATGTATGACTATCAGGGGAGATCCTATCTTCATGTCCCTCAAGATGTTGGAGTTAATCTGCGTTCTACAGTGCCACCTGATAAGTGCTATCTTCCAAAGAAACAAATCCATGTGTGGTCTGGACATACAAAGGTAGGAAATCGTGTTTGTGAGCGTAAAAACCCACTTCGCTTTGTGTTTGAAGCTAGTAACTTCTATAAAACTGAATTATCAGTAGAAGGAAGGAGCGTTTTCGCCTTTACCACATTATGCATGTAATTGGTTGCATTACATGCTCACACAAGGTGTTTGCCTCCATATACTTTTTCATGAACATAGTGACTTCCTGACCTCCTTTTAAGGAGCAAATATTACTCAGTTACTTCTCTGGGATTTGGAGTTGTTTCCTAAACTACCACATGAATAAGAGTAAGGCTAATTCTAGAGATCTCTGAAAATGCTTTTTCTTTTTAATAGTAAAATTACTTAAGGGCTATTTCATATCAAACTTATAATCACAAAACTTATGTAAAATTACATGATGCATCAGCATTACCAGATTCCAAAATGCTGTTACCTTTGAGAGGTGTGCCTTGTTAAGAGTTTTCTTTGATGATTCTACTTAACATTTACAGTTTCTTCTTGTGCCAGAGACTGTAACTATATACATAATTTTGGTATTAAAAAAATGGTTCAATTACCAGGTTTGTAAAGTTTATACTCTTATACTGTGCTGCACTAGACAGCACCTTAATGATATCTGGAAGGTCGAAGAAAGGAAGACACAGGGTCAGCTTTTACCCTTTTTCAGTTGAGTCACAACTCTGAACTCTTCTTTAATGATTACTGCATCAAAGAGCTTGTAGCTGCAACTATCAGTGCTGCCCAGAATAACATCTCCTCCCCAAAGGAGGAGTCACTCCTCTGCCTGTTATGCTATTAGAACAGACTGATGCATCAAATAGCTTTTTTCTTCAAACAAGAGATGAATAATGATATAAATGAGACAAGCAAAAGAAAGATGGGCTGACAAATCTAGAAAAGCTGGGGGATATAAGTAGACGATGATAGGGAGGGTGAAGCACCCAACTCCAACCAGGGGTAGGAGGAACTGGATGGAATAGGAATAGAGTAATTGACATGAAATTGAAAGAAGGGACATAAAACTATGAGTAATTGGTGGTTCTCTGGACTTCTTCTGGCAGGAGTACCTGAAATAGAGATAGATGGAAAGATGCTGTGCCCAGGGAATCTGAGTTTAGTGGGTAGAAGCCACTGGTTGTATATGTAAGAAGTAGAGCTGGCCAGAAACTATTTTTGTGGAAAAATTCCTCACCTGCTGCACCTGAAAAGACTCGTTATACAGAAACAGTCACCCAAACACACAATTTGTATTTCTTTGCTGTGTTAACCACAGCAATGGTGTGAGTGTTGAAGGAGGGTATAAATACAGCTGTTGAAGTAAAGCAATGCGTTGCCAGTAACAATTGGTCAAAAATCATTGCTGTTTCTAAAATGGAATGTGGGTAGGTTATTTCTTCTCAAGATACCATATCTATATATTTTATGAAGATAAGCTTTAGCTTTTTCCTTTGAAAAAAGGGCAAATGAACTGAGCAAATATCTAGATGTTCCACTTACTGTTTAATTATGTCCTTATTTACAGGGTGTCAGTGCAGTTAGATTGTTTCCTCTCTCTGGGCATATACTGTTGTCTTGCTCTATGGACTGCAAAATTAAGGTGAGTTATTTTTCTGGTTTCATGTATATATTTTATACCATCATTTAATACAGAAAATGCATTCTAGAATACTTAAACATTTGGTACTTCTACCAAATACCTTTTGTCTGTGTTAATTTTATTTTTCTTACTTGAATTTTAAATTATAAATTCGTTGTAACAAAGAAAGAAATTATACACAATACTGTGGGTGTTAGAGCAGTGTTAATCATTTAGTAATAGCATTTAGAAGGTCACAAGTTCCTCATGTTATTGCCTTTGTTATTATAATAATTCATTTTCTGTGAAGCCTAGATTTACAAATAGCAATAGATTTCTGATGAAGTATTTTACTGAAGCATTTGTGGTCTTGAAGTAATCTCATTTTAGTCCAGAATAAATCATATTAGAAAGCTGATGGTTTGGGGCTTTTTTCCTAGCAAAACGTTAGGGCTTTAAAGTGGACTATGGTATGTGATTTTTAGTTATTTTAAAGGGGTTTTGCTAGCAAGAAGATAACAGAGCATTCTTGTGAATTCCTGGATAGATAGTTGTGATTAATCAGTAGATATCATATGTTTGTAATTCATTTTTTAAAAGGTGTTGCTATATATGTTTGCACTTAATTTCAGCATCATTATTGTTTAACAATTGACATTTTTCTCCCTATCCTTTTTTTTTTTTTTTTCCAAGCTATGGGAAGTATATGGTGATCGAAGATGTCTACGAACATTTATTGGTAATGGTCTTTTTTTTAAACTGATGTATATTTAAAACAACTTAATGGAAGGATATGATTTAAATTAGCTTATCAATTTATCCTAGAGAGGACCTGTAGGCATCCAAAGCAAATGGTATTCAGTATGATCTTGGCAGTAAGAATTGAGAAAGGTGCAAGTTTTTAGGGAACCTTTGTCATTATTCCAAGCAATTTAATGTTGATTTATAACACTTTATGACCCCTAAACCAAAACATTAGTGTACTGCAGTCATCAATACTTTATGCAAGACTCCTTTACAAAGGTGAAATTGTGAAATTAAATTGCCCCATCTTCATGTTGAGAACAGCAGCCCTCTGTATTTATGCAGTGAGGGCATCTCATGGTCTTATGATCCCACCTTAAACAGGTGGTCTCTTCTGTGCTGAGTTTCTAGCGCAAAAGCATGGGGATTTTTTTTTTTATGTTCAGGTGCTATCTTTGTTCATGTGACGGGTGCTTTGGAAAGCAGATAGCTGAGAGAGAGAGAAATACAAACTTCTTAGCAGCCTTGAATGCAGAACAAAAGCAGATGATTCTCCTTTTGAAATGGGACCATTTCTAGAACACTGAGTGAATATATGTTGAGCAATGACAAAGAAGTCTTTTTTCACCTAATATTTCTGATGACAGCAGTGTGGCAAAGATGATGGCTCAAAAAAGGATTTCTTTCAATAGACTGCTCTTTCTGAACAGTTTGACTGTTTTTCTCAAAAGGTCCTTATTATCAACCAGATTCACCTGCTATTTTGCTGTATTTCAGTTACTGTGCCAATATTTTAACTAAGAGATGTCCTAGAAGTCTGATGCAGGGGTCAGATCAAAGTATTGAGGTTGGGGGTTACCAAGGTTAGCACCAGATGAAAGCATTCTTAATTTTCTGATCTGATATTTCCTATGGTTTGTACCTGTTTTCAAATTTTAAATGTTTCTTCTTTAAATGTATCTCCTGTACTGTTTGAATCTCCTTTTTTTCATGAGATGTTGACATTTATTAGTGTTTTACACCTCTCTTGCAGTTCTTAAGTGTGACCAGAACAATCTTCGAAGCCAACAGCACTTAAAATTCTGCTTGTGTAACAATTGGAGTGATGCACAGTGGTTGGTTCTGTGCAATGCCAGTGTTTCTCTCCCCTGTGCTTTGGAGATGTGGGGATTTTTGGTTGTTATTCTCATCATTCTTTAGGATTTGCTTTTTCTTTCTCACTTGAATCATTCTTTACTAGTGCTCGTGAAGAACTTCAATAAGTGATTTCCTTGTTCTCTTTGCATTGCTAAAGACTGGAGCATTTAATTTGAATAATGTTTTTGAAAAAAAACCTTAATACATGAAGAGATAAAAGTTTATCATCGCATTTTTTCTATCTTGTAGGACATAGTAAAGCTGTTCGAGACATCTGTTTTAATAATGCTGGCACTCGGTTTCTCAGTGCTGCGTATGACCGCTATCTCAAACTCTGGGACACTGAAACAGGTAGGCTTGTATTTGTAGACGCTGTTATTTGGCACTATGTTTAATTAATAGTAAATATCAAGGTACATTATCAGTCAGTCAGGATGTTTCCAATTATCCTCAATATCGTCTCGTAATTCAGCGTTCAGGCTTTCGTTAGTCTTTTTTTCCTAAATGTTTTGTTGTTATCTGTAATGCTGCAGTTGACACTACCTATATACCTGTATTTCATATACCTTTTTATTTGAGAAGTTTGATAGTTATTTGTAACGTTACAACAATTTTCAGCAAAAAGACAAAATTTTACCACGTCAGTTAATTGCATGTTTACATGTACAGGCATAAAATCAAGTAATGAAGTCACACTTGAGACCTAAATAAGTTTATTTTTGAGGAATTAAGTCCCTTAATCTTTCGGTTAACCTGAACCTGAAGAGCACTCCGAATATGAAAAGGTGGTAGAAGTTCAGCTACTGGTATAGGGAGTGGAGGGCAGGTCTGATGCTCTCACAGAACTGCCCGGGAGATGCCCTGTAACATTCCGCTCCAAATAGTTTCTTCAGCTGAAAACATACAGGATAGATTTTTTTGTTAGTATTCTTTTAAACTTAAGCCTGTTCCTAAGACAGGAAGTTTCCGTGTTTGAAAAAGATTTTAGCTTTCTTGGTTAGCAGTGCCACTGGTCTCACACAGGTGACACCCAGAAGGGCACAAGTCAAATTCTCCAGACTTGAGTCTGAACTCAGTTATTTAGACACCTGAAAAATGTATTGAGCTTTTGGATTAAAACAGGCTCCTGTAAATTATGGATAACACGGATTTATGGCTGAGGCTGTGAGAAGAGGTCAGTGGTTTGTTTTGCAGTTGGATTACTGTTACCCTTTTCTAGGTTTAGGACTGAGGAATTCTTGCCTGAGTTTAAGTCTTGTCAGGACGACCTTTGATCCTAAGGAGGTGATGCTTTGCAAAGACAGTGGTCAGCTCGTGACAGCTTGACCAGGCCTGATGTCCTTGATATGTCCTGATGGCATACAGGGTACTGAGCAGTTGTATTGTTTGGAAAGCTGTAGTAAAAGTACAGAACAGTTTGTATGTGTTTACACAGATGCATGTATATAAACATGTGGAAGAAAGTATAATCAAAGAGCAGGGTAAATTCTATCCTCTAATCTTCCCAAGGGCTTTAAAATAAGTATTTTCTTCTGTTAGTAAAGTATAAGTAAAATGAATGGATTTTATCAATGTCTGCAAAGGACTAATCATCCCATAGAACTTCTGGCCTGACACACTATGAATGGCTTGTCTGTTGCAGGGCAATGTATTTCAAGATTCACAAACAGGAAGGTTCCTTACTGTGTCAAGTTCAATCCTGATGAAGATAAACAAAATCTCTTTGTTGCAGGAATGTCAGATAAGAAAATTGTGCAGATATGTCCACTTAATGTCTCCTCCTCTAACATTTATGATAGTTAGTAAAAAACAAGATCTTATTCTGCTGTTTTTATTTGTAGTGGGATATTCGAAGTGGTGAGATTGTGCAGGAATACGATAGGCATTTGGGAGCTGTCAACACCATTGTGTTTGTGGATGAAAATAGAAGGTTTGTGAGTACATCTGATGACAAGAGTTTAAGAGTCTGGGAATGGTAAGTTTAAAAATTTTAATTTTAACTTGAAAGTATATTATGAGCAAACTTGAGAAGAGAGTTTATTTTAAAAAGTATGCGTTGCACATAGGACACTGGAGTGTACTGAGTTCTGGCTAGCTGAGGAAGAGCTGAATTTATTTATGTAATTATATATGCAGTAGCTATAATGTAATTATACATGCAGTAGCTAAAATGTTTCACAATAAAGTAGAACCAGAACAATCTCAGATATTGTTGTTGCTAATTTCTGGTAACAGTTAAAGCTGGGCATATACTGAACTCCTGCATTCTGCCACTCAGTCTAGCACGAGTCATAGTTCTTAACTTTATTTTTGTCCAGTGAAAGGAAACATCCCTTCCAAAATCTTAGTATAATACTTTCAATGTCTTTGAAATAATTCTTAGTGTCTAACAGTGAATTACTGTCCCTAGCTTACTGCCCTACTGTACTGCAATACTTGAAAACTGTTTTTAGAGCCTAAAAAACCTAAATCACTGCATGCAAAATAAAATGTCTACAATAGTCTCTGTTTTATTGGTGTAGATTTTATATGTGCATTGGGCTGTACTTATTTTTAGCATTAATTATTAATAATTTATCTTAATACTGTATCTTTCAGAATTATTTCTCTAGAGATTTTAACCTTTAAAACTAGTTGCTTCCTATCACGTTGCTGAATACTAACCAACCCATCCTGGCTCAAAGCTCGAGACCCTTCACAGGTTTCCTTCTCCCCCAGAGAAGACATAAGACAGCCGTGTCAGCCTGAAGCACACTGCGCTCTATTAGTGATCTCTGTTCTCTCTCCTTTCCCCAAGGCTGTATTAACCCTTAAATTAACCTTTTAAAGAAACATTTGCTCTGTTACATTAGTGTGTCGGTTTTGAAAGCTTTGAGGTTGGGTGTGCACAGCGTTACGTAATCTTTGGCCCCTGTATGAAATAGCTAGTTTAGTGTACCTTCATTTCAGGTCTTCTGGTAGTCTGGGGCTCTCAGCAATCATTGATACCTACAGTATGAATACAGTAGATAACAAAAAAGAGAAATTCCATCTAAGAAAAATTCATAAAAAACTGATTTAAAACGGCTTCCAATTTTTAACATGTCTGGGCAGAAACCAAATCTCTTCTGTCTGAAATGTTTTCCACAAGGCTCTAAGGTACTAACATTTTCTTCTTAGGACTTTTAAGATTTCTCTATGATTTCAAATTTCTTTTTTGAAATAATTGCTCCTGCATCTTCAGGTATCCATTTCATTTTGCCGTTTGCCCATGCAAAGCTGCTGCACAATATGGGCACTAGTTCAAAAGCTCTGTGACTAATCAGTTCCTTCCTAGCTTTTTTTTTTCCTTTTTGCTAAACCTAGACAAGAGACTCCAATCTGTGGTACTGGAATGTTACCCAAGCAGCCAACAAAACCCTCAGCATGTCTGTGATCGGCTGCTGTCATTGCCAGTAGCAGCGGTGGTAATGACCAAAGTCTGGGAACCCAGGCTTAGGCTAGACATGTAATGCTGTCACCATATGTCACTCCAAGAGAGCCTCTGTTCAGTATTTCATAATTAGACCCATGTATTTACTGAGCTCGTTAAAGAAAAATCTTTGCAATATCCTATCTGCTAAGGACTATCTCCTCTCTGGAAAGTGGGAGGAGGATCTCACTTGCACATATCTGTTACTTCCTTGCGATTGGATTGCCCTTGTTTTGTGAGCTTTGTGTTGATGGCTGAAATAAATAGCGAAGTGGGTGGATTCAGTCGCTCTGGAGAAGAGCAAGAAAGGCAAAAAGGTTCTGGCATGGGAACATCACAACCTGATTGTTCCAGTAGCAGAAGTTTTTTCCTTGTTAAGAAAAAAATATGTACTGAGCTTGCTGTACGCTGAAGAAAAAGCTCCCTTGTTCAGATAATAGGGAAATCATAGAATCACAGAATGGTTTGGTTTGGAAGGGACCTTAAAGATCATGTAGTTCCAACCCCCTGCCATGGGCAGGGACACCTCCCACCAGACCAGGCTGCTCAAAGCCCCATCCAGCCTGGCCTTGAACACTTCCAGGGATGGGGCATCCACAACTTCCCTGGGCAACCTGTTCCAGTGTCTCACCACCCTCACAGTAAAGAATTTCTTCCTAATATCTAATCTAAATCTCCCCTCTTCCAGTTTAAAACCGTTACCCCTCATCCTATCGCTCCACTCCCTGATAAAGAGTCCCTCCCCATCTTTCCTGTAGGCCCTGTTTAAGTACTGAAAGGCTGCTATAAGGTCTCTATGGACCGTTCTCTTCTCCAGGCTGAGCAACCCCAACTCTCTCAGCTTGTCTTCACAGGAGAGGTGCTCCAGCCCTCTGGTCATCTTCGTGGCCCTCCTCTGGACCCACTCCAACAGGTCCGTGTCCTTAAGTTGGGGACTGCAATGTTGGACGCAGCACTCCAGGTGGGGTCTCACAAGAGCAGAGTAGAGGGGCAGAGTCGCCTCCCTCGACCTGCTGGCCACACTGCTTTTGATGCAGCCCAGGATGCAGTTGGCTTTCTGGGCTGCGAGCACGCATTGCCAGCTCATGTTGGGCTTCTCATTCACCAGCATCCCCAAGTCCTTCTCCTCAGGGCTGCTCTCAAGCCATTCTTCACCCAGCCTGTATTTGTGCTTGGGATTGCCACAACCCAAGTGCAGGACCTTGCACTTGGCCTGGTTGGACTTCATGAGGTTTGCATGGGCCCATCTCTCAAGCCTGTCCATCAACTGTAGGCAATAATCTGTAATACAGTCAGGGATTTTTTTGGTTTTATACAAAGCAGATGTAAGGCTGACTTCCCAGGCAAGACTTGAAAACCTTTGTTCACAGCCTGCCAGGATGCATGTTAATCGGTATATAGGCATATTTCTGGAATTTCAAGACCCATATTTTTACTATGCATTAAAACTTAGTTAATGCATTAACTACCAAAGCTTTTGGAACTTGAAGACTTCCATGGCAAATTATTTCATGGTGCATCTCAGGTCTGTTTTTTCCTAAGTTCATAAGGAAAATTATTTGCAACTCAGGGTGATTTGGTTGCTGTACCTTTCGGCATGTTTCTTCATCAGTTCTTCAGCAAAGTGTTTCTTCAGTATCCTTCAGAAACAAAGCAGAAGTAATTATGACCTGAGTATGGCCTTAAAAGCCAGTAATTAAAGCTGGTCTAATTGCTGAGTTTCAATTGTCTAGAGGAATTTTGTAGTGTGTTTTGTAAACACTTTGACTTGGCCAGAGCTGGTAATGGGATGCCATGTCAAACTTCATCACAGCGAGGAGCTTCTCCTCTGAGAATTTAAATCTTTCCCCAAGAGTTTATCCCATGCATGGATTTCACTGTGCTGTACGCTGAATTGCAGTTGGATGGTTGCTGAAAGTTCAGACTGCAAGTACAGCACAGAGTCTTGCAGATTAAACGATTTCTTTAGGAAACTTAATGGGAGCACTTCAAAATTTGTCTGCTTTCACGTTTCATGTGGTTGTATTATTACAGCAGGGATATCAAAGTTGGCGTGGGTATCGTATTCTGTGTTCTTCCTTCTAGAAATTCGAAATGTTATTTTGTCTTTGTCTGTGCCAAATCCTGCTTGGATAAACAGTGAAATGATTTGGGCAATTGACCTTGGAGGCTTTTATTTCTTACAGTGGTAGCTTAGTTATTATCCTGCCAGGCTTGGGAGGCTTCTCATCTCTGAAAACTATAACCATCAGCAGGCCTTTTCCCACCATCATTCCTAGTAAAGATACTGTAGTCTCCTGAGGGAGCTCTTCATGATGTGCAGATCCCAAAATTGGATGGGGTTGGGTTTGGAGTTTGTGGAGATTTTTTTTTCCTTCTTTCTTTAAAAGGATTTTTCTCTCTCCTGCTGGGGAAGAAGTGGTATTAGAACCCTAGAGTATCACATTTCTAAATCTTGTCTAGCAGTTACTACTTCTGATATTTAAAACTTTTCAGCCTTTGAAATGCTATGAAGTGGGGAGAGGACTTGAAGATCTTTAAATTTAAAAATTGGAACAAAAAAAAATATCACATGAGTGTTGAGGCCAGGCAATCATGACAGCATCTCTCTTCATAATTTTTTTGTGAAGTTTTTTTTTAAGGGAGCAGGTTGATATTACTTATTTGGCAATTTGACTGGAAGCAAATGTGAAACATAAATGTATCTCTTTATTCTGCCTAATACTTTAATGCAGCGTATCCTGCAGCTGTCCTAAGCGTGTCTGGTAGGTTTCAACATAAAGCAGAGCTGCCTTGAATAAATTGCATCTTGAATAATTGTCTTGAATAAGATGAGCCTCCTTCATGTGTAGAGGGGGAGAAGGCAGGACAGCCTGTGCTGCATTTAAATGTCTCACTGCAGTGCAATTCAGCATTGGGCACGCGTCTTCTGTGATGAGATGGTTTTTTAACGGGGCATCCAGTGGGATTGCTTTTACCTGGCATTGAGGACTCCAGATGACTGATGGTCTGAGAGAGTGTTGGATGGTGGGAGCTGATCAGGATCTGGCCTCGCTGCAGCGATGACCTTGCGTCCTGTTGCAGCTGAGGTTTGAAGCTGTTTGGGTGTTGATGCAAAAGGGTAGGATGGGGCACAGGGGGCTGTGCTTGCTCTGACATCATGTTGGTCAGCCTTAGAGATTATGTGGACTTTTTGTTATTCCTTTACAGGTTTACTGTCCAACAGTAGCCTTAGATCTGTCTGTTTGGAAGCCAGTTATTCCTGTGTGTGCTCTTATCCACAGAGTGTATTAAGGGGGTTGCCCTTCTTATCCTGAGGGGTAAATCATTTTAACATTTAACTCACAGGAGCATTTTTGTTGCTTCTTGACAACAGAGCAGCTTCCCACCCTGCTGTCCATGTGCACGTTGCTTAACATGATGACGGGAAATAACTTACTCCACAATGAAATAGAACTGTAATTACCCTGCTAATGTCAACCGTATTGCCATCCAACAAAGCTCAGTCAACGAGTACAAGGCAGCCACCCACACTCTCTGCTCCGGTTGCGTCCCAGCAGCCCTTCTACAGAGTGAATTAAACAATGAAGTCTTAACCATCCCCTTTGTATTAATTAATGTTGCTACAGAACATTTTGCATGCGTTTTCTGCTGAATACATTAATCAAATCTATGTTCTGCTGGAGATTTCTTTTGCTTAATGAGAAAGACATGCGCATGCCTTCCCTTTTTACCATTCTTCTAGTGCAGGATTTGAGGAATACTGTGAATATGCACGGCGCATTAGTAATTCAGTTTATATAGTCAAAACCAAAGGACAGTCCTGGAGAGCAAGGATTAGACTGTACTTGTTTTTTCCCTAGGCCTTTTTACATGGCACTGTATGTTCTTAACATACACTGGCACAGTCCTGCAGTCAAGACTGGGGAGTTTGGGGTTCAGTTGTGTACGTATGGAATTGGCTGGTATCCCACTGGGGAGATCAGGAAGAAAAGGGCATTGTCAGAGAGATGAAAGAGAGACTCCTGTTTTCTTTTTTCTTTTTTTTTTTTTTTAAAGGGAAGGCAGAAATATTCTAGTTAAAACAAAAGTCAGTAACACATTCCAATAATATAGATGCATATATCAGGCTTTTCTTGCTACCTATATAAGACTTTAAGAGCTGCAGTTAAACTGGAGGCAATAGAGTAATCTTTGTGGTACAGCTTTACTCTTAACAAGTGAAATTATGATTCTGCTTTAGAGTCCAGGTCATTTGATTGGGGTAAATTCACTCTATCAGAGGTTATCCTGTAGATGGCTCTGCAGCTGGAGCTCTCTAGTTGGGCATTCTTAATATTTTTGAGCTTTTGCATGTTCTTCCTTCGGACGACACGCGTGGTTCCACCCTACTCCATGGTTCAGTGGCTGAGTAAATCAGCTGACTGGAGGCAGCCCTTTGGAACATCTCCACGTCTTCATAAAACACATACTTCTTCCTTTTGCAGGGACATTCCTGTAGACTTCAAGTACATAGCTGAGCCAAGTATGCACTCGATGCCAGCCGTGACTTTGTCTCCAAATGGTAGGTTAACACTTTACTGCTTTCTCAGGCCTAGTTTACATAGGCATGTCTTACTGATTATATCTCTGTATTGTTGCATGCCCTTGTCACCCCACACTGCTGACCTCCCCTCCAAATCAGTGTGTGCATTTATTCCAAGATTGGACTGGATCTGGTTGTGATTTTAAGGATCAACAAGTACATCAAAATTAGGGGTTACATCAGGATAACTGTATTAATTTAAATTTAGACCTTCATCCAGACAGGGCAAAAGGACTTTTTCATTTCATAGAGGTATGAAGTGCTCTTTGCTGTATTTAAAATACTGAGATAAACAATAGTGGGAACTGATGATGGCTGCAAACTACTAATCAAGTTCAGCGGTCCTTGCAGTGCCGGGGTTAAAGCAAAAACCAATGTTGTACGTGATCCTGTTGTACATGATCCTGTTAATGCTATTCCTTTCTCTTCTGAATATAGCCCAAATAACTCTTGCATCAGAGAAAACCCAAATTATCTCAGTGTTTCCGTATGTTAACGTTTCACTGGTGTTTATGTTCTTCAATTAGAATCAAACTTGAAGGAGGATAAAGGTTTAGTGCCTCCAGTAATCAGTGAAAATCCTTCTAACAGGACAATATCTCTGTTATCTGTTTTGGCCAAAGTAATATTGCTTTAGTGTCAAAATTATTAAAGTGTTGCCAGATTTACAGTTAACAGTCCCATTATGCTGAGTAGCGGCTGATCAGCTTGTCGCGCAGGTAATGTTTTCAGCCAGCTATCAGCATCAAATTGTATTTGCTTTGCAGCATAAATATTTTGTTCTGAACAATAGAAGTGGGTTTCTAATATAAAGAGGAAGATTATGGAGAAAGTGATAGCTGCATTTAAAAATGTTAGCTTCCAAGCTGGCCTGTGTCAACCCGTGTTTCTGAAATTGCACAACTTGCTCCATTCTGAGCCAGTTTTTCAGTTCATCTTATTCTTCCACATTGAAATACTAGATTTCTCATTCTTTTTTCAGCTCTGGCTGGCCAGAATTTGAGTATTTGATTTTTGAGTTGAGACAGACAATGATGTTAGGGATGAAGTAGTCATCTCTCCAGCTCAAAACATCACCTGTCACTTTAACTAAGATTATCTTGACCTACAGTAATCTGATATCACTCAAAACAAGTTCTTTTGGAATATTTATGCTATGGACTGTGCCAGGCACGTCATGCATCATTTTGGAGTTAAATGATTCCTTTAAAAAAAAGTAAATTGAAAATTTTACAGATGTGGAACTTTTCTGCTTAGGGGCACTGATTTATGAATCTCATCCATTAAAATTTTCCTCCCGAGCGATGCAGGAAAACGACCTTTTAAAAAAAGTAGAAGAGGAAAACTACATGCTTGGGGTACGCACTTGATTTGTCTCTTGGGCAGGCTGAAGAAAATCCTCAAATTCCAAGGTAGTAGCTGGAAGCGTGGTCAGATTTACAGTCAAGTCAGCACATTTTATGTTATCACTCTTTGCATAAAACACTGTACAGGCAGTGATGACACACAGAGTTTAGGATGGAAGTCTCCGTTCTGTGGTGTTCTGCAGCACGTCGTCTTCATTGGATTCTCAGGCAGGAGTTAATGCACTGAGAAGACACAAAATCAGATAGAGTTACGATTAGAAAAGCCCAGATTGTTTTCTTTCTCTAAAATATCTTTATTAAATCGCATTCCACTAGAGCAGAGAATACTAAATATTTGCAAAAACGTGTAAAGGTTTTCAAACTCCGGAGTCTACCTTAGACCTGTTTTTTCCATAAAGAAAATCAAAAGTGACCATCTTAGAGCACCCACAAAATAGGTAATGAAACAGATTGCAGCTAGATGGGGCTTTTTTCACCTCATCTGGATTACTTGATTACGTGCACACCTATCTTAAAAACATGCCAGTAAGTCAATGGGGTTGATGCAGCACCTTGTTATAACAGCCAGAGCTTTTCTACAGTCTTGAGTGCATTGTGTAGGAATAGGCAGCCCAAATCCTGTTGAACATAAGGTTTTGCCTCTTGGCAGTTGTACCAGGCAGGAGCAATATCAGCTGCTACTTAGAACCCTGGTACATAATTAAGATAGTGCAAGAAAAGTTATAAAAATCTCTTAAAACTTTCCCATTAAGTCTGTTTCTTCAGATGCGGCGCTCTGATACCACCTTTGTTTGTTGCATTTGTAGGGAAGTGGTTGGCTTGCCAGTCGATGGATAACCAAATTCTGATTTTTGGAGCGCAGAACAGATTCAGATTAAACAAAAAGAAAATTTTCAAAGGTCACATGGTAGCTGGCTACGCTTGTCAAGTGGATTTTTCGCCTGACATGAGGTGAGTTTTTGTGGGAAGGAGCTTCATCTTAACACTTGCCAGCACAGACACTAAATTTCTTTTTGAATCCTCTGCAACATTCGTTGATGCACAGACACCCAATTAACTCCGCATCAGACGGAGTTCTCGAGGCAAGCGGCAGAACGGAAAGTTTGCTCTTGTCATTCAGTAGGGCTAAGTTTTTACTCAGCGGTTGCTCTGAGCAACGTTTAGAAAACAGTCCGTGTCGTCCAGATTCCCCATCCTGCAAAGATGAGTTACCCTGCTGTTAAAGCATCCCAAGGCTTCCCGTGGTTTGCCCAGCCCTGGGGCAGTGCAGGAGGCTTCCACCCTGTTGCATCTGGCTCACCCTGAGCGCGGCCTGCAGCCCAGGGTCTGTTCCCACAGTAATGCCCTTGTCTAGAATACTTGGGATATGGACTTGCCCAGTTTTCCCAATTTGCAGGTCTGGGGTGGGTATCCTCATTTATTGTTTGGAGAACTATCTTTTTCATCGTTTTTGCTGAGTAATGTGCCCATACATTTACCACTGTACGTACGTGAGATATTCATTACTATAAAAACTGGAGAATAACCTCAGCAAAACTGGAAGAAAAAGTGGAGAGCAGTGTCTATAAATTTTGGAGAAACTTCTGGCACTTTCTCTTTTGCTGATGTATTCTCTTTAGTTCCAGTAACACAGTGTATGGTATAATCGCATTGCTTAGCACATTTACCTCGCAGTTGATGAATCACCTTCTGCAGGACTTGTGTGCTTCAGAGCACAGCATGAATGCTAATTCTTTGGTAGGTGCGTTTGCAGGCTGTCAGACAGGAAGCTCACTGGGCGAAGCCCTTTTCCCTTGCTCAATGTTAAAAGCGTTATAATACAAGCAGTCTTCGTGCATGATGCAGCTTTTCTTTTAATCCTGTTAATGTAGCTACGTGATATCTGGAGATGCAGATGGAAAACTTAACATCTGGGACTGGAAGACAACAAAACTCTACAGCAGATTAAAAGCACACGATAAAGTCTGTATCGGTGCCGTGTGGCATCCACATGAAACATCTAAAGTCATTACATGCGGCTGGGATGGTCTTATTAAACTATGGGACTAAAGAGGATGCTATGAAGATCTAAAGATGCAAGTCCTGCGTGCATCTGAGATGAGAGCGATTTCTGCTGTAAGGGTGGGTAGACATTTGTAATCCTGCAGTTCTCGGCTAGCTGTATATATGCACTAAAAAATGGGAAGTCTTCCCAAGACACAACCGAGAGGATATAGTCCTAAATACGACCTCTGAGAAGCTGAGGTCATCTGAAGCATGCAGAATCAAGTGTTAGTTTGTCGCGTCTCTCTTTGTGCAAAACACTCTTGTAAAATAAAATAATTTTAAGAAAAACTATTTTTGTGGTTCTGGCTGTCAGAAATGTGAGGAGTTATAGTAGAAAACCAGCAATTGTGTAACTCTCTTCCTGAGAGAAATCTTTGGTATCGACTGCAATAGAGCTGGAAAAGAGGCATTTGTTTCCCTGGGTTTGGGTGGTATTTTGTTTTCCCCAAAATACTTCTGTCTTTATAGAACACAGCCCCCCCGACTTGTGAAGATCTGTTAATTCACAGTAGAAATGAAGAACTAATCAGAAGCCAGCAGTTGTCAGGTAAACTGTATCACTGAAGACTATTCATAAACTCTTGGTTTCTGTCTGTATTTTACAATAGCATCACGCTGATTGCTGAGTTTCATCTTTACAAATACTCCTCAATTCCAAGATTTTGCTTGTAATTGTTGTATGTTAAAGTATTGGTTTTCCTCTTCCCGTATACTGTTACGTTCCAATAAGCATGACATACCGAAAAAAAAAAAGTGAATGTCTCTTCTGCAGTTTGGAATATGCTGTATTATAAGCCCCATAAAGTTTTTGACAATTTAATGTATATACGTCACACTTTTTCTCTTTGAAGAACTTATTTTTAATAAATCTTTTTATAAAAATTCTGCTTATCTTCATTCAGTTTTTTTGTTTAGCGGTGCCCCTATAAAATATTTCTTACACTTTGGTATTTTAGTTTGCAGTTGTACCAGTGTTTGGATAAACTCTTTCCCTTGCACTGTTCGTACAAAACTAATGCAAGCTGGAAGAAAGAGAAAAAAATCCTTTTAACTCCCTATACACTCCTTTTGAGCACATCATGGAAATAAAAATATGTAACAAATTTATGCCATTGATACATCTTTAATTACAGTCTTGAATGACACTGTGTTGTTCATTATAAATGCAATCACAGTTCATCAATTATAAACAATAGCAATTGCCTTAATTGACAGCAGGATAGAAGATAAGGCACTTCTGTGGATGAAATGCAAAGAATCTCAAATCGGGCAGAGGGAAGGAAATGGGGTGGGGGTTTTGTTGGTATGGGGTTGGTATGGGGCTTTTTTGCTGTTTTTCTGGTTTTTATTAATTTCCTGTTGTGGAAGGATTGATTAACAAGGCAATTTTATTCTTTCAAAGAGTACTTGCTGAAGTTCGGCCCTTCTGAGTGAACATGGAGCTTATGCATTTTTAGAGCAGCTCTCTCTGAAGCTGAGCTTGAGGGTCTTTCCGCGGTCCATCCATGCTGTCACGTAACTGCACCAAGTTTCCACGTTTCTGTTCACTTTCCCACCTCGGCCGCCGCCTGCGCCTGAAAAACTCCACAGACGGCTTTCACGAGCGGCGTACTGGTGGCAACTGGGTATTGCCTGAGGTAGGAGATGGTAGAGCTTGTCCTGAGGACCATCCCCTCTGCGGGGAGAGAAGAGACTGTTCTCCTTTCTTGGCTCTTTGCGGGGTGGGTGTCAGCGAGCTGCTGTCACGTCGCAGAGGGTAAATTTACGACATGGTTCTTTTGGCAGGGAAGGCTCAACTCCTGAGCTGGGAGTTGAGCTCTGGTGTGCGCTGTGCCCCGGGCGCTGCTTCAGGAGAAAGTGGGCTGAAATAATTTAGAGCGGTTTTCTTCCTTCAAATCCATTTCCTAAATGGGTATGTGGCAGTGTGCCCTCACCATTAGCGGCATATAAGTACAGGGAATTGGGGAGGAATAGAGCAGAGACAGAAACTTCTCACAGGAATGTGTATTAGCTTTCGTGTCAGAAAAACCTTTCCCAAATGCTTAAAAGCCTTTAAATCATAATACACAAAATGCTTGGCTCTGCAGTTGGTACTGTGTTTTTCCGTGTGTCAGTGTGTAACCTACCAGGCAGAACTTTATATATTTTTTTAAATATATGTATATATGCAGTATATACAAAGTATAAAAATAAGTGTATAAAGTTTTGTGGGAATATACCAGGTGTTGTCTTTGCAGAAAAAAAGAGAAGGAATGTTGACTGAATCAGTTCTGCTGGAGCTGATGAACTGGGATCAAATGCTTGCAACAAGCCCAGGATGAAAATTCCCCTAGAAACTTTCAGATAAAATCCTCTGTCCCTCGCAGTTGGTCACCGTGTTAATCCTTTGTGGAATTTCTCACATCTGCATTGAAGCCTGCAGGGGGAATTTTTAGGGGGATAATTCCCTCGTGTCAGCTCGAGAGTTGCAAACTCCAAAGCTCGGCTGGTTTGCTGAGCCCAAGGACAGGCTCCGTGGTGCCGGTCTAGACTTGTCTTTCCAGCAGCCGCCTGGGAAAAGATTTCTTGCTGGGCTAATTAACTCAAATCATGCCCTTCTCTTATCTTCCCAATTCCATGTTTCGCCAGACATTGGTCTGTTACAGATGTTGGTCAGAACAAGTCTAGACTGAGACCCCTGGGCTGACCTTGGCGTGTGAGCAGACGCAGCCAGGGAAAGGGCAGCGTGGGGAGAAAAGGGAAGAGCCTGTTCCGAGTTCCCCCCAATTTATTCTCCTCTGATAATAGGCGGAGAATGCAACAGTCATTCAAGCCGAAAGGAGCTTCTTGGGAGGGCTGGAGGCAAGCGTGTGGCACTGCCGGGAAGGAATACGTGCAAGCTGGAGCGCAGGGCTGCTCTCACAGCATCAGGATTCTGTTCCCCTTGATCACGCGTCTGTAATTTTCAGAAATGATGTGCCAACGTGTTGCCGCTTTTATTAATACCAATTACTTTTACAGTGAAGGTTTTTACAGCTAAATGCACTATCTCCATCATTCTTGGAGTTCTGCCTAGGAAACTTCAGAGTTCCTTTGGCCTGGTGCCATCTTTTTCTTGGACTTTTTTCATATGCGAGAGGGGGAAATATCCCACGTATCCTCGTGCAACTTGCTGGTAAGGCGGCTGTCTTTCTTGAAGCAGATGGTCTTGGCATCTGTCTTGCACAGAGTTTATAATTGTCCCCAGTAAGATGGGGCTGCTCAGTCTTCACCCTCATTACGAGGAACAAATATCTAAATTACTGTACCTCCAGAAAAGTCCAAGATGGTCTTGTAATAAGCCAATTTTTAGTATTGGGCAGATGTTCGATACACCACTTGACACCGTGGTCTTTAAAGGCTGATTTAAACAGTGAGCTTTGCAGATCTGACAGCCTGGTAACACAATGTACTCTCCTCCTTTCCACCAGCTGGTCGTTACAAACTCCTGCTCCCGTTTGCTAGGAAGACTCCCTATGACAAGCAGCCTGCACGAGGGGGAGCACGTGGAGAGCAGAGGAGGGAGGGGAGTTTTGCTTGGAAGACTTTAAACAGTTGAGCCTGTGCACCAGAAAAAACTAGTTGCCAGGGCGGTTTTTCCTCTGGAGACTACTTACGGACTCGCTACTGTAGGTTGACTTCTAGCATACACTCAAAATATGAGTCTTGTACCTTGCAGTCAAATATGTCTTTTCTGTCAGGCTTGCTGATAAAAATAATTTTAAAACCCCCCAAAAACCCAGACACACTGTGGCTGTCTTGCAGCGCTCAGAGAAAACTGCTTGTGGCAGGGTTGTGTTTACAGGAGCTCCATGCAGATTTTAAACCTTTTACAACTTGTTTCTAATGACTTTCAATGGGGCAGGTACACTGGGAGGTCGACCCACTTCCTGTTTCTTATCTTAGCGTACGATAGAACATTTAAAACATTTAAAACGCTAAAGCGTCGAGTCTTTCCGAGTCTCCTTTTAACCTGCTGCGCTTCCTGCCACTGGGAGACCGCTAAAATGGAAATGTTACTGCAGATGCGTTGGATTTGTCCTGCAGAATAAGAGGTTCTCAGGAGGCCTTGGGTTTTCTTGGTTAGTCTGAGAGACGTCAGATCTAAACTGTGCCTGCTTCCCCTCTGATTTGTGAAGGAAGGAAAGAAAGACAACACCACAAATCCCCTAGGGAGTCATTTCAGTAATAGGAACTTTATGGAGCTTCAAGACTGCTGACAGTTACCAGGGCACGGTACTGGGAGCTACAGATCTTTCCAGTTCTCCCAGTGTAATTACCCCACAGTTGGTGTCTTGCTCTGACTCCCCAGCTAAACACCTCAGTTGTGGGGTAAGTGGGGTTTCGGTGGCGTTTAAACCCTTGCAAAGCAACACTAGAGAAAACAAATGCAAAAATGGCCTGCGTTAGAAGAGCTGTAACACTCTGAACTTCCTCCTTAGCTGGCACCAGGCTAATTTCCCCAGACTGATCCATGCTAGTTAGTTTTATTTTGCTCCCGCATCCATGTACAACATTGCTCCTTCAGCTCCTCCGTATACGCTCTGTCAAACACAGTCCCTTCCCATATTCCTTGCTCAGGAGGTGACGAGGGAAACCAGAGTCCGAATGAAGTAATTTGTCGGGCCAGACATCTCCAGGAAGAAGCAGTAAGCCTCATTCCCCAGAGTTTCAAAACCATGTTGAGTTTTGTCACAACAGCTTCTCTCTTTCTCTGCCCTGGTGTCACCCCTTTGGGGGTACCTTGGGGCAGGGGAGGGAGTCGGCTTTGTTTGGTTTTGGTCATAATCCTTCCAATAGGAAAAAGGTGGAGGAACATTATGGAATAACATTTCTTCCGGTGCTGAATTCTACTATGTCTTGGAGCAGTTTTCCTTCCCTTCACAAAGAAGGTGTTTGAGGGGTTGGTGAGTCAGCCTGGGAGGTCAGCCTGGGGTTTGATGATTTCCCAGCCCTTGGGCTGCGGCTGCTCCTGGCTCATGTCAGCAGGGAGATGGGGAAACGGCTGGGACACAGCTACTGCTGCTGCTGCTGGCGATGATGGTGCTGGATTAGGGGTCTGACACCAGTCAGGCAGCCGTCCCCATCTCCCTGCAAGGGTGGCTGGTCCACTCCGGACGCCTGCAGGTGGATCCAAGCGTGGCATTCACAGTATTTGGGTTTGATTCAGAAGTAGAATCTCAAAAAGGGGT